>CAWUFW010012397.1:0-544820 GCA_963921515.1 Calotriton arnoldi
GGACTTCATAGGTCAGTCGGGGAACCTGCGTTGTGGTCCGACGTATTTACAGGTTGTCAGGTATGCGATGCCGTCCAGCAGGGCTTCCATGTCATTGGTGGTGTACATGTTTGCCAGCCAATGAAGCGGATGGTGGCTGTCAAGGTGTTGTTCGTAGGTTGTCCCTTGGAGGACCATGATGGGGCATGCTGGGTGACATTCGATGTAGCTGTTCTCGATGATCCGTCGTGTGGAGGCACAGTGGTTCCATTTCAGTGCGCGTGCGATGTTGGCCACATACGCCATGCCCCCATAGGCAGAGCAGGCCCTGTCGTGTGCGTCCAGAGGGAGGAGTAGTGGTAGCAGGTCCGCCTTCAGACATGCCGGGTTGGAGAGGCATATCTCGACGGGATGCTGGTAGGGACACCTCCGACAGTAGAAGACGGGCATGACGCAGCTGAACAATGTGATGCGGTAAGTCAGTCGGTAACTTACGTTCAGCAGGGACAGGAGATCGCATCCCAATGTATGTATCGTGCTGGTTTGGTACAGCTTGAGCTCTTCGGCGTAGTTGGGTAGGTGTGTTGCGGTTGCCATTTCGCAGCGGTGCGTTGTGGTGGCGTGCTCCGGCTGTGTGTGCAGTCTGCAATGTGCACACTCCGGGGTTGCTGTGAGCTCTGTGTAGTCGTGGGGAGACAGGACTTGTGTTCTGTTGGCTTGTTTGGAGGACACGGGCCCTCTTCCCACATGCTTCTCAGACAGTTCAAGGTCAGTGCTGTGTGACTCCTTCCAATTAACTTGCATGTGGCCGACATGGGGAGTGTTTTCTTCTTTCTTCCCCGTCCGTTGTGTGCTTCTGTGATATGCGCTATCTGCCGTGTGGTCGGTCTCCTCGGCATGCCTGTGTTGGTCTATTCTTGGACAATGGCTGTATTCACCGGCTTCTGTCGTAGGGCTGTGGTTTCGGTGTTGGAATGGAAGGTCATTCAGTGCTGTCTGCTCTCCCTTGTGTGGGCGGCAGCCTGCCTTTCCGCTCTGCGTTGGGCCTTGTGTGTGGATGTTATTCTTGGGCCACCTGTTGTCGGTCACCGGGCTCTTTGGTGTTCCGTTTCATGTGTCTTGTTCATATGTGCAGGGTGGTATGGGTTTTTCAGTGTGGTACTGGCGTTCCTCTTCCCGAAGGGGCCCTGCTTCTCCTAGTTGGTGTTGCCGCCGCTGTGTGCTTCGCCATGTTTGTTACACTGGGGTGTGTCCTGCTGTTGCGTGACTTCACTGACATGTGTGCGTCGGTTGTGTGGCGTTGGGTGTTGTCCGTGAATTGGGCGTTGGGGACATGTCTGTGGCCGGCCTGTCACGTGTCATGTGCGTTCGGGGTGGGGCTGGTGTGTGTGCTGCTTGGTTGTGTCCCTGTGTCTGTGTGCGACGCATGCATGGCGCTGCGGTTGGCCTCTGCGTTGTGCGCATGTGTGGCGGCGTCATCGGCGCTTTGGGGCCGTGACGGGGTGGTTGGTTCCTAGTCCCAGGTGGTGTGTACACATGTGTTCCGCGATGTTAGGATTTGGCCTGTGTGTCATATGTGGATGCAATGGTGGATGTGTAGTGTGCACGCGCTGGTGGGGGTTGTCCGCTTTTCCGCCCTTGCACTGTGTGCGCTGTTTGCGTGCACTTGTTGTGTGTGTGCCTACCTGCGTCTCCGCGGCACGTTGCGCCCTTGGTGGTGCATCAGCAGAAGCATGGGAAGGGCCTGCAGTGCTGGATTCATGCCCGGGTGCCGCTTCTTCGTTGTCCGTGCTCTGCGTCCGTGTTTCCGCCTCTTTCACGTGCGGTGTCTCTTTGCCGTGGGAGCCGTTTGTTTGCGGCATCGTAATTTATGCGCCGGGCGGGACGTGTTTCGCCGGACGGTGTGTGTCAGTTGTGCTGCGCCGCTACGTGTGCGGGCGCACTTTGATGGCGGACGGTGTTGCTGGCTTGCCGGCGGTGTTTGGCCTGCTTTTCGCATCGTAATTGGGCGGGCGTGTGGACTGCTGCGTGCCGGCGGTAACTGGTGGTTTTTGCATCCGCCAGCACGGCGGTAGTGCTTCCGCCCGCCATCGTAATGGGCCCCCAAGAAATTAATTATCAATACCCAAAAATAAATTTAATAATTACTTAATTAGATTTCAATTACTTCCAAAAGTATTCCCCTATAAACGCACAACACACTCCAATGATAAAATAATACACTTAACATAATGATCAATTAATCAATTAATAAAAATAATAACTAATTAATAATAATTAATTGCCAATTAATAATAATTGATTACCAATTATCAATTAATTAACAATAATATAATTATCAATACCAATTAATTAAAATAAATTATAAGTTAATTACATTTAAATTACATGATGATCAATTAATCAATTAATAAAAATTAATCACCAATTAATAAAAATTAATTACCAATTATTAATTAATTAACAATTATATAATTATCAATACCAATTAATTAAAATAAATTATAACTTAATTACATTTAAATTACATGATAATCAATTAATCAATTAATAAAAATTAATAACCAATTAATACAAATTAATTACCAATTATTAATTAATTAACAATAATATAATTATCAATACCAATTAATTAAAATAAATTATAACTTAATTACAATTAAATTACTTCCCACCCTATTCCCCTATAAACCCACAACCCGCTACAGAACTTAAACGCAAAAAATAATTAAAATTAATTTATAATTCCTAAAAATTAATAATTAATTTAGTATAATTAAATTACTTCCCACCCTATTCCCCTATAAACCCACAACCCGCTATAGTACAAAAAAAAAAATGTAACTTACATTTTTTTTTATTAACATATAAAAATTGTATACATATATTTTTAAACAAGTAGAACACTTAACAAAAACACATATAACACATACATATTAAAAACATAACAAAATACATAACAATAATACAAATATCGATATTAGTAACATCGATATTAAAAAATTCGATATTACTTACCTTAGGGTCGATATTCTGTCCATCGATATTCTGTCCCTTCGATATTCTCTCCCTTCGATATTTTAACTTCGATATTATTGTATATCGATATATTATTTTCGATATTTTGACTGCTCACCGAACACCACCCTCCAGCGATTGATCCTGACCACTAAAATCCAGAAACACCCCTTCAAACCTAGTAAAGAAATCGGACACACTTTCATCCTTCTTCTGACGACATGCAGTCAACTTGTCCCAATCCACTCATCTTGGTGGGTTAAGGGAGTGCATGTAAGTGATAATACGTCCCGGCAAGGCTAATAGCTCCCCTTTCGGTTTCTCGCCGGGCTTGCGCTCCTTATCCCATGCCCTGAACTCATCCCATGTTCCACCCAATTCCACCACATGATCCTGAATATGCACCTGCCTCCATATATCTACTGGTACTAAAAGGCCGAAAAACAACTCTATATCAGCTAAGGTCATCACTGTGGAGGAGGACGCCTCCGTCAATTCTTTATAGTACGCTGTTGGATTTTTCCGTGGGTCCGGTAACTGCCCTTTTAGGGATATTACCTCACTCCTCTTCCAAGGAGTGTAAATCCACTGTTCCTGGAAATGGGCCACCACTCGTGGGCGAGTAACAATATTACTCCCTTCTTGCAACTCTGGTATTTCGGGGTGGTAAATGGGATGAACTTCCCTCATGGGGAACTGTGACACTGTTGTCGGGACCTTCTGAAGCAATCTACCCCGATAACCCACAAATGTCGTCACATTACTGAAAATCTCATTTGGGGTCATATCTGTAGTAAATACCCTGTCCCGAATGTCATAAATTATCTGCGGTGCAATACCCTTGAAACACTGTTCCCACAATCCTATCAGCGTGGCCGACATATGCTTAAGAGCATGTTGCTGTATAAACGGCTCGTAATCTTTCATCACGCTCCACACATCTTCCACACTATAAATCGGATTCCGGGCCCACTGTGCAGCCTGGTTAGCCACCATTCTCTTTTCCTCATCACCCACAGCAGAGCGCACCAACACTTTATCCATGCGTTCACGTACCGCAGCCCAATTCACTTCATGCACTCCACGCACAGGCGTCTCGGCATTCCGCGATGTCTGAGGTAACACATCCGAAGGGGAAAGAGCAGATGAAGAAACAGGTACCATCGCGCTCAAAGACTGTGCTGCAGGAGTAAGAGGAGGCGTGACCACGGGGTCGGGAGACAGAAAAGAGGAACGGATGGCACCCGCCCCTGTAACTGGTGAGAGTGGGGAAGAAGTGGGCGGGGCCGAGGCTGAAGCAGTAGAGCTAGAAACAGAAAGAATAGGAATAACAGAACCAGAGGCAGAAGACTGAGGTGTCGGAATTACGGGATATAGTCGTTCAGGGGCAAAGGGAGGTGGGGGTCAAGAATCCAACAACTCCTCAACGAAGACATCACCTTCCCCCCTAGCCACATAACACTTATCACTCTGCAAGCAACACTTTCTGTCCGCACACTCCATGCCTTTCTCGATCTTTTCACTATCATAAGCTATTGCCTTCTGCATTATCGTTTGCATCTGCCCCCTCCGGGCTTGCTTTTCTGCTCTCATACGTGGTTGCTTCGCTTCCTTCTGCCATGTTCTCAGAGAATCAAACATCGACTCTCTGCTCTTTTTGGCGAACAATTTGTCCTGCAAGTAATTCAACTTTTGCTCATCAAATGTGCCAGTAAGCGGCCACTGTAGATCGACATTGTCCCTCGTATATTTATTCCACAATGTGCTAAACATAATAGGGCCAATGCCATGCTTGACGTATAAATCAAAATTTGGGGTACCCTCTGGAGGCGCCGGCTGCCTCTCTTCCAATAGAGCTTCAGTGAACAACACCGACATCCAAAACACCCTAACTTACTTAGACAAGGCATCTTAATATAAGACACATACACTGTCCCCAACGGACAAACAGAACACCAACCAACAAATGATCCAAGAACCAAATCAAAGCGGTCCAAAACCGCACAAGACAGTGCGCAGACTGTACCAAGACAAGAAGACAGGCTCTAGCCCCAGGCCTTTTCAAGAGTAAGCCGAATTTCCAGTTGGCCTGGCAGATTAATCGCAAACAGCCCCAAACCTTTTCAAGAATGGGCCGAATTTCCAGTTGGCCTGGTAGACCGTTCACAAACACTCTGGGGCCGATTCTGATGTGGGTTGGAAAAGCTTCCCGACCGAATCGGTTGGGAAATGGTGTCCGACCCACTCGGATCGGGAAAGTCCGACCGGCGGAGTAGGATTCATCCGGATGCTTCCAGATACGATATTGACTTCAATGGGAACATTTGTTCCTAACCGCATCAGAATTGGGCCCTCGGTCGGGAAGACACGTTCCCGATCCGATTTGGAAGGAGTAAATGCCGTTAGGAGGCCTTCCTAACCGCATCAGAATCAGGCCCTCGGTCGGGAAGCTTTTCCAACCCGCATCAGAATCGGGCCCTTAGTGTCTTTCAAGGGTCCACAAACCAATCAAGTTCAAGACAAGACAGTCCGGAGACTGTACCAGACACAGCCCGTAGGCTCGTGCCGTTCAACCATGGCGCCACATTCTCCAAGAATTCAATTCACTCACCTGGTCCACTCAGGTCGAGCAATATTATTCTCCACTGCCGACTCTTCGGACCGAACGGTCAAATCCAAGGTTCTGCCTTCTCAGGACTCCAGCCGGTGACCACTAGACGAGGAGTCGGCCGATCAGCCGGGCGGGGCAGCCAAGAGAACCGGGCTCTTATCGTGTGGGGATCTCCGATCCGCCCGATCGACCGGATACCACCCCGACCCAACAACCCAATTACGGGCGAGTCGGGTCACCTTGCGGAGTCCCTGTTCGGGCACCAACTGAAGAAAGTGCCCCGTAAAGGGTCACCCGGGTTTCCTACAACCTCCTTATAGCCATCCCCAAAATGAAGAGTCGGTCAGATAGTAGAGAATACAAAACAATTGTTTATTACCGATACTCTGCAGAGGAGTCCAATCTGACCTGCACCCTAAGATGTCTGCCGAGGGACTGGCCCCCCAACAGTCCGCAATGCATAATCATTCCTCCCAAGGGCCTCCTAACCACACCCACAATGGAAAGTTACCGGCTTAGGCCGAACATGAACAAAGGAGGCACAGAAGGATGGGCTACCACCTGCCAGATGGGTACAGGCTATCACTATCTCAAGGTTGCCATGCTGGGTTTCGGCGTCTCCTAACGTGGGAGCAGAGCTACACACAAAGATAGGTATGCGAGGACAAAATGGCCTATTCATTAGTAAGTCAGAAGGCAACCTTGAGCAAAAGAGAAATTAATAACTGAATACAGCGTTCTGCTGAGGCAAGCAATACGAATAGTGAGGCCTGGTACAGACACAGCCTAATTGGGATTACGAAATACAAAATGGAGTCACACTTGGTAATTGATCACCTACAATTTAGGAAGCTGCTTAAGACCACTCTTTTCCGCGCCTGATTCTGATGTTGCTGCAATACATTCACAAGGTCCGTCCTAAGCGCAGAGATACCCCTTCGGGGGTCAATTCAAGCGCTATATAAGTAAATAAATAAATAAATAACTGAAGCTCGCACATTGCATGGATAACTCAGTGGGTTACATAACATGAATACGAATGGTGTCTCATTTAGCCGCACACTGCTAACCTAATATAGTATAAAACGAGTATGAGATTTTCAAATCTAACAAAGGGTATCTTTGCGCTCAGTTTATCGACCTCAGAAGGATGAAAGGCTGAGTGGACCCACCGGGATTTGAACCTGTGACCATGAGGTCGAGCACAGGCTCCCTACTTTGGACGCATTGGTGCACTAAGCCACCAGACTCAACTAAAGTGTGTTTTATTAAGAAGGCCATATTCCTTCATCCTTGGTCAAAGGACCTCGCCATCCTTTAGGCACTGGTAGGTTTCTTCAAAACCTACAGACCTTTTGTTTCGATCAGCGAGGCAACCAATGTGGACAATGATGGCATCTGAATTTAACGTCAAACCAATTCAGTTTCTAAAGTTAATCTCAATGACTCAAGTGCTTTGTAAGCATATTTCCAGATTATAGAAGTGCCTACATTAGGAACATGCATGGCACTGGCACACTCATCTGTCTCTGTGCCTACCAGCGATCATTCATCAATGGACCTTAGCAGCTATTTGACAATCGGGAATTTACAGTAAAAGAGCAGAGTTGCAGAAAGAAAATTCAATTACATTTTTCATTCAAACAACCATTTGTACCAGCATTAACTAGAGGTAAATTGCCATCATCTATACTCGCAAGGTCACACAAGTATTTCCAACAATGGCACACAGAACATCAAAGTAGAAGACTGGCCACACCTCAATCTCATGCATAACATCAAGCAAAACATAATTCCTTTGCACAGAGTTGACTTAGGTGTGAAACTTCACAAGAGCATGCTCTTGGATGCTAGAAATGTATTATGATTAACATTCTATTTGTCAGTAGCCAATGGTACGGTCAAGCAAACTGCTTAGCTGTCTACTAATAACCTCCTCTTGACCATCTGTGTTGCAGAGAAACAGTTCTTGTCCTTATGAAAAGCTTCTAGCACAGGCAGTCAGGCTGCATGGATTGATTTGTTGTTTGTAAGTGAAAGTAAGATAAAGGTCGAAAAGCGGGGCAACTTGTTTGCCCCTACAGCCTTCACTAATGTAGCGCAAGGTGGGAGGTATGGAGAGAAGCTATTAGGACTTAATCCCCCTGACATCACCTCAGATCAAACCCTCACTTTTGGCAATATTACAGTTGTTAAAACTTCATCATGATAAGACTAATGTGAGCTTTTTATCCCTTGCTAATGTCAACCAATAGATCAAAAGGACGCTACAATTTTTTTTTTTTAAATGTAATGCATATTAACTGCAAAGTCACCAAGGTGGGGAAAGGGTCATGCAATTAGGAAGATGTGCAAATGCTCATTTCAGCTCATCAAAACAGATCAATTAACAGATGACAGGAATTCACAATTTTTTGGGAACCTTGGATGATTGTCAAATTCATTCTAACCTTAAGTTTCTTAGAAGGCCCAGCAGGATCAGTTCCTGCGACATATACAGACAGCTTGTTGGCACCCACCTTTCCGGACTATAAAAAAATTGAACTTTTAACAGAGATAAAACATGCCCACACAATACTGCTTATACAGCATAGGGATAAATAAACCAAAATCATTTTTGGTCAATTTTCCTAATTTTTCAATCAAGAAGCATGGATACAAGACTACAAATCTAGCAATCCTAGCCACTTTTAAGGTCTGTCAATTTTTATTAGCTAGGACTGTGCTAAGAATACTTTAAAGGGATGATGGTGCCTGAGACAGTTGATTGATCAGTTCACCAGGTAAGAAACGGAGAGTACTTTCTTCTAAGGTATGATTTAAAGCTGAACCAAATTATTTCAGACTAAAACTCTTGCTACAGCACAGTTTCAGAAGAATAAAACCACATATACTCACTCAAATAAATAAATTGTGGGACAATATTACGTGGAGTAATTATGGGGCATATCAGCAAGGGCCGACGATAATTATCGCTAAGCGCACTTAGCGCTAGGATAATTATCGCCGGCTATCGCTGCTTTCTATCGCGGAGATAGCGTGCTATCAGCAACGCTTATCTCCAAAGCGATAGAAATGCAAGCGATAGCTGGAAAACAGTGTGATTATCGCTTGGAAACCAGCCGATAATCGCACTGTGACCGGCGATACCTTGCTGATAGGGCAGGGTGGTCTTAGCCATGTAATCCACCTCCCATTGGATTACATGGCTAAGTCAGAATTAAAGCATGCGTAGGGAAAGTAGCGATAACCGTGGTTATCGCTACTTTTCTATCGCTATGCTTGTTAGCGATTCCCTTGATAATAGGAGAAATGTCACATAGCGACATTTCTCCCATTATTCTGGGAACGCTCACTTTGCATCTCATTAGAGATGCAAAGCTGGGCGATAAGGAAAGGGCGAAGAAGCATGGATTCACGCGTTAGCGTGTCCTCATAATAGGGCGTTAAAATTATCGCCGCTTTTCGTCCGAAAACGGACGCTAAAGCAGCGATAATTTTATCGCCAGCCCTTGTAGATATGCCCCTTTCTTCCTTTACTTTCATAAAGTTAAGTTTAAAGGCTGGGGAGCCAAAGACACCATTAAGCCACAGATGAACCTCATTGGTAAATTACAATGCATGTCTGAAGTGGGAAATGCAGAGCAGAAGACTGAAAGAATAAAGAAGGGCTAAAGGGAGCACTAGAGCAATGGACAATCTGAAACTGAGCACAGTAGACTATCTGCAATTGGGGTAGCTTGTAGGAGAAAGGCTGTCGGTTTGTGCCCAAAATAAAGTTTGGATAGGATACCTGAAACATGAAGCACACAAATCATTTGTGGGGTGCCTGAAGCACACTGGAAGTTGGCTTTGGACAGGGCATACAGGGATTGGGTTTTGTCAGACGATATGCCAGGCATTGAGAGACACATCTCTCTGACTGTCAGAATGTGCTTTCACAAAACGAAGAGGATAGTCTGATGAATTTTGTAAAGGCACATTATACCCCATCCCAACATATACATCTGCATGCCATAAGATATAACGTCCTTGAGGGAATGGAGAAACTCATGATAAAGGATCAATTTATGTAGACCCATGTGGTTTGCTGTTACTGTAAATGCCAGTTCAAAAGGAGACGAAGGCCTCACCTATTGAGGTGGCATGCTTTAACATTGGGTCTGTGTCTCTCTTGGCAAGAAAAAAGGTAATCTTTGCCAAGCAGACTTTTGGGATTG
Organism: Calotriton arnoldi; assembly: GCA_963921515.1. NCBI lineage: Eukaryota > Metazoa > Chordata > Amphibia > Caudata > Salamandridae > Calotriton > Calotriton arnoldi. The sequence continues at coordinate 9,829 of CAWUFW010012397.1, forward strand.
GAGCTCTTAATGGAGATCTCTTTTCTCATGCTTAATTATTCCCTCTTTTGAATACTACATGGTGGGACCCTGATATAAATGGAATACAATTGTCTGAAGGTGCACCAAGGAATTTATCTTTATTCCCTACCGAAGGGTTAAACAAAAAAAGTGAAAGAACATTAAGGTTGTCTATTGTCCCTCATGTCCAGATGTCGACATGTTTCTGCCAATTACTCATTCGCCTAAGGAGTCAATGGCACTCATTAGGACCAGAAGGAGATCACCTAAATCATTGTATACCTGGAACGTATATGAAAGTGGTGGTGCATGTAACCTAATGTGAACAAAGTGTAACAAAGGCTATACCAAACCAAATCTTACTCATGAATATGTAACGAAAAGACAGCTAAAACAATGTTATTCTATTCCTAGGTCACTTTTCAGGTAAAGACAATCACAAATAGCGCCTAACCCCGAAATTCACTGTAATGCATGTGTACACTGCAGACATACGCTATTACACCATACATGAGCTGTAAAATCAACAGTGAAAATGACTTACCCTAAATATTGTCAAAATGGGTTCCATAAAAGAGTCTGCGTAACCAGTTGGTGTCACACGCTATGGAATACGGAAGCAATACTATCATTTTCTGTTGTTTCAAACACTGTTCATGACATTAAGTGAGGAAGAGGAAAAGGTACTTACTGCTTCATGAGGATCTACCATAATATTACACCTATGGGTGCAATGTGAGCAGGTGCCCCTGCAGCGTGTTATTTATTATTCAATGCCAGTGGGCATGTCACACAACCAACACATTCCAAGGCCACATCCTTGACCTTGTCTCCTTAACATCACCACCAATCCAATGCAATCCACCCATATCCAGGAAAGGATCAACCACTTTGTCATCCCTATTTCCAACCTTAGCACCCTACCAACAAACCAAGATCAACACAAAAGAGAAGACCAAACCTTCAGATCCTTCAAAATGTCTCTATAGGCAACCTATTTCTTGAACTCATCTCTCACCCTATCAACTCCACTTCTGATGCCAAAACTATTCTAAATCACTTCAACATTTTTTTTAGAAAGCTACATGAGCATCAATGCCCAAACTACAACACACATGTGCAAGCCAAAGTCTTCAGTATCCTGGTACTCCAAAGACCTTGATGACAATAAACAATCATTTCGCAGGAAGGAAAGAAAATGGAAGTAAAACAGAATTACAGAGTACCCTCTTGACACTGAAGTCCCTATGCTCAACATGTAGACAGCTCATCACATCAGCCAAAGCAAACTACAATACTAACACCATCAATGAAATCAACAACAGAAGCAGAACACTGGTCTAGACAATCAAGCAGTGTATCAACCCTGTCGGCGTCACCTATTCCTCACTCCACTGAAAAGTACAATGCCATCATCCTCTTCTTCAGTGAATAAATACAGAAGATCCAACAGCACATCAATGACATGAATCCTGCTTCAGTTCCTACAACCACCCCTTCCCATAGAATCCTGCAATGGTCAGTCTTCCAAGCCCTATCCCTCCCAGATCTCACTAACATACCACACTTTCTCAAAGCCATTTCTTATGAAGATTATGTCTTACAATTGTCCTTCATCACACCTCTCTCTGGGGATGCTCTCTTACCCATACTTACATTATTAATGCCTCCATTACTCAAGGCATCTTCCCAGAAGCTCTCAAGGAAGGCCAGATCCTCCCACTCCTAAAGAAACCTAAACTAGACCCTAATAACCTCACCAACTACTGGCCCATTACTCACCAACCATTCATCAGCAAGATCATTAAAAAACAGTTGATGTTCAAACTCCAAGTCTTCATCAGTTCTAGCCATCTCCTACTGTCATACGGTTCCTATGAATCAAGTAGAACTGTGGCCAACATAACTGTCAGAATATGGGGACTGAGTTCTCACATGTCATCAGAGTATGTTGACCCAATTCCTAGCTAGCTCATAGAGTGCCATATGAAATCCTAACCTTCCAGGGTACCAAATGGTATCTGTAACCTCAGAACATGGCTACTTTAATTCCCCAAGGAAATCATGGAAACAGATCTACCCTTTCATTATTACTCAGGCATGCACAAGGGAGACACAGGAATGATACAAATTGGCTTTTCAAATATTTATTGAGACAATTGAATTAGTGTGTAAAACGTTTTATCGGGAATTATTAGTAGGATGAAACATAGCATTGTAACCAGCATTACAAGAATGGTGAAAAAGATAAACAGTACCCCCATTATAACATTACAGTGTGAATATGATTAAATGTACACTTCTATCTACTACTACTTGCACTATCGAGAGCATAGTGGGAGTACCCACTGCCATATCTCTTGGGACAACCTAACCCCCCCATACCTGTGTATAATGCATCAGGATGCTGATCTGGTGTAAAACAGGCTACTGTCCTTTGCAGCATAAAGGTTAGCATCAGCACGGCTGCATCTCAGTCAGAGGCACAGCCGTTCCAGTATAATCTTCAGAAGTCCTTCTCTGCTGAATTCGGCTCCGAGATGTTTATATAATAAAAATGCTGTTCCAATCGCACTGTGTCAGAGGTGCAGCACTGATGTTATTGTTTGTCTTGAGACTCAGAGCTGTCTCCAACCAGAGAACCAAATGCAAGGGTATTGCGTTCGATGTTACTTATCCTTGGACAGTGTGTATGAAAGACATGATAAAAATGCTTGCTAAGAAATGTGCTGTAGGCATAATGATTTCTAAGTATGTTATCGTGTAAGTGCAAGGCATCTAAAAGGCATAATTTAGAAAAAGATGTCAAGTTTGAACGTGTAACTAAAATAAAGACTTGTGTGCGGGCTCAGTTGAACCTGACAACACTGCATGACCACCAATCTGGCTTCAGTTCATGCTTCAGCATGAAGCACCATAAGCGTAGACATCATAGATGATGCCCTCTTGACCTCTGATAAAGATGATCCCTGCCTCCTGATATTTCTGTACCTCTCACCTGCCTTCTTCACATTGACCATTCCATCCTCATAAGTACCCTGGTGTTTTGAATGCAATTCACTAGAAATGTCCTTCTCTGGGTCTCCTCCTACCTTTTGAACCAACACCAGTTTGTTCACATGGGCACCTTCTCATCACTAAAGATCCCTATCACTTATGAAGCCCCAAGGGCTCCATCCTGTTTTCTATCATCTCCAACCTAAACACTTTGCCACCTGGAGATCTACACACAAATAACAGAATCAAGATTCACCAATATGCTGGTAATACACAAATCTCCTCTGCTTCAGACAACCAATGGCTCAAGCATGATTGCACATCATTCAGAAATGGATGTCTAGCACCTGAGTGAAGCTCAACCCAACCAAGACAGCATTCGTATTATTTGCCAACAACAATAAACACAATACATTACAAACCTAGTTCAATTACATGAATCTTGATAGCTACTAACCCAACCTTTCAGCGAACATCAAGTCACTTTGATGCACCTTAGACACCAACCTCCCCCTCAAGGTACACATTGCAAAAAAAAAAAAAAGGCGACATGGTACCAGCTCAATCTTCCAAAGAAAGTCAAACCATTTCTTCCAGAAAGTGACTTCAAAACAGCTGGTTAAGCCTTCGTACTCTTGCATCTGATTGGCTGTAATGCCCTAATCCATGGCCTCTGAGACTCCACACTGGCACCCCTTAAGGGAATCCAACACACTACATTAAGTCTCATCCAGGGGCTGAGGACATATGAACACATCACCCCCATCCTGAGGGGACTCCATTGGTTCCTGTTGCCGGTAGCAGCATCAACAAAACCAGCTGCATTATTTGCAAAGCTATCACAACCAGTATCAAGCCACTGTCTGGCTGTGCGGTATGCTCCCCTTATATTGAACACCGTGCTTAAGCCTCTGACATTTTTATTTTAATTATAACCTCCACTTAGGAAGATAGTCATTTCCCAAATTGCCACACCTGGAAGCGTCCACCACAAAATCAGTTAAGGCCTCGACTTAGGAGAATAGCCATTTTTTAAAAGGCTGCGCCCAGTAACGCCCATCCCAAAAACTTGCAGGATTTTGGGATCTGCAGCCATTTTGATTGAGGTATTGTAAATACCACATCCAAACTACTAAGCCTTTGTTTGACTTTGAGTATCCAGAGAGAGAGGTCCTTGATTCCTGATTCTCTTACCTGAATGCTGGCTTTTCTTCCACTGACCACGCCCAATCTTCTTCCTGGGCACGTCATCTTGCATGGAGCAGTACCTCCAAGAGACTTCAAAAGAAATTTTTTGAAAAAAAGACCTCAACAAACAAAGGAGAAATGAATGAATGAATGGTAAGACTCATTCCCAAATGTTCGCCAAATACAACCAGAAAACAGACAATAGTTGAAAAGGTTAGTGCACTAATCATTTTAAAAGCTTTTTTTAAAGACATGTCGGATTGCTGATGATCACTTTAAAGGAGTAAAAGCAATAAGTATCCTTTGTGATTCGTCTTCAGGAAGAAACCAACTTATTATGAGACTTTTAGATAATAGAAGATGAAGTCAAATGTGTTATTTTAATCTGAGGACAAGATAATTGTATGTGAAGTGAAATTAAATTAAATATAAATATACATATTTACACTGTATGGCCCACAGTAGTGAAAGTGCTTATTACTTTTTGGAAAACAGACTAAAAACAATAAGAAATAAAATGTGGAGGATCTCTAGAGTTGGAAGTAGGATATGTGTAGTTCATGAAGGGTATATTTAAACCATTTTTCAACGTTACACTCAGGTGAACAATTATACATTGTTACAAGCCTAGAGTGAAGAAATATTATTTCATAGGTCATACTGCCATCTATTTAAAAAAAAAATAATGTAGTATTCCGCCTGAAGATGTTATTGTAGACATGTATGCTCCTTTTCATTTCTATTACATTGATGGGGGGACAACGTTATTGTGGACAATGCCGAGTCCATCTGTTAAACATAACGTGTCAGTTATATAATATGCTAGTTGGATTAGACAATGCAGTTGTTCTAGGTTGGTATTAGTGTTAGAAGCTATGTATGGCTTTGCATAAAGAGCAACATTGCATTTTAACCTTGCATTGATTTTCAATAAAATTCATATAGTGCTTCGTACCCCTAAAGAGGCTCCGAATCACTGCATGTGGATGATCTTTCTATTTTATATAAAGTAATTTGACATATGGGTCCAAGTTACAATTGTTAAACAGATGGGATTGATAATAACTCTAGGCCTGGGCGAAATTTAAATGACGTCATTGGCCGTCGTTCATGGGAATCGGGAAACTCTGGGGCATATTAGCAAGACCCACGTTAAAATTATCGCCGTTTTAGCGGCAGGAAACTGCCGCTAAAACGGTGATAATGGGCTTGCTAATATGCGTATAGAATTCAATAGAAGCCCAGGTTAGATGTCCTGCACATCTAACCTGGGCTTCTATTGGAATTCTATAACGCATATTAGCAAGCCCATTATCGCCGTTTTAGCGGCAGTTTCCTGCCGCTAAAACGGCGATAATTTTATCGCCGGTCTAGCTAATATGCCCCAATGTGAGCAACCAGAACACGAGCGGCTATTACTCACTCCAAATGTGTTTTGCATTCTTTTTTTTCAGCTTGAAATGCTTCCTTGTGAGGACGCATTTCATGGTACAATGTATTACAAAATGCTTTCTTGTGAGGAACGTGAAATGATGGATTGCATTTTGCATAATTACACCTGTTTTTTCTGGATTTTCCCAACATTTCACAAAAAGCAAACTACACAAATTCCACACGCACCCCTAAATTACACCGGAAATTATTGAACTTCTGCATTTAATGTTTTCTTACATTTCTGTCCATCTCACAGTAGAGCACTGACTGTACAAATATAGGATAGGAGCCTGCTTATTTCTTTGAAATTTCCAAATTAGATCACTTTCTTCTTCTTTCAGAGCAGATATTATTAGCATTCTGAGAGGGGATAGGCTCAGCCTTTTGCTAAGTAAGGGGCATATTATCAAGAAACGGCGTTAAAATTATCGCCGCTTTAGCGGCAGAAAACTGCCACTAAAGCGGCGATAATGGGCTTGATAATATGCCCTATAGAATTCCAATAGAAGCCCATGTTCTGGTGTCAACATGGGCTCCTATTGGAATTCTCAAGGGCATATTATCAAGCCCATTATCGCCGCTTTAGCGGCAGTTTTCTGCCGCTAAAGCGGCGATAATTTTAACGCCGTTCTTGATAATATGCCCCTAAGTTACTTACCCTAGACAAATAGAGCAGATGAGTCAAACCACTAGTCAGTAACCTTGATTCATCCTTGTTAGTCCTGTTTCACGTGCTTTGTTCACTGAATGGAGGGAACCAACATTGTAATAGCGATTTCAAATGAAGTTTTCCTGTGGTCTTTTTTGGCAGACAGCAAATGTCCATGGAATGTGGTAGAGAAATATGGTAGTTGGTTTGGTATGTAATGTTCTTTAGCGAAAGTGAAATGGACACCAGGAATAGGAAAGTCTTTTGGTTTTGAAACCTCTTCAGTGCACTAAAAGATTTCCAAAGTTCAAGCAAATTTAGTCAACTTTATCAATCGTTCTTAGAGGTGAAGCCCAACTGCCAGGTAAGAGATACATACTTTACTGTGTTCCTGTGATTCTGAAGAATTAAATCACAAACAGGTCTGCCTGTCCCCTAGGAACATCTGCAGAACCATTGTGACGTTTTGTGTTGTTGTTGGAGCCACAGAAAATGTTGTCTAAGACCAATTGACTGGAAGCCTTGAAGAGTAGTGTGTAGTTACTGTGGATCCTATCAAGACATGGGGAAGGAAGAATTCACCAGCTTAACACAAAAGCCTTCTTTTAAAGAACTGGTCCTAGGAAGAAGTGGATTATACCAATCTGCAAACAACTTGGTGTGAGACAGTGTTCTACTGCTCTCAGAATGCTGCGAACTAAGACAAGTGAAGCAATCGTTTGTGCAGTAGTTAAGTTTTTACACTGCAGCTGGATATTTCGAGCAAGAACTAGGCCCCTTCAAATAGTCCTTTTACCGATATGTAAAAGACTGTGACCTGCTTGAGGGGCTCTTTGTGATTACATATGTAACCTGAAGTTAAATCTGTACAACATATTTTTTTAATGGAGTATTGTGTTATCAATCAATCAGGGTTTTGTAGAGCGCACTACTCACCTGTGAGGGTCTCAAGGTGCCGGGGGGGGGGAAGGGGCTGGGCAGCTCCATTGGGAACATTCGAAGAGCCAGGTCTTGAGGTCCTTTCTGAATTGGTTCAGTGTCAGGCTCCGTCGGAGGTGAAGGGGGAGTTCGTTCCAGGTCTTGGCTGCGAGGTAGGAGAAGGATCTTCCACCAGCTCTGGTCCTGTAGAAACCAGTGATGGTGGCTAGGGCGAGGTCGGCTGAGCGGATGTTTCTCTTGGGGGCATGGAAGGAGATTCGGTCGTTGAGGTATTGGGTTCCGGTGTTGTAGAGGGATTTGTAGGCATGTGTTGGCAGCATGAAGGTTATTCTTCTTTCGACGGGTAGCCAGTGGAGGTCGCAGAGGTGTTGGGTGATGTGGTTGTGTCGTGGGATATCGAGGATAAGGTCTGGCTGCAGCATTCTGGATGGTCTGGAGTTTGCGTAGCAGTTTTTTGTTGATTCCGGCATAGAGAGCATTGCCGTAGTCCAGTCTGTTGGTGATGAGTGAGTGGGTGACGGTTTTCCTGGAGTCTGGGGGGATCCACTTGAACGTCCTGCGAAATATGCGGAGGGTATTGAAGCATGAGGAGGATACGGCATTGATCTGGCGGTTCATGATGAGTGAACAGTTGAGTATGATGCCGATATTGTGTGCATGGCCCGTTGGGGTGGGTGGGTTTCCAAGGGCGGGGGGCCACCAGGTGTCGTCCCATGCAGAGGGGGTGGAACCGAGGATGAGGACTTCTGTTTTCTCCAAGTTGAGCTTCGGGCAGCTGTTGCTCATCCAGATCACAACAGCTTTCATCCCTTCTTGGAAGTTGTGCCTGGTGATGTCGGGTTCCTTGGTGACGGAGAGGATGAGCTGAGTGTCAACGGTGTAGGAGATGATGTTGAGACCTGTGGTTTCTGACGATGGTTGCGAGGGGAGCCATGTAGACATTGAAGAGTGTGGGGTTGAGGGAGGATCCCTGGGATACTACACATCTGATCTCTGTTGGTTCTGAAAGGAAGGGTGGGAGTCTTATTCTCTGTGTTCTGCCTGTGAGGAATAAGCGTATCCAGTCTTGGGCCTTTCCTTGGATGCCGACGTCGTGGAGTCTGGTGGCTAGTGTGCGGTGGGAGATGGTGTCAAAATCTGCTGATAGTTCCAGGAGGATGAGGGCTGCAGTGTGGCCTTGGTTTAGGAACTTGAAACTTCGTTTGTTTGATGTTTTTGAACTGTGATTCATGACCCACTGTGTATTTTATTTCATTTTACTATTGCATCTGTATTGCTGTTTTGATTTGGTTGTAAGTCTGCTCTTATGGTACTTTACTGAAAAAAAGCCCTTTAGATCTTGATCTTTTAAAGAACAATGAAGAGATCCTCAAAGCAGGCAAATTGAGGTTTGAGTGATGACATACATCTCCTTGTTGTCCAGGACAGACACTCTTAAGGATTTTGGACCTGATTTAGAATTTGACTGACTGGATATCCCATCTGCTTTAATACCCATGCCATAGGAGATAGAGCAGTTGTAATAAAGTGAAAGATATCCATCTCATTTGTGATGAAGCAACCCATGTGACAAACTTTATATCTTGCTCTTTGTCTTGTGGCTGGATTGAGCAGACCTGTGCCCAAGAACTATGAAGCAAATACTCAAAGCATGTAAAATGATTAAGCCTATTTTATGTTTGAATGCTCATATATTTACCTTTAGACCTTGAGTTATCTCAGTAAGACATTTATACTTATTTCACTTTAACCTTTGAGCCTTAAATTCTTAATTTAGTGACTATATTTTTGTTGGAACTGGCATGTTCTGGTTGGCTGAGACGAGGCCCTAGCCAGGCAGAACCTACCACTCTTGTCAGGGGTGGGTGATTATACTCACTGTATTACCTGCGCTCACCCTTTGGTAGTTTGGCATTGGCACAGCACTCTCACACAATAAATACACTGAGTGTCACAAAAAAGGCTTCACAAGCATTGTATGCAAATTAGGTTTGTATTCAACACACCCATTAACCAACACAACATGAGCATCATATATTTCTGATAATAAATCACATTCGGAAATATCACTAGCAGTACTAGGCCCAACCGTGTTAAAATGACATCAGTAATATGCACTCTTGGGAAAGATCCTATTTTATCTCCCCCAGCACCCTAATGCGGTGCAAAACACTGTCAGAATGAGGCCCACCCTGGCACTAATTATAATTCAATACTACACAGTTATAGGGTGCACCCCAGAACACAACGATATCAGAAATGTGGACACACAGATAATTACAACACTTCTAAACAGCACCGTTGGTCAAGGCCACACAAGTAAAAACCAATGTAAAATGTGTTCTTTTGGCAACATACCAACATGTAAAGCAACACTGCCGTGTGGTGTAATTATTCACAGGCAGTCACTCCCACACACTCACTCAGCACCTATATGTGGTGTCACAGATATCAGGCAGGTCCGTATGGAGCGCGCGCCCACACACACATGCAAACAGCACCGTAATGTGGTGCAAATGATATCCGGCAGGTCAGTTGATAATGCACATGCAAACCCCATGGTCCAAGCCCTCCTTCACCATTCCACTCACCCCGACTACCCTACACTACTGGCTGGAGATAAATAAATCCTTCCCCTCTGATTATAGTCCAATTGTAGCAGGAGTAACACTTAGCCAGGGTCCCATTGAAGAAGGTGGGGGTAGGTAACAGGGCTAATTAGGCAGCAGTCAACAAATGGAGGTTTGGCAACTACTTATGAAGTTCGTCCATGGTGTGCAGAGCAGAAGCAGGCTGATGGCGATAGTCGTTCTTTCAGAGGACTCCACACTGCGCCTTCCGGCACCAGTCCAGTTCTGCAAAGCTCAATGGGGGGTCATACAGTCTCTTGATCCGCTTCCGATCGCTCTCTGAAGTGTTCCTTCGCTCAGTCAATTACTCTCACAACCTAGGCCTGGTCTGGGCAATACTATGTGGCAACACAAAGTCGTCAGGACTGGGTGAGGAGAGCGCAGTTGGTATGCCCCACTGAAGGCACAAAAGGAACAATCAATGAATGGTGGATGAAGCAGGAGAGCCCCTTGGAAGAAGGAGGCACCCAGTTAAACACATGTTTATCAATGTAGGACCAGGCATTCCGGGCACCACGGAACATGAATCTGCTCCTCCGGACCTCCCTGGAAATGAGGCACAATGTCTGGTGCCTTTTGATATGATTCGAACCAGACAATCCTGGTCACACACAATGAAGAGTCACAAACTCTGTACCTCCCTGGAAATGAGGCACAATGTCTAATGCACATTGATATGAATCACACCAGACAATTCTGGTAACACACAATGAAAAGTTGTAAATTCTGTACCTCCCTGGAAATGAGGCACAATGTCTGGTGCCCGTTGATCTGAGTCGCACCAGACAATTCCAGTCACACACAATGAAGAGTTGCAAATTCCGTACCTCCCTTGAAATGAGGCACAACGTCTGGTGGCATTGAAATGGGTCACACCAGGTAATTCTGGTCACACACAATGAAGAGTTCAACATTCTGTACCTCCCTGAAAATTAGGCACAACGTCTGGTGCTTGTTGATATGGGTCACACCAGTCAATTCTGGTCACACACACAGGGGCAAGTTCAGCAGTGCTGCACAAGGTAGAATGAGGCACTACTACAGGTACGCCCTCACCTACGAGGGTCTCAACCTGTGAATCAGACACAGCAAGCAATGAGAATCCAGTCAGCGTCTCTAACAAGAGAGATGCGGAACGATTGACGATGCGGGTCACACGGGATCCTGTAACTGGTGAATCCGCTCACCACCAGCAAGACGCTTTGTCCGTGTTGAGGTCCCATGATACAGAGGCCACACACCTTAGCTGCAGGTAGTCCTTTTGGAGCTCCACACAAGGCAATCCAGTCTCCAGGCACAACAGTTAGTTCCACACTCACACCGCACTACCAGTTGGGATCCAACAGATGATATGGGAACTTAAGAGGGCACCGCTCTCCAGGTGTCACAAGTAGATGGTGTGGGTCCCTCCCAGGAGGTCTTTGATGTCAATGAGACCTCCACAAGAGAACAGGGGGTAAGCCAACAAGTCCTTGGAGCGCACACTTCAGGGTGACACACAGTAGCAGGTAGTCAGTCCAGGCCAGCCACTATTTAGGAAGGGTGCACTGTCCCTTCCAACAGCAGTAATCCTCCTTGTGCACAACAGATTCCTCTGGCAGTGTGCACCACGCAGTGGGATCTCCAGTCCCAAGTCCCCACAAGTGTATCTTTGCCCTGCTGAAGTAGGGCACCAGTGGTTCTACTGTAGTGTGCCTTTGAAGTTGGGGTGGTTCAGAGGGTTTATATTTGAACCCCTAAATTTCAGTCCTGTCTGCCATGGGCTGTGGAATGCAAATCTTAATCTTTAATCGGGCCATTATCTGGGTCCCAGACGCCAAGTATCAAAACCTCTTTCTCCAATCTATCCAGCCAGGCCCTCAAATGGCAGAGATCTGTTGTTCAAGTTGCATGCCCAACGTTTGGAGGTGCCTCTGGGGAGTGCACAACTGTGCTCCCCCAGCCTCCAGTGTGGGCTGGAGTCAAACTAAAAGTGGCATTTCTGAGCTATTAATGTCAAATGTCTCTTAACCACAGTAGAGGGTTTGCCATTGGGAATCCAATCATAGTAAACATTATGAGGCTGCTCCGCTATAAGCCATTATTGCAGCTGAATTAATTTCAACCATTTCCCCATGTTAACCTATGGGAAGAGCAAACCTTATAGGTAGTGACAACACACATGGTTTTTCTCCGTTTCCTGGGGAGGGAACATAAGTGTACCTGCCCTGCCTTATACCTACCACTTGATTCACCCCAGAAGACTTACCCCAGGGGTTCCCTTCTAGTAGTGAAAGGTCCTCTCAGGATTGGCCAGTGGTTTAGAAAGGTCAGCCTGAGCATAAGTGCAATTGCACACCCCCCGGTCAGCAATTGCAGGCTTGACACATGTTTAAAAACCTCATAGGTGCAAGTGTTTACCCACAGGCCTGCAATGGCAAGCTTGAGGCATGTTTAAAAACATCAGGTAAGCACCACTTCTTGACGTGTGTAGGAAGAGCACACACACTTACACACTGCATTTACAGTGGAAAGTGCCCAGAGCCCTAAGGGCACTAAGAGAGAATCAGCAACACCGCTGAGGAAAAGCAAACGGTTTAGGAGACACTACCAAAAGCGTGTCAGAACTAATAATTTTGCACACGCTTTTCTGCTGCTGTCTGGTCAAAGGAGTTCAAGGCCCATAATCCCGCTGTTGCTGGAGGCGGGGACTTCGTCACTCCACCTGAGAGGGATTGACCACTTGAGAGAAGTGCTATAAAACCGCACTCCGAGCCCGTGGTGCAGGAAGCTTTTCTGTTGCTGTGTGGGCTAAGGACTTCAGGGTCGATAATTCCCCATTTGCTGGACTTTGTCACTCCACCTGAGAGGTAACACCAGCTCCAATACTACCAAGACTACTATTGACAAATTTCTTGTACAGGCAGTAGGAGTCATTAACAAAAAAATTGAGTTAGCAGAAAGGAGGCTGTCATGTGATGAGCTGACCTAGGAGGGTAGTTTACTGGAGATTTCACACGGAGTACAGACAAAGCAAATGCAGCTGCAAGCTGCACAACCCTCTCTTTCCTCCTTGCTAGCACTGTCTCCCCTCCAACAAAGCCATTTGTTAAGTGTAAGAAGTGGACAATGAGAGCACCAGTTACTTATGATAAGGGGATTAATACTTGTGAAGATATGCCACCTTCTTCATCTTCTGATCCCATTGCCACTGTTATGGAGAATTTTCATAGTTACATGGCTGCATTATTAAAGAAACATCTGAGCCTAATTCTTACAAGGCTGGACTTACTTGAGTCGATATTGAATTAAAGAAAGGGCCTCAAGCCTAGTAAGCTCTCTGATAACAGTCTTGCACGTAAAGATGGATTACATGTAAGGTTAAATAAGATTCAGATGGTGGGAAGTGTTATTGCTGGTGCGTCAACAGCCATTCCTAATCCTGTGAAGGGCAAAGAAGGAGCTCGGGAACTGGGAATTATCAACTTACCTCCGCAGGTACATTCTTATTTTTGGAAACATCCCACCTTTAGAAGAAGGGGTATCTGAAGATGTGCTGCAACTTAAGAACAAAACTATACATTGGCTTTTGAGACATCTTGATTTTAACCTTTTAAACTCAAATCAAATTATTTCTGTAAGAAGGGTATCTTAGACTGGACCTGCCTCCAAACATATGCTGAGGATAACATTGTTATAAACATTAGGAGGCCCACATTTGTAAGCAACTTACTTTCAAATTTTAGCAAAGCCAATGTCCAGGCCAGTAGTGTTTTGCCTCTTCACTAGACTTCTTTTAATAGCTTACTGACCCATACCATCTCTCTTCATTGAATTCTGCAGTGATTGTACCTTTAGTCTCTGGAGAATTGTTTACATTGCACATTCAATTTTTACCTCTTCAAAATTACCATGAAGTGGATTGACAAAGGTGCCAGCCCACCTATGAAACCTTTTGTCAGAAAAGTAGTTTGTCTTTGAACAAAGCTAATGAAACTTTGGGGTTACTATGACATCTTCTATTGAAATAATTTAAATTATCAGCTGGAACATTGTGAGCCTTGCTACTAAAATAAGATCCAGGGATTGGTTGTCATTTATTGAAATGTATGGAATCATATTATTTCAGGAGACTTGGGAAGAGTTGTATATCTATTGAGACAGCAACAGCTGTCACTCTAATCGCACATCTCCAGCACTGGAAGGGCAAAGGGGGGCCTTTCTATCTAGCTCAGATTAACAATAAAGTTTAAGGTTATCCCAATTGCTGCCTGTAACAATGTGATTCAGGTGTCAATCATCAACTGTAGTAATAATTAAAAATTTTGTTTGTTTCATTTCTGTAATAACGAATGTTCATATGCCAATAACAATCATTTTATGAGGTTGTTCGTAGTTGTTGATGATTTAACCAATTTGTATAGGCTTATGGCAAATGGTCCTAACTAGGGGTGGACAGAATGTTTCATACCCCAGCAGGATTAGCAGAATTTGGTGACTTTGTGTTACTCTTGTAATGCAGAGTTCCCACTTAATTCCACCAATCACATGAGGCTCTCAAAATGCAAGCACGAGGTGAGAATTTTTGCGTCCACTAGCACCATTTTCTAGTGCGGGTAGTGACGACTAGTCGTAGTAAGAGGACTGCTACTCCGAGTAGATTTGTTGCTGCTTGAATAGATTTTCTACTCGAGCGGCAGTAACATCAATTCGAATGGCCGCACACTCTTGTGCACCAGATGGTGCAGTTTGTGCACTACTACTGGTAAATAGCAGCGCAAGCAGCGCAGCATGCATATTTCCGCCCATTGAGAATCTTGTGGATTTTCCAGAGTGAAACTCCACGAGTTCCGCCCACCCATAGTGCTAACATGATTTCCTGCGGGGATTTTAACGGTGTCTTATATGTAAATACATATGAGCTAGGCTATATGAATGTTAACATTCCACCTAAAATCAATTTGTGACCCAACTTTGGAGTTAATGAATTAGGTACCTTTATCTTAGGGTGGAATCTTATAAATATCCATAAATAGCGTGTTTCAGAGACAACTATGGTACCTATCTTCTTTGTTAGAGGCTGTCCTTCTACTATTGATTATAAATTTACGATTCAATCATTGACTAATTTTGTGATAAAGAGTTAAATCAATAATCAGTGTATTGGGGATCCTAATCCTCTCACAGTGTCTATTATGCTACCAGTTTTGAAGTCTACTCGCTGGCCTGGTTCTAAAATTAAACTTCACACCAAGGATGTGGATCTAGGTTTGATATGGAAATAACCTAACCCAAGCATGTTCTTAGAATCTTTGATTAAGTATACCACTAGTGTGGTACTCGAATGCCTTTCTGCCTAGGTTGCTAGAGGAAAAGAAGATTAGATTAAATAATCTTTGTGTCCTTATTGTTGTCAA
The DNA here is from genome assembly GCA_963921515.1 of Calotriton arnoldi. NCBI lineage: Eukaryota > Metazoa > Chordata > Amphibia > Caudata > Salamandridae > Calotriton > Calotriton arnoldi. Next base: position 25,062 of record CAWUFW010012397.1, read on the forward strand.
CAAGGCCAAAAGTTCAAAGGAATTTTGGCATACGATAAACCGTATTAGAAGGGAAAATAAAGCTATTTCAAATGTTAGTTCACATATCACTGCCGAACAATGGTGTTAAACTTGTCAGCCTTTTAGTGGTCTTCCTCCAAACATTTTGCCCTCTCCTCTCCTGTTTTGCTGAATTCACTTTACTTGGCCTTAGGACTCTGTGAACCTTACCACCGCTAACTGGCGCTAAAGTTCTTGTATTCACTCCCTAAAACATGCCAAAATTGGCCTACACTTATTTGAAATCTTTAATTTACTTGCAAGTCACTAATAAAGTGGCATACTATATATCAAGAACTGGTAAATTAAATGCTACTAGTGGGCCTGCAACACTTATTGTGTCACTCACTTAAGCAGCCCCTTAAAACACGTCCCCGGTCTGCCATTGCAGCCTGTTTGTGAGTTTTAAACTGCCTATTTGACCTATCAAAATAACCACTTTGCGAGGCCTAAAACTCATATATATATATATATATATATATATATATATATATATATATATATTATCTACTGGCGGTCGCCAGTAGATAGTTATAGTTAGGACCTAGTTTCCATAGGAAAAGCGTTTTTTCTTTTCCCAATAACTTTGGCGCCGGTTGACGAATCTTCGCAAAATTTTCAAAACTCGTGGCCCGCTCCGGTCAGCTCCTATCCTGAAAGTTTTGGGTTGATTCGCCAAGCGGGGGCCGAGAAAAAAGGGGGGTCCCAAAACGTGTTTTCTCCATGTTACATTCCATAGGAAACTTTAGACACGGCTACAGCTCGAACTGCTGAACGGAATTACACCAAATTTGGCAAAAAGGTAGCCCTTGGTTCAGAAAGAGCCCTTTTTAGGTCTCGCCTACGCAGCGCGCATGCGCTGCATAGGAGAGACCTTTAGCTATCGGCACAGCTTTGGGGGCAAAAACGTGCACGCGTTGCATTGCTTGCAATGACAACGCGTGCACGTCTGGCGATTCCCTTGCGGGAGCGCGCGGCGCCATATGGTGGCGCCATATGGTCACAATCATCGCGCCTTGCTGCACGCTCCCGCAAGGGAATCGCGCAGGCCCCCTCCCCCTGCTGCCGCGCGAGGCGCACGCTTGTGCTAGTTTTTGTTGGATTCTGCCCATGTATTTCAGTCGCTCCGTTCCTGTTTATCATCACGTTTGCTTGCCAGATGTCGCTCCTTTCCTGTTTTCGTCACATTTACCACATTTGACATAAGCGCTCGAGTTTTGAGTCACTCTGTTCCTGTTTATCGTCACATTCGCTGTGACAAATGCCACTCAGAGCACCGTTCCTGTTTATCGTTACATTTGCCAGTTTTTTTACATTATGTGTTGTAATTTTGGGTTTTACTTCCTTTTAAGCATAAAGTTTTATTTTTAAAATGTAAGCATGTGATGTAAAAACCCTTCGCTCATTTTGATCCTCATAACGCTCAATCCATTAGCAGAACCAGAGAGCCTTGAGAGGATCGATCTCAGGAGGGGCAGGAATAACACCTGGCACACTGCGCATTCGCATACTCTCTGTGCGTGACTCCGTTCTTCAGCAGACACCGGGGCCACTCTCTGCCCAATAGTTCTCCCCAGTGCCCCGCTCCATAATTGCCTACAGGCCATAAAACCAAGAAATTAAGGCACTGGAGCTGCATGTAAAGTTTTTGACACAGACATTTGGTTTTCGTGTGTTGTTGAAGCTAAATATGGTGTTGCTCTCTCTCACCGGTATGCTTCTCTCCACCCCCTCCATGATGCACTCACCCTTGTTTTCGTTGGTTTCTGCCCGTAACATGAGCGCACGTATTTTCAGTCTCTCTGTTCCTGTTTATCATCACATTTGCTGGGACAGATGTTGCTCCGAGCTCCGTAACGGTTTATCGTCACATTTACCACATTTGACACGAGCGCTTGAGTTTTGAGTCGCTCCACTCCTGGTTATCGTTACATTTGCTGTGACAAATGTCGCTTCGAGCTCCGTTCCTGTTTATTGTCACAATTGCCAATTTTTAGGTCTCGGCCTGCACCAGCGCTTGCGCTGGTCTGGCCGAGAGTTTTAGTAAGCGGGTTTTGGAAGTGCAAACCCACTGGCTTTCGGCTGGCGACCAGCTTGCGTTCACGATGGCGTGCACGCGCGCAGCTGCCATCTGGGTTTCCTATCTCTTCCTCATTTCCTCGTCATGGCTCATTAACTCTCTGGACTCTGATGTTTCAATCGCAGCAGCAGCTCACATTACCAACTGACGGCCCTGGACTACAGTCACATGAAAAACAACAGCGATTAGCATTGAAATGCAAGCTTTTTTTGTCTAGTTAGAAATATTGCTTCGGTGGGTTGATTTCACCTTATATCGCTATTTGTTTTATATTGGGAGTCACAGCCTAATTACCAGTATTTTTGTCTCACTCTGTTTTTTTTTTTATATTTATTCGCGCAAAGCACAAAGCTATATTTAAGGTTACTTTTTCTGCGTCACTTCTTCACTCTATTTAAACTCCACACCCCCACTCTTATTGTCTCTCTCCTTCTCTCTCTCTCTCCCTCTCTAATTCTCTCTCTACTTAATTAACTCTCCCCTCTCTATCTTTTTTAGCCTTTCATTCTCTCTCACCCCTTTATCTGCTTCTCTTTCAAACTCCTTCATTCACTCTCTCTCCCCTTCTTTCTCTCTCTCTATCCCACTCCACTCTTTATTCTATGTACACCCTTTCTCTCTCACCACCCTCTCTAATTGGGCATTATATCTTCACTCTATCTCTCACTCGGTAACACCACAGCATCACTCAGCATCACCACAGCATCAATCAGAGCCAGCACAGCATCAATCAGAGCCAGCACAGCATCACTCAGCACCACCACAGCATCACTCAGCACCACCACAGCATCACTCAACGCCATCACAGCATCACTCAGTGCAACCACAGCATCACTCAGTGCAACCACAGCATTACTCAGCATAACCACAGCATCACTTAGCGCCACCACACCATTACTCAGCAGCACCACAGCATCACTCCGCGCCACCACAGCATCACTCGGCGCCACCACAGCATCACTCCGCACCACCACAGCATCACTCCGCGCCACCACAGCATCACTCGGCGCATCACTCGGCGCCACCACAGCATCACTCGGCGCCACCACAGCATCACTCTGCGCCACCACAGCATCACTCTGCGCCACCACAGCATCACTCATCGCCACCACAGCATCACTCAGCGCCACCACAGCATCACTCAGCGCCACCACAGCATCACTCAGCGCCGCCACAGCATCGCTCAGGGCCACAACAGCATCGCTCAGGGCCAGGGCCTCTCTAATTGGGCATTATATCTTCACTCTATCTCTCACTCGGCAACACCACAGCATCACTCAGCATCACCACAGCATCAATCAGAGCCAGCACAGCATCAATCAGAGACAGCACAGCATCACTCAGCACCACCACAGCATCACTCAGCACCACCACAGCATCACTCAACGCCATCACAGCATCACTCAGTGCAACCACAGCATCACTCAGTGCAACCACAGCATCACTCAGTGCAACCACAGCATTACTCAGCATAACCACAGCATCACTCCGCGCCACCACAGCATCACTCGGCGCCACCACAGCACCACTCGGCGCCACCACAGCATCACTCGGCGCCACCACAGCATCACTCGGCGCATCACTCGGTGCCACCACAGCATCGCTCAGCGCCACCACAGCATCACTCAGCGCCACCACAGCATCACTCAGCGCCACCACAGCATCACTCAGCGCCGCCACAGCATTGCTCAGGGCCACAACAGCATCGCTCAGGGCCACCACAGCATCACTCAGCGCCACCACAGTATCGCTCAGCGCCGCCACAGCATTGCTCAGCGCCACCACAGCATCGCTCAGCGCCACCACAGCATCGCTCAGCACCACCACAGCATCGCTCAGGGCCACAACAGCATCGCTCAGGGCCACCACAGCATCGCTCAGGGCCACCACAGCATTGCTCAGCGTCACCACAGCATCGCTCAGCGCCACCACAGCATCGCTCAGGGCCACCACAGCATCACTCAGGGCCACAACAGCATCACTCAGGGCCACCACAGCATCACTCAGGGCCACCACAGCATCACTCAGGGCCACCACAGCATCCCTCCGGGCCACCACAGCATCATTCAGCGCCAAGACAATATCACTCAGCACCACCACAGCATCACTCAGCGCCAAGACAATATCACTCAGCACCACCACAGCATCGCTCAGCACCACAGCAGTATCACTCAGCAAGACCTGAGTATCATTCAGCATCGTCTCCGCAACAGTCACCACCACCACCACTACCACCTCAGCATCACTCAGCACCACCTCAGCCTGCTCTCGGAATCTGGCATCTGTTGATTCTCCCCTAGCGTCTGGCCGCTGCTAGTGTTATAATACAGGTACTTGTTCCCAACCTTCACCTTCCGATTGTTTATGCCCCCTCAAAAAAAAAAGCTTTAACAAACAACCATTGCAATAGGCAGAAACAAGTTGCCAGCATTGCAAGAACAAAAGAAAACTGAGGAAATTTTTTATTGTAAATACTTTTTTTAATATGGTCGTTCAGTTTTACATAATGCCTTCTTGGTCATATATAAAGTAACAAAAATCAATCAATCAATCCGTATTTGTAAAGCGCGAACTACTCACCCTTACGGGTCTCAAGGCGCTGGGGGCCGTCGTGGAAATTAAGTGAGCTATTGCCCAGAGTCACATGGTGCTGAGCTGCCGCCGGAGCCGGGGATCGAACCGTGAGCCCTGTGCTCCGAAGTCAGCTGCCCTGGCCGCTGCACCACACCTCTCCACTAAATGCTTCTGACACTTTTTTATTATAACTTTTCAGCATGCTGCACAGCAGCCACACTTCTCTACAGCACAGCTTGAAGACATTGGCAAAGTCAATAGCTCTGGCTAAACACTTATAAGGCCCCAAAGGCGAGACCTATTGGCTATGCCAATGCTTGTTGTTAAATGGTGTAAAACCGTTCAGTAGTTCCTGAGAAATTTTAAAAAAAGAGGTCGGAAAATCAATTTTCCATAGGAAACTTTAGACACGGCTACAGCTCGAACTGCTGAACGGAATTACACCAAATTTTGCAAAAAGGTAGCCCTTGGTTCAGAAAGAGCCCTTTTTTTTTAAATGGGGAAAATCCGTTCAGTAGTTTCTGAGAAAATAAAAAAATAAAAGTTTCGATATCTAGGGGTACGGAGGATCCGCGGACCCTCCCAACCACGAGCTTTATTCTAATTGGCTGTCAACACTGCAAACCAGGAAGTGTTGGCAGCCATCTTGTGACTCGGTAGAACCGAGTCACAAGAAAACAGGGAAACAAAGGTGAGAAGAAAGAAAAGGGGGAAGGGTAGAAACACCCTGACCCCCTAGGCCTGCTCAGGGGGTCCCACAAGGACCCCCAGGGCCAAAAAAAGCATTTTTATTAAAAAACAACTCGGCGAGATTTGCGCACCCAGTGCGAATTTCGGCCAAAAAATAAAATAAAAATGAAGCACGGGCTCCCGCGCTTTGTTATTATTTAGCCCCCAGGTGGGCCAAGTCCCGGGGGCATGATGAAATGTAATTGCGGGGGCCCAGGGGGACCCCCGCAGCCCCGGGGACCACCACCCCCTGGGGCGTTTCTTAAATATTTGCGGGGGCACACGGCCCCCTGCAGCCCCGGGGACCGCCACCCCCCGGGGCTTGTTTTTTTAATGTTTGGGGGGGCCTCCAAGGCCCCCCAAGCCCTGGGGACCGCCACCCCCGGAGCTTTTATCAAATATTTGCAGGGGGCACAAGGCCTCCCCGCAGCCCCGGGGACCGCCACCCCCCGGGGCTTGTTTTTTTTTTTTTTTAAATAAACCTGTGTGGGGGGGCCAGAGCCCCCCCATGCCCCGGGGACCGCCACCTCCCAGGGGCACGAAAATGCAAATTTGGGGGTCCGTTACGGACCCTCGAGCCCCGGGGACCACCACCTCCCCGGGGCTGTGCATTGGATGGGAGGGGGGCCGGGCGGCCCCCCTCCTGGAGCCTGTGATGGCCCTGGGGACCGCCACCCCCCAGGGCCGGCTCCTGTAGTGTCCCGGGGTGCCCACCCCCGGGACACTGTTGTTTGCTATGGCAGGGCGGGAGCCTCGCGGCTCCCGCCCTGCCATAGCAAACTGTGGTTTTGATTTTGGAAGAGAGAGCAGGAAACCTGCTCTCTTCCAATATCCAAACCAGATTGCTTTTCCACACGGGGAGCTGCATGTCCGCAGCTCCCCGTGTGGAAAAGCAATGCCGGCTCCCGCAGGAGGCGGGGAGCCGGCTGGGACCGTGGGGGCATTGGGGCTCCCCCCACGGTCCCCAACGAGAGGCCAGGCCCCGGGGGATGGGGTCCCCAGGGCAAGGAGTGGCCCGAGAGGGGGCCACGCGGCCCCCTCCACCATAAAAGTAAAAAAAAAAAAAAAACACGCAAATGCCGGCCCCGGGGATGGGGTCCTCGGGGCCATAATGGCCTGAGGAGGGGGCCACGCAGCCCCCTCCAAATATATATATTTTTAAAAACACTGGCCATGCCCCGGGGATGGGGTCCCCGGGCCGAATATGGCCTCGGGAGGGGGGCCACGCGGCCCCCTTCCATTTTTGAAAAAAAATTTAAAATAGGGGTCAGGCCCTGGGGGATGGGGTTCCCAGGGCCAATAAAATAGGAAAGGAAGGGGGGCCACACAGCTCCCCTTCTTAAAAATAAAAATTTAAAAAAGACCGGCATCGCCGAAGCCCCGCCCCCTCCCAGCAACACTCTGCAAACACTAGCCCACCAGGTACCTCCAGTAAGCGCCACAGGGCTGCGTTGCAGAGAGGTGGTCCAGGCCACGCCCCTTTTTACACCTCTCTGCAACCAGGGACCCTCAGGATTCAAGGGGACTTTATTCCCCAACTTAAAACGCGCCACGGGGCGCGTTTGCACAGTGGTGAAGGGAGGGGGCGGGGCCTGAGGTGACATGTGTGCAAACATGCCCTGTGGCGCGTTTTAAGTTGGGGAATTAATTCCCCTTCAATACTGGGGGTCCCTGGCGGCCAACTAGCCCACCAGGTACCTCCAGTAAGCACCACAGGGCTGTGTTGCAGAGAGGTGGTCCAGGCCACGCCCCTTTTTACACCTCTCTGCAACGCAGCTCTGTGGCGCTTACTGGAGGTACCTGGTGGGCTAGTTGGCCCCAGGGACCCTCAGGATTCAAGGGGACTTTATCCCCCAACTTAAAACGCACCACGGGGCGCGTTTGCACAGTGGTGAAGGGAGGGGGCGGGGCCTGGAGTGACATGTGTGCAAACACGCCCTGTGGCGCGTTTTAAGTTGGGGAATTAATTCCCCATCAATCCTGAGGGCCCCTGGGGGCCAACTAGCCCACCAGTTACCTCCAGTAAGCGCCACAGGCCTGCGTTGCAGAGAGGTGGTCCAGGCCACGCCCCTTTTTACACCTCTCTGCAACGCAGCTCTGTGGCGCTTACTGGAGGTACCTGGTGGGCTAGTTGGACCCGAGGGACCCTCAGGATTCAAGGGGACTTAATCCCTCAACTTACAACACACCACGGGGCGCGTTTGCACAGTGGTGAAGGGAGGGGGCGGGGCCTGAGGTGACATGTGTGCAAACACGCCCTGTGGCGCGTTTAAAGTTGGGGAATTAATTCCTCTTCAATCCTGAGGGTCCCTGGGGGTGAACTAGCCCACCAGGTACCTCCAGTAAGCGCCACAGGGATGTGTTGCAGAGAGGTGGTCCAGGCCACGCCCCTTTTTATACCTCTCTGCAACGCAGCTCTGTGGCACTTACTGGAGGTACCTCGTGGGCTAGTTGGACCACAGGGACCCTCAGGATTCAAGGGGACTTTATCCCCCAACTTAAAACGCGCCACAGGGCGCGTTTGCACAGTGGTGAAGGGAGGGGGCGGGGCCTGAGGTGACATGTGTGCAAACACGCCCTGTGGTGTGTTTTAAGTTGCGGAATTAATTCCCCTTCAATCCTGAGGGCCCCTGGGGGCCAACTAGCCTACCAGATACCTCCAGTAAGCGCCACAGGCCTGCGTTGCAGAGAGGTGGTCCAGGCCATGCCCCTTTTTACACCTCTCTGCAACGCAGCTCTGTGGTGCTTACTGGAGGTACCTGGTGGGCTAGTTGGACCCCAGGGACCCTCAGGATTCAAGGGGACTTAATCCCCCAACTTACAACGCACCAGGGGGCGTGTTTGCAGAGTGGTGGAGAAAGGGGGCATGGCCTTTGTCTACCTCTCACCAATCCCACTGCGTGGGGCTTACTGAGGTAAAAGGTAGGCTAGTTGGCCCCTAAATGACCCCCAGCAGTGAAGGGGACTTCAATCCCCATCCAAGAGCGTGCCAGGGAGCGCGTTTGTAGAGTGGTTGGCAAAGTGGGCATGGCCTGGTACGAGTACTTACCAGTGCTGCTGTGTGGGACTGACTGGAGGTAATAGTTTGGAAGTTGGCCCCCAAGGATGTCCTTGGGGCCAACTACCCCTCTTGTTACCTCCAGTAAGTCCCACACAGTGGGATTGCTAAAACGTCTTCGGAGGCCATGGCCCCTTTCTCTACCACTCTGCAAACGTGCCTCGTGGCAAACTACGTGATGGGGGATGAAGTCCAATTTAGTCCTGAGGGAGTTTGGGGGCCAAGAATCCCTCCTGGTACCTCCTGTAAGTCCTACGCAGCGGAATTCCTGAGCGTTGTTTGACGCCCAGCACCCTTTCTCCACCACTCTGAAAACGTGGCTACTAGTTAAAGTAGCATATTTCTGCACCTCTGACTTAGAGGTAGTTTTAATCCCCTGCCCTATTATGTACCAGGGCCTTACAGAGGAGGTCATGCTAATCACAGGGGTACCCCAACGCATAGTGTTCCCTAGTGTATGTAGGTGTTTTCACTGTATTCTAAGTTTCTTTTAGTATAGCACTGGCTCTAGGCCTGGTTAGTCAGAGTCAGTTACCACCAGTACCCGTCTGAAAAAGTTGTGGGCACAGGATGATTTTGCAACAAGGCCTCTTTCTGCTCCTCAGTTGGTTCTTTCTGCACATATCTTGCTTCTTCCTGCACTTTTGTTCGTCTTTGTGAACTTCTGTTGCTTCTTTCTGCATTTCTTTTGCTTCTTTCTGTGCGTTTTTTCTTCTTTCTTCACATGTCCTACCTCTGTAGGCATAGTTAGAAACTAGCATTTAAAAAACCTTTGAAATTCACTTAAAAAACCATAGGTTTCAGGCACGTTATAGTTAGAAATTAGCATTTAAAACATCTTTGAAATTCACTGAAAAAACCATAGGTTTCAGGCACGTTATAGTTAGAAATTAGCATTTAAAAATCCTTAGAAATTCACTGAAAAAACCATAGGTTTTAGTGAAAGTTATAGTTAGTTGGACATTTCACTCGTACAAAACCAGAGAAATTCCCCCGTTATAGTTAGTTCAGCTAACTATAACTCGCGCCCCCGCAATGCACTGCTGATGACGTCACATATTACATCACTCATGACATGGTCAGTGACACCACTGATGACATCACTGATGACATCTCAAATGACATCACTGATGACATCACTGATGACATCATCCATGTGATAATTTGATGTATCTTCTCACACCCTAATATAACCTTTGACACACCCACTCTAAATTACAGACTGCCATTCTCAAAACCATAGACACTCCAACACCAATAACTACATACCCACTCACTGATTCTTAGGTCTACACACACATCTACTCACTCACCCGTACAGTCACTCATACTTACGGTCACTCAGTACAGGACTATCATATGCACTCATACACCTATATAGACACTCACACACCGCCACTCATCCATAGAGGTACTCACACACCTATTCAGTCATGCAAATAATTAATCACACTGCCATTTACTCACCTATACAGTTATACACACACCAGCTCACTTACTCATACAAATACTAGCACATTCTTATGCTCTTATACAATCACTGATACAAGCACACACTCATCCATACAGCCACTCTCACAATCACACACTCTCACTTATAGCCATTTATATACTCCAACACACATATATACTGCCTTTCAAATATGTAGTTACTCACACATGTACCAGTGAGATATACATTCACTCACTAACACACCCATACACACACTCACTCACCCACCCATACAGTCCATCACAGATGCACTCTTGAAACCATGCACCCAGTGAATCACCCACTCACACATCTATGCACAGAGTCACACACACCCCACCCACACGAACACTCAGGCACCCATACAGATACTCAGACAACCAATCATCAACCCATATAGACACTCATGTAGCTATTCGCAAACCCATGCAGCCGCTTACACACCAACAGACAGACGGATACAGACATTCACACAGTTTAGTCACTAACCCATGCATTCAGTAAGATACGTTTAATCACTCACTTATAGAGTCAGTCATGCACCTACTAAATCATCCATTCAGACACTTATACACCCACTCATTCTTCAATATGCCTTTCTCTATATATATTAAACATATTTAAACTTTACAGAAACACACAGTCACTGGATGATGTCATCGGTGATGTCATCAGTGATGTCATTTGAGATGTCATCAGTGATGTCATCAGTGATGTCACTGACCATGTCATGAGTGATGTAATATGTGATGTCATCAGCAGTGCATTGCAGGGGCGCGAGTTATAGTTAGCTGAACTAACTATAACGGGGGAATTTCTCTGGTTTTGTACGAGTGAAATGTCCAACTAACTATAACTTTCCCTAAAACCTATGGTTTTTTCAGTGAATATATATATATATATATATATATATATATCCAAACTCCGTGTTTCCTGCACCCAGGAACTCAGCTCACAACACGGACACGGACCAATTTCTTCGTGCTCAGTATTTTATTTTCCTTGCAGTTGCGCCATAACGTTTAGGCTCGTCCGAGCCTTGTTCACATGACCCCTATATGTTATATATATGTCACCCCTAGGATAGACCCTAAACGCCCCATGGGGCAGGGTGCAGTGTATTTAAAGAGCTCAACATGTACTTTTGAGTGTTACATGTCCTGCTAATGAAAAACTCACAAATTCTTTTTTCACTACTGTGAGGCCTACCTTTCCCATAGGAAAACATTGGGTAAACTTATAACATTTAATAAGTGCTAACTTTTAATTGGGAGCAGGTAGGAAAACAATTTTTGATGTACGAAGAACAATTCTGAAAAGGAATTTGTAGTTGGCATTTTTCAGTCCTAACCAATTGGGGCTTGTAGCCTGTTCCTGGGTCACATGTCTAGGTGTGAGTGGCAGTTGAGCTTACTATATTCCTCTCAGACAGCCACTCAATAGAGGGACTTGGTGTGACTAAATGGGCCATCTCACGCAGGATGGGGAGGGAGCTGTGAGCAACTTCACTTGCACTTCAAGAGACTCTGCATTATACACACACAAAGAACTACTTCATGCTAGTCTTTTGTGCCTGCAGACAGACTGGGCCCAGAACTGGCAGACAGGAAATTCCAGACACTTCTGGAGGGGGGAGACTCCAGAAGTTCCTTCCACATTAAATCTGGTACCAGGCATAAAATTCGGACCTTCAGTCCCACTTATCAGTTTACTTCTGGACCTGCAGAAGGAGTCTCAAAGAACTGTGCTTCTGTTTGCGGCCTGCTGTGTACTTTAGAGGATTGCCATGCTGCACCAAGAGGATTGAGCTGCTGCTTGAGACCTGTTTATCTGCTTGAACCCAGGACTTCCAGAGTGACTTCAAGTGATAGTTTGCTAGCCTCCGTATCAGATCCTCAGTGATAGAAAAAGCTCCCACCATCCTGGACCTGTACCTCGACCCTGAATGAGTGATACCTGACCCTCCATGTGGTGCATCTTCAGTCCTGTACCCTTGGAAGTGGTGCTAAATGTGCCCAGATAGCCCAAATCGAAGACTTGGGACTTAGATACTTTTTGCTACAAATATGTGCCCTGAAAATTTAGAAGAGACCAGGACCTACCTGCTCTTTGATCTGTCCAAGGTGCACGAGCAGTCGGCCTGACTTTGCAGCATCTCCCGCTATGCTCTTCTCTTCACTAGTAAATCCTGTTCAGAGGCTCCTCGCAGAAGGGGTATTGGGCGTAGTGGAGCCCTCGTTGGCTGAAGTCTACAGCTTTGTCCCTCTGAAGATTTTCTACTTCCAAAAAAGAGGCTATGGGGCATATTTGCAAGGCCCTTTCGCCGCCTTAGCGTCACTTTTTTAGATGCTCCAGTGGTGTAGCTCCATTTTCAATGTTTGCAAGGTGGTGCTAAGCCACCTAGCAAGGCTAAACACCACCTTGTACATTTGCCCCTTTCCTCTGCAGTCCTCTGTGGCAAAGCAGCGTGCAATAGGTGTTGCTGTGAGCGTTCCACCACAACACCCATTGCTTTTTGACACTGCCCCAGATTTACAAGGAGGGTTAATTCTGTGGCAGCAAAAGAACTAACGCCGTGCAAGAGCAGGCTTTAGAATGGCGCATGCAGAGAAATGCTTTTATTTCTCCTCGTTTTTGCTTTTTCTATGTGTAAAAGAGCAAAAAGCAATAAATGATTGTTTATGTGTAGGAAGGTGTCCCTTACTGCACATAAACGATCATTAAATGCAGCACATATAGAAGTAACAAATAGCCATTATGGATTGAAGGGACACATTCCTGCACATAAACAATCATTCCCTGCAATGCAGGCACCCTTGTACTATGGTGCAAGGGTGCCTGTGTTAGTGCTAGGCAGCTAATTTTAGCGTTACCACTTGGGAAAACACAGGGGTGCACCGTATTGTAGTGAACACCGGCGCATCCCTGCATATTTAAAATGTCGGAGCGCGGCGCTGCCAAATTTGGTGTTGCTCCATGCTCTGATATTTTCTAGTAAATATGCCTATAAGTCTGGACGTAAGAATCTTCACTGCAACTTTGTCCAGTGGCTCCTGACAACGATTCCTCCTCCTTTGGCAACGCCAGCTGCCATGCCTCGCTGAACTTTACCTTCCAAGACACTTTTAGCCAAAATGTCTTCTAAGTCCCAAGTTAAGTGGAGACAGGGCCCATTGACACGCACTCCATCGCAGTCGGCCATAACTTTTGACTTTGCCCCAGTCTTGCATGACTAGATGTCCACGGTTGGCGCTTTTATCTTTTAGGTGCTATTTTACACTTTAAGCTTTAAAAATACATAACTCCCGTTCTACTGATTGGATTTTTGTGTCAATTAATTTATAAAAAGGTACTCTACTGTTCTAAATTGGTTTGGGATTTTTCTTCAGTCGTGTTTTCAATTTATTACTGTTTGAGTTATGCATAAATATTTACATATAGCCTGTAAGTTAAGCTTGACTGTTTTTGTGCTAAGCTACCAGATGGTTAAGCACATGTTAGTTTACGGACTTTGTTTTAGTTCACCCTGACAAGGATTCTGGCTGTTGCTAGAGTAGGGTTTCAACCTCCTCAACCAACAACCCAATTTTCACAAGTGGGTTTCCCATTTCTCAACTATATATTGCATTAGCAATTGTTCTGAACACCATCCGCTATATCCCTGTGCTAGTGTGCTAAGTACCACCCGTACAATAGACTTACAGGAGGTAACGGAGGCCCTGCCAGAATGTCATTCTAATAAAGCACCCAGTTCTGAATCGTGTGCCTAGTGATTTGCTGAAGTGCAACAACACACTATGGGACCCCTAGCTTACTAATTTAATTAACAATGTAGGCATTTCTAAACTTCCATCTTTGTGGTCAACCTTCTTGATAGTGCCCATCTTTAAAAAGTGTGATCATCATGACCCGTTCCGTTATAAGCCAATTTCTCTTATTGACTCATCAGCTAAAGTTCTGGGAAGAGTGGTCTTTAACAGAATAAGAACTTGGGTTAATGAACAAAATATCCTTCCTGCATATCAGTATCGGCTTAGACAAGGCCTAGGTACAATGGCGCAGTGCTTGAATCCCCAACTTATTATTGGGAAATATGTTGTAGCAAGTTGCAGGCCATTGTACCTGGCCTTCATGGACCTGTCGAACACATTTGACCATGTTAACAGGTCCAAATTGTGTCCTATGTTGCTAGAGTGGGGGCTCTGAATGGCTTTGCTGAATATTTTGTCTGACTATCACAGCAGTATGTAAGTAAAACACGGCTCTAATGGTGAATGCGCTGATGCATTTAGTTTAGAATGGCAGTGTGGCAGAGTTGCATGTTACTGCCAATCTTGTTTATTCTTTACATTAACAATTTGAACACCAGCATGAATGAATATAGGCAGGATGCCCCCCAGATTGATCATGTTACAATATCCTCATTGCTAGATGCAAATGATGCTGTGTTGATGGAGCGTACCCCTTGGAGCTTGAAAAATGTAGTGTTGGGTTTCACTAATTTTAAGACTAGCCTAGATATGGACATCAATTATTCCAAGTCAGACATAATGGCCTGTGGCCATAAGAGTTTGATTATGAGCTCCGTAACTATTACCTTTAATAAGCTGACCAAGGTCTCCAGCTTTCCTTATTTAGGGGTTTGGTTTTCTGCCTTAAGCTCTTGGCATTCTAACATTGCTGCCAGATGCTAGAAATTGTGGGGCATATTAGCAAGAACCTGCGATAATTATCGCAAAGCTTGCTTAGCGCGCGTTTTTCTATCGCCGGCTATCGCTGGATATTACCGCGGAGATAACATGCTATTAGCAAGGTTTATCTCCAATGCGATAAAATATCCAGTGATAGCGGCGAAACCCAGCAATAACGCGAGAAATCTAGCGATAGATTCCTCGCGCTAATGCTGGGGACTTAACCTTACAATCCACCTCCCATTGACTATTATTGTTAAGTCATGCTTTTACCAGTTCTAAAAAACCAGCGCTAATCGCGGTTAGCGCGCGTATTTTTATCGCTTCGCGGTTATTGCTAATAGGCGATAGCGATGTTAGCGACTGCTTTCAGTCGCTGTTAGGTTGGGAACGCCTCCTTTGCATGTCATTAGCGATAAATATCGCTGACATGCAAAGCGGCACCCAACCCGGTCGCTATCGCCTAAAAGCTGTCGCTAACACCTGTTAGCGACAGCTTGCTAATAGGGCGATGAAAATATCGCCGCTTTAGCGGCAAAAAGTGCCGCTAAAGCGGCGATAGAGCCCTTGATAATATGCCCCGGTATCTATAGGGGCTCTTCTCAACATGATCCCTTTAGTAGGAGGCAAACCTATTGTGGCATTTTTGGAGATCTATAATGACTCAATGTGTGCCTCTAGCCGCCTATGTGTCTTGTGTATTGGGTTATGCACAAGCTCCATGCATCAAAATTGAAGAGGACTGTTTTTGCTGGAGATTATTATCCCAACCCTCCAGTTGTCCCTATTTTATCTGTTATATAGAACTTGAATTAACATTCGTAGAGGACCCAAATCAGCTCTCCCCACTGCTGCTATGGCTGTCAATCTGGTCTAATCCTTGTGCCAATTTTTATCAGCAAATTCTAAGAGATTGCCTTAGTTGTTACTTGGGGATGAACTTTCCATGGTTATCTTATGATAAACGCTGCTTTGTTAACATGGGTAGGTGTTAGGCCTGTCATCCTTGGTGTGGTATTCCTCTGAATTTGTTTGCCTTCACCCCTCCTGTTTTGCTGGATTTGTTTCTATTAGCTCAAAGACTCTTTGCCTTTTACCACTGCTAAACAGTGCTAAAGTGCTTGCTCTCTCTTCTGAAAACTTGTAAAATTGGCACATACCTGATTGGCACATTTAATTTACTTGAAAGCCTCTAGTAAAGTGTACTATCTGTACCCAGGGTTTGTAAATTAAATGGTACTAGTGTGCTTGCAGCACTCACTGTGGCACCCACTAAAGCAGCCTTTTAAAGCATGTCTCAGGCCTGCCACTTCAGCATGTGGTGCAGTTTTAAACTGGCATTTTAACCTGGCAAAATAAACCTGTTGTCAGACCTACACCTTCTTTTTTCAAACTGAAAAGTAACAAAGTAGGCCCGAACCACCCAGAGGGCAGGGTGCATAGCATTTAAAATGTAGGACATGTAGGTTTACGTTTTACATGCCCTGACACTGAAAAACTCCTAAAGTTTCTTTTTACTGTTGTAAGGATTATCTCTCCCATTAACCAACACTAGGTTACTTTATTACATTTAATAAGTGCTAAGTTTGGTTTGGGAGCAGATAGAGATATAGACTCAAAGGAATTGTAATTTAAAATCCTCTTTCATGCTAAGGGTGGACTTTAAGTCACAATTCTGAAAATACCACCTTTAGAAAGTTTTGAACTCGGCTGTGAATTGGCCCACAAACATAGAAGACAACAGGAGTTTTCCCTCTGGGATTAAGGACAGGGGACAGAAGCGAGGAGGCACTGCTTCACGAAGCACAGGACGTGTATTTCCCTGCAGAGCGAGTAGGCTCTGCACTTACCAGCTATGCAGCAATCCATGTATATGAGTACGGTGAAGTCAATCTCATAGACCCACAAGAACTATTTCGCAGAGAGAGGATCCTTTTCTGTGCTTACTAACGTTTGTGATCGAGATCCTATGAAGTGCCTATGTCCCTCAAGCATACATAATCTGCCCTGAGGAAGACCTTCGCAAAGTTCCTTTAGGCTCCTGAGAAGGTCGAAAAGCGCTGGTGTTTACTGATAAGTGGCAATGAGTGATCTATTCCCAAAGACAAGTAAAGGCAAGGGAAGGTCCTGGGTAGTATTGACTCCGCTAAAGACCGAATGACTTTAACTCCGACCACCAAGGGCCATATACTAATTTAGGACCCGAACGCTGAGGGAAAACAAGAGATCCCTAGCATTTTTAACTCATCATTCAGTGGTCATTGTTGGACACAATTTCACAAAGATTATTATATGTGAATATATATGTTGAACATTTGTATGCATGTAAAAATACAAGTCATCAAATTGCAGTATGTAGTATTGTTGTATTGAATGTATGTCTTGTACTTCCTTATGTGATATTCATGTTGATTTATTTTTGAGTGTTATTTTTATTGATCCACATTGTATATTTGATGAGTGATGGTTTGTGAAGAGAGGACACCTTAGAAAGTAGCTCGAGTAACCATCATATTTGTGTGTTTTGGTTATATCTAAAGGAGGTTGAATGTATGGTGTAGGGGGTTCACATATCTTTAGCACTTTTAGAAAGTTGGCATTCTCTTATACCAACCGTTTGTGCTTTATGCCAGTGTTCAGAGCCACATCATTTTGAATGGCTCTGCTGATGGGGTGTGTATTATGCTTTCAGACAGTGACACAAAGGGGACTTGGGATTGGACAGTCACACTTCCACTTCAAAGGTCGTTGACTCCTGCACACACTAAGGGACCTTACACTAGGCCTGACCTGTCTTTTGTCACCCCAGCGAGTTTTGAGCCTTGACGGGGGAATAACTTTCCCGAACCAGGCTAGGTGGAAGGACAGGGCCACACAAAGGCTGGTACAAAGTATACATTTTGGAACTCCAGAGCCACTCTTCCAAATACTCCTGGACTTGTGGACATTACAGAAGAACTGCTATGCTGCCAGAGGACTGGCCTTGTGCATGAAGGACTGCATAGCTGTTTGAGAAGGAAGACTGGACCTGCTTACCTTCATCCCAGCCTAACAAGAGTGACTCCAAGGGTCAGTTGGCTGACCTCCTGAGTGAGCTACAGGAACACCACAAGCTTCAGAGATCTCAGTACATCTGCCAGCTGCAACTGGACCTCCTTGAGCCCTCCTGGCCTGTGGAGGATATAGTCCCTGATCCCCAAGAGGTGTCTCCAAGTTACTGGTTCCTTGACTGGCATCAGAATGTACTCTTCCTGAAAAAAGGTGAAAATCCTAAAGTTTGGGCTCCTCACATGAACAGGCCGATTCGTGCCAAGACTCTGCGGCCTACGACGATCGCTTACAGGAAGTTCTGGTATGACCTGATCTTTGTGCAGACAGTGACTGCTAGAGATGACTGGGACTATGACACCTGCACTGCACGCTACAGAAAGAACAGTCCATGATGACCACCAATGCAAAGCTACAGCATTGAGCATCCGAGACACCCGACCTACTCTTCGTGCTACAGGGATGACTGTTCCCCTCCTCCTTGCGGCCTCCTTCAATGCAAATGGAACTCTTAGCATTGGACTTTGAAGGTAACTTATCGGCAGGACTAACCTTGCCACTGTATCCTGAACTTTTAACTTTTCCCTGGTCGCGTTTGTTGTTATGTGCTTTTAGGTACTTCTTTCACTAGAAACTTTAAAATTGAGTATCTCCGGCTTTACTGATTGAATTTTGTCATTCTGCAATCATTTTATATATTAAAATTAACTCTATTTTTCTAAATTGGTTTGAAATTATTCTTGTGCTGTGTTTTCACTTTAATACTGTTTGTGGGCTGCATAAATACTTTACACATTACCTCTAAGTTAAGTCTGACTACTTTTGTGCCAGGCTAAAAGAAGGCTAAGCACAGGTTATTTAGTGACTTTTTCTGTTTCACCCTAACATGGATTGTGAATGATACTTGAGTAGGGTTTCCACCCCTATCAACTAACAACCAAATTTCCTACAGTAGGCCCTCCCTTTGTGTAAACCCAAGCTCCAAACGAAGCAAGCAAAGCTATGTCAAAATCCTACCTTTTTAAAGACCAAGGGGCATATTAAGAAGCCCCTTTGCCTCGCTCCTGTGACACACAACATGGTGCAAGAGTAACGCAAA
Source organism: Calotriton arnoldi (assembly GCA_963921515.1). Lineage (NCBI taxonomy): Eukaryota > Metazoa > Chordata > Amphibia > Caudata > Salamandridae > Calotriton > Calotriton arnoldi. The sequence continues at coordinate 43,851 of CAWUFW010012397.1, forward strand.
TTAAACATGGGATTTATGAAGCCATTCAAAGCCACCTTGAGTGGCCCTGAGTGGCTTCATCAATCTCGAGTAATGCAACGCAGCACAAATTGCTGAATTGCATTACTCCAGGAAGGCATATCCGTGGGCGTTGCGTGGGTGTTCCCATGCAACATCCATGGACTTTGACGCATTCCCAGATTTACGAGAAGTGGTAGACCTGGGGATTTGCAAAAAACCTATGCCTCCCCAGGTGAGGCGTAACGAGGAGAAATATGTTTATTTCTCCTAATTTGTTTGTCTTCCCGTGTCTCCAGAAAGATGCAAATGAGCTTGTAACACCCACTAACAGACAGTATCTAAACTTGGAAACTACCCAAGGCATTGATTCGTATTTACTGTAAATGCCTGGCCTTTGGGAGAGGGCACTATTGTTTAGATACCGAACTGACTCTTTCCGCACTTTATTATGTTTCCCGATGTGGCAGTTTGATGGGGATTGTTCAGACATATACCCTTGTGATGGTGTTTCTCCACAAACGGTGATGCATTTAATTCTTTTTTTTGCAGATTTTCTATTTTTTGTGCTAAAAAATATTTATACATGTTATACTGCTGCTGCTCAGCCTGAGTGTCTGTGTGAGAGAATGTTGGTGAATGGAATTTTCGTGTGTGTGAGTGTGAGTTGGAGATGGGCTGAGCAGCAGTGAGGCTGCTCTTGGTGGGGTTCTCTGTAGAACATCTTACCTGAATAAAGAAACATGAAGATACCTACATGGAATGGACATTACTTTTATTACAACATATTTTGGCGAGCTTGCAGGCAAACACAAGACAAGTACAAGGGTGCCAACAGCATAAGTGTGAAGGAGAACCATCCAATAAGGAGTAAAAAAAGAGAAAAAAACAGTATGTACGTGTGGAGGATATACACACAGAACATAATAACATCACATCACCACAATAATTGCAAAACGTCCCGCAACAACACAAGTTGGGGTGGAATGTGTGGGAAACGGACCACACAGAACAAATGCACTTCCCTCAACAACAAGTTGGGGTGTAATGTGTGGCAGGGGCTCCACATAGAACAAAACACTCCTAACGCACACCAATGTGCGAAAGAAAACACTCCCAATGCAGACCTTGACGTGCGTGGAATGTATGGAGAAGGGACCACACAGAACAATGCACTTCCCCCAACAGCAAGTTGGGGTGTGATGTGTGGAAGGGACTCCACACGGAACCAAAACACACCCAGCGCAAACCTTGGGGTGCGAGGGAAAACACTACTAACGCAAACCTTGACGTGCGTGGAATGCAGAGAAAATAAGAAGCAGCCTGGAATTAAGAAGCAACCTGGAAATAAGGTAAGAACATATGCACTTCCCCCAACAACAAGTTGGGGTGTGATGTGTGGAAGAAACTCCACACGGAACAAAAACACTCCTAATGCAAACCTTGCATATAAGGTAAGTAAATTCACAACTGGATATCAAGCAACAACATCAATGAAACGGAAAACAACTCACTCTACGAAATCCGTACTACGATGGGTGGTAATACAGCACCAACCATAACCACGTAAAAGTGGGAGACATCACACAAATAACTGCACCGTTCCAAACAATAACCTTACTATAACTGTTACAGGAAATAAAGGGACATGTAACCATGAAGAAAACATACTCACGACTGCAAAAAGCAAGCACACAATCACCGTATCAATAAAATACAATGTGCAGAACCTCCAAAATCTGCAGAAGTAGAAAAGGAAGAACCTACGTGTGCCACCTGATTGGACTGAAACCTGTAAAGCTTGAAGTAAGTGAATTGAAACTGAAGAAATTGAAGAGTAACTTGATGAATCTGGCACCCAGAGCCCCACCAGTGGCCATTCCATCGGTCGCCCCAACCCATAAGTGCCAGTTTCCTGTCAAGCTGCCTGTCTGTCCTGCTGCCTGCCTTTCCGACTGCCTGTCTGTCCTGCTTCATTAGGAGAGTGCCTCCCATAATTGGAGTTTCTCACAGCACTAACGAGCTGCAGCTTCCTTGTGATAACACTATTGCCATGTGCCCCAGACATCTATTTTATCCTTTGATCTTTCTTATGCAGAAGACTCTCTGCCCCCATTTGTGTCTCTTCCCAAGCGTTCCACATTGAAACAAGCTGTGTGTCCCTGAGCAATTCACCGTTATTATTACAAGCTTCTGTGTTGTGTGCACCATGCCTGCTCTACTGGCTCTGCTTCACGGTGACAACTCGACCGCACCCCACAGAATTGTGATAACCGGCACCTCTGGTGAGCTTGTATTTTTATTTAGCTGGGAAAGACTGTTCATGCCTTTGCGATCAGTAACTTTGGGGTTTTTGTTTCTCATTTCCGCTGCGTGTGGCTTCCCCATGACAGTTGAACCGCTGCCTGACATTTTTAAAACATGGCACGAGTTGTCTTTACGGATATTTCCGTGATGTGCCTATCCGTGTGTGCCATTCGCTATTGTTCCGGTGCTGGGACGTCCCTATTCACCTGCGAGACTGTCGCTCCTGACACAGTTTTAAAATAAATTATATTTTTCAAATGTTTTACCTCACCTGCCTCCAACCGTCATTCCTGGTCTAGCGCGAGCCTCTGTCCAGCTCGTGAGTTTCCCTGTCGCAGCGCAGCCGTCTTCTCCTCGCGCAGTGTCCTGCCAATTTCATTGCCTTGAACCACCCGGCACTCTTCACGTGTGCATGCCGCCATCTTGGGATTGTCTCAACACCGTTTTTCCCTATGATGTGGCTTATTGAAGATTCCTCTGCCAACCAAGTTTTTTTTTTCCGATGCATGACTATAAAGTCAATTCGACCGTCGTCTTGAAGCATGTTCTTCCCATTTCAAGCTCTGCAGTTTTCCTCCTCGGCCTGCGAGTTGCTTCTTGGTTTCTGGTTGCTGTTGCGGGACGCACAGCTGCTTCAACGTGACATGCAGCACTTTAAGTTTCTAAAAAGGGGGAATCTTCAACATAAAGGTACTGCTGTGTTTTTCTCCTTCCTGCCACATGTTATTCAAGCAACATGTCTTCCTTTAAAGTCTCTATGGAGCCAGTGTTTTCCTCTTCTCCCGGATTTTCTGCGACTGCTTACTTGTGTCAGCAATGTGTTGGTACTGGACACACTTGGCGAGTCTCGCAATTTAAACAGTGCTACTTATGCTTCATAGGAACTTCTTACTACTGCATCTTACTTGCTGTGTTTGGGACTATACTTTACTCGGGTGAGAGTTCGCTCACCGGTGTTTCCATGTGTCCTTCCCCAGTGTTTTTTTTTACTTTCTCCTGGTGTCAATGCCTTAATTTCTTCTGTTATGGCTGTGAATCTTTAATTTGTCTGCTCTTGCAGTTCATTCTTTACTGGCTATCTCTTCAATGGTACATGTTATTTTATTGCATAATGATTGTTGGGAACTGTGCAGTTAGTTAGTTATAATGATGCTTCCCATTTTTACGTGGTTATGGGTCAGTGTTGTTTAACTGGTATTGTAGTACGGATGTATTGTGTTTGCTTGAGACGCGTGTCTTTTCATGTGCTTAGTATGCGTGTCTGCATGAGTCAGATTTTACATTCTGTTCTGCATTTACTTACCTTATATGCAGTTACTTTCCTTATGTGCATTTACCTTAGTCCTGTGTGGAGTCCCTTCCACACATCACAACCCAAATTTTTGTTTGGGTGGAGTTTATTGTTGCTGATTGGAGTGATCTTTACTTGTTCTGGGTAGTGCTTTACATTTTAAGTCAATTGATGTGTGCTTGATTGGTTACGTGTAGACTGTTCTCTACACATCACACCCCAACTTCCTGTTGGGGGAAGAGTTTTACGTGCCTACTTTATGTGCATTTACTTACGTGATTTCCACGTTGCTTCTTGCTTTGGTCTGCATTGCACTTTTACTCCTTTGGACGCCAAGGTTTACTTTGCTAGATTTGTGTTTTCCCTCGTACGTCAGGGTTGCGTTGGGTGTCCCCTTGGTTCTGTGTGAAGCCCCCTCCACACATCACACCTCAACTTTAGTTGTTGGGGGAAGTTCTCCTATTATTGTGCTTGCTACTGTATTCTGTGTGGTTATTTTCCACACCTGCATACTGTTTTTTTTCTCATCAGACAGTTTCCTTTCACACTTTTATTGTTGGTTCTCTTGTGCTTCTCGTGTTTGCCTGGCCAGCTTGCATGATCCTAGTACTTGGGTTGGTATGTAGTCTGTGGTGTGGGAGTGTTTGGGTTGTTTTGCAATAGAAAGGAGGATGGTGTGCATGAGTCATTGTACTTGTGTTATGTTTCTCCCTCCTTACTTCATTTTCTCTGCATGAATGTTCCATCTTTAATTTTTCATGCTATCCTTCAGAAAGTTGTCATCTTATTTATTCCTTGCAATGTTTCTCTTGCCTTTTGGAGAATCCCGTCTTTTCCATTACAAAGAAAGGGGATGTGTTATACTGCTGCTGCTCAGCCTGGGTGTCTGTGTGAGAGAATGTTGGTGAATGGAATGTTCGTGTGTGTGAGTGTGAGTTGGAGATGGGCTGAGCAGCAGTGAGGCTGCTCCTGGTGGGGTTCTCTGTAGAACATCTTACCTGAATAAAGAAACATGAAGATATCTACATGAAATGGACATTACTTTTATTACAACAATACCCTTTATTGAAAGACAATAATTTTAGATGTTATAGATTAGCTTTTCTTTTTGCACATACTCAAAGATCAGAAAACCATGTTTGCTGTTTGAACTGTTTAGTTCAAACTATGATATTTTGATGCATTTACATGATATTTATTTCAGTGTTTTTAATTTTGTATGTACTTTTATGATTACCGGCTGTTAATAAATACAGGTTTTATGACTGACTGACTGCATTTCACCACAGTGTTAATACAGCCTGAACACCTGAAGTAAAGAGGTTAAGCCTCTGAGCTTGTACAGGCTACTACAAGGGCCACCTTTTTGTGGATAGTTGTATGTGGGTGCTGTGGAAGCTGAGTTAGATCAAATTATATTTTTAATTTTTCTTTCCTGCCAGTGACTTAATTCAACTTGTCTATCCCCGAAACAGTATTAGAAAGCGGTAAAGAATGGAGATAAAAATACGCTACTTACTCTCTTCTAGTGGAAGATGTTTCAGGAGAACGACTGTCTTCGCAGTATGGACTACATTAACGATTCAAAAGCTTCAAATAGATCCAATTTATTTTTGATTTTGGAGAAGACAAAAATGTATTGTTACACCGTTGGGAAATTGAAATCTTTAGACACAAATCTGTTTCTCTAGTTTGTAAACTAGAGCACACTGTGACTCCCATAAATTTGGCTGAACAGCCCAATTCTCTAAAGCATCGGAGCTATCTATCATAGGTCAGGGGTGAAGCACAGATTACACTGTCACATAGCTTTTTGAGAGTCACTTTATATTTATCTGTTTCAATCACACTGCATGTTACACCGTAATACACCAGAGAGGATCATACTTCCTTGCCCTTTATTGTATAACACAAAAAAGCTATCATAAAGTAAATTAGACTTTCTGAGCGAATGGATTAAGAGCAGTGTTTTTCCAGTTTTGGAATGAGATAGCATCTGTGAAGTCATCGGTTTGTGCTAAGGAGCTGAAATAACAGTTTTTAATCATTTTCCGAGTCATCTTGAAAAATAAAGTGTTCCTTCCTGTTATATTCGTTCCCTTAAAGAAAACAAATTTCAGAGTCTGATGCCCAACATATTTCTCGTTGTAAAGAAGTCAGTGCAATCTGTGCTTGTGATGACAGTGCTATTATTTCAGAAATGTGATGTGCCCATTGCTTGGAAAGATTAAGTGCTGGCTTGCCATGGTGTAACAAGGATGCATCAGTCCTTCGAGCAGGTTGTCTCTGTTTGCTTCATTGCATTAAGGTTTTGGAAAGTAATAGAGACGATTTTTAAGTTAACACGATTACCTCATCCTCTCGTTTGAACGGTTTCACCTCCTCTCAAAGATACCTGTGCACGAAAGAACCCTAACGAACCATTCGATCCAACAAGTAAAATTAGCAATCATTCCTGTAAAGATCTCAAAATGGAACCCAGGTGCAGGGGATTTAGAGGTACCAAAAGCTTGTGCACGGATTCGTTAGAATTAAAAACATATATCTCTCTATATAAAATGCCATTGTTCTGTACTGACGTACATCATTTAATCAAGGTGATATAATATCAAATTTGTATTGATAATTTTGTCAATAAAATAAGACAACAATGCCCATCACCCTCCCAAAAGGGCATACAAGTATTTCTCACTATTTTAGAGATACAAAGCAGATCTCTGTCTCTCTGTTGAGATTAGTAGGCTGACACGTAGACAGCATACATTTTTTAAACCATGAAAAGTTCATTGACATTTGGAGGACGAGGTGATCTAGTCACAGGGCAGAGTGTAGTAATCACACAACATTGTATTCATCTGGATGCGTAGTTTATTGATACAAAGTATAAAGGCATCATCCCACAGACCAGCAACCGAGTCCCCTTCTCCACACTGCCCGTGACTCCCAACCATCAACCTTCACCTGTCACGGTCCATGCCAATGGCCCTCACGAGCCATGACATCACACAATGCCCACGCAGGGGTTGCCCGCGTGGACAGGATATTACATATCTTTTTTCCTTACAGATGACAAAAATAGCAAAATGATAAAATCCTAAAACAATAAAGAGGAATAAGAAAACATACAGAGTACAGAAAAACAGTGCTTCAACAGAATATTATACATTTAGAGGAACTGTAATACAACCAAAAGAAAGGGGAAATAGCACGTGGAAAACAGGAAATGGTCATATAAGTCACCAGTATATATTTGACCAAACAAATTGAAATTATATTAGTAATGCTGAAGGAAAAGGAAGACTAAGAAAAGTAAACAGTCCCACTAACCTTAAACAAACATGGCAAAAAGCAGTGGGTAAGATTTCCTCCTACCTGTCCCTCAAAGGCAACCTTATATCTCTTCCACTTTTTCTAAGGGTAGCAGAAAATACCCTATCTTCACAGGAGAAAGCTTGCTTATTGCCTAACCCATTCTTTAATTCAGCTCTTGTGACATGTACATCTTCATTTAACATTTTATGGTCCACTTTTACAACTTTGTTCATATTCCACCAGTTGCGTCCATTTACACACACAGCACTGCCACAGATCTTGTCAATACACATGGGTTCTGAAAACTTAGGTTCACCCTTCCTCACAAAAGCCACTTTCTTAATCCGTACCACATCCCCCACTACAAAGCTTTTCATGGAGGTACTTTTTCTTTTGTCAAAATACTTATTTTGTTTAGCCTGAGTACTCTCTACCTTGTTTCTAACAATGCCATCCAATTCATGAAAACACATGCTCTGTTTAAACCACTTTGACCTCCATGCTGGCTTGAAATCAGCTGAGGGTTTTCTGCCTTTCAAAAGCTCAAATGATGAAACGCCAGTAGTGGAATGAGGTGTGGTTCTATAAAACCACAACATGGTTCTCACTGCCACGGGTACGACACAACTGTGGGCAATTGCCCAACGTATACAATCACCCAATACTCTGTTGAGGTGCTCAACCAGGCCGTTTGTTTGGGGGTGGCAGAGTGAGCTCTTGAGGTGATTTATCGAACATTCTTTGAAAAAAATTTCCACTGCATTAGATTCAAATTGGACTCCATTGTCTGAGACCATTGTTTCAGGGAACCCCTCCCGCAGAAAAATGTCTTTCAAGAAAACCAATACAGCTTTAGAATCAGCCTTTCCCACAAATTTGACCTCTGGCCACCTGGAGTAATAATCAACTAATACTAAAGCGAACCGTGAATGAACCGGCAAAGCATGAAAAGGCCCCTAACATCAATACCCAATTTTTCCCAAGGTTTTGAAGGCAAGGGAATGGAACTCATGGGAGGATTAGAAGAACGCAGTACTTTGTCACTGCTAGAACAAATAACACACTCGTGTACCATGGTATCGAAGTGTCTGTCCATCTGAGGCCACCAAAAATATTCACGCACTCTACGCTTCATGAGAGTGGCTCCCAATTGCCCTTCATGAGCCTTAGTTAGCAGAACAATTATTACATCTCTAGGAGGAATCATTTTTTCTGATCTAGACCATTTTCAACCGACAATTCGTTGCTCACCTTGACATAAGGTTGAATGTCAATGTCGACATTCCTCTCCCTTGGCCAACCCTCAATGATAAACTCCATTACACTTTTCAAAGGACAGGCCTGCTACATGGCTTCCCCCCATTCTTCTTCAGCAATTGCACAAGTATGTTTAATTTCCACCGCTGCAACTATGCTGTCATCAATGTCCTCATCCTTACAGTTTTTACCTCCATCCTCTGAGTCTTCTGCCTTAATGGGGAAACGTGAGAGAACATCCGCACAAATGTTCTTCCCACCTGGAATGTGTTCAACATTAAATTGAAATTGTAACAACTCGCTGGACAATCTGGCTATACGGGGAGTATTATTTCTGCTAGACGTATGCCCTAGGATGGATACTAAAGGCTTGTGATCTGTTTGTAACGTAAATCTCCTACCCCACAGATAGCACCCGAACTTCTCAATGGCCCACCAACACGCCAGGATTTCCTTCTTGATTACTGAATAGTGTATTTGAGCATCTTTCAGTACTCTAGTTGCAAAGCCTATAGTGTGCTCCACATTGTTAATGTTTTGGCTAAAACTGCTCCTAAACAGTGATTACTTTAATCAACCGTTAAGATGCATTGTGCAGCAGGATCATAGGGTTTTAAAGCTTTGACCACACTCAACTGTTTTTAATCCACTCAAAAGCTGTTTCACATTCAGCATCCCATTCAAACACAGTGTCTTTTTTTTAACAAATTGGATATCAGTCTAACCTTAGTGGCATAATCAGGAATAAACCACGAGTAGAACTCGCTTAAGCCCAGAAACGATTTAACACCTGTTTTGTCTTGGGGTGAGGGTGCCTGCAATATAGCCTTGACTAGACCTGGCCTGGGTTGGACTCCTGTGCTGGAAATTATGTGTCCTAAATATTCCACAGATTGTTTACAAAATTGACATTTTTCGGGTTTCAGAACAACACCCTGATCCTGAAAAATAGAAAAAACCTTGTACAAAATCTCATCATGTGTCTTTCTATCGGGAGCATGAATTAGGACATCGTCTTGAAAAATGGCTACATTCTTTACCTCCTTTAGTAAGTTTACCATAAGACCCTGAAAAACAGATGCCGCCGAGGCTAACCCGTAAGGCATACAGCAAAATTGAAAAATACCTGCTGGGGACACGAAAGCAGTAAGAAGACGTGATTCTGGGTCCAATTCCACCTGGTGATACGCAAATGCTAGATCAAGTTTTGTAAAAAATACTTGGCTCCCTCAACCATGGACAGCATTTCTGTAATGTTGGGCAGGGGATGGAAGTCCACCCAAATCTCTTTGTTGAGACTGCGTAAATCAATGCATACTCTAAGCTCATTATTCTTCATGCGTGCTACTACCAGTGGAGAAAGCCAAATAGAAGATTCAATTGGTTTAAGTATCCCTCTATCACATAGCACCACAAGTTCTTTTTCTAAATCCTCCCTCATGCTGAAAGGGACACACCTTAACTTATGTTTAATGGGGACAGCTCCTTCTTTTACCTTAATTCTATGTTTGAAACCTTTAATTTTTCCCAATTCGCCTGAAAACACATTGGGGTAGTTATTCAACAGTTGTTCGACCAGGGTAGAGTCTCGTATAGCCAAAACCTGTTCCTTGGCACCAGGACATAACATCATATCGAATAGACCTTGGTGGAACCCCCTGTGTATGTTCAATCGTTTGATTGCAACATAGACCTTGCCCTGAATATGTCTGCCTTTAAATTCCAAAACATCCTCAAAGTAACCAAGCAGATCTATTTTACGACCCTCATAAGAAACAGGTGCACAATATGGAGGCAACAGCTCTCTATTTTTCCACTTTGAGGAAAATAATGCTTGGGTGATCATAGTAATGCGTGCACCCGAATCAACCAAAAGGTGTAGTTCTTTTTCACCCACAAGTATGTTGACATATGGATCTACACAATCTGCAGGATCTCCTGTTCTTACAGTGTCATCGCTAACCACCAACACCATGTCCCTCATGTCTGAAATCATGTCTTCTGCATCACTGTCACTGTTGTCTTTTACAAAATTATTTTCTGTCCCTGACACACCTTCGCAAAATGTCCAAGCTTACCACAAGACCAAACTACCACATTTTTTGCTGGACATGGTCTTCTGCTCTTACTATGAATAATGTTGCCACATCTAAAGCAAATGTCTGTTCGTTTAAAAAGACTCCTCTGTGAACCATCTTTTTTCCTTCTTGGAGTATTTGAAACAATTCGTACTGAGGTAATTGCTTCTACTGCTTTCCCATCTAATTCGTTTATAGATTGTTGTGCTGTTTCTATACTTTTGGCCACTCATACATTCTTCCAAAGAAGGATAACCCAAAGACAAACATTTCTGCCGAATGGTTCTGTCAGAACAATGACTAATGAATTGATCACGTACTAATTGGTCACTAAAATTCTCGAAAACGCACTTTGCCATTAGCTTTCTAAATGCACTTATGTATGTGTCTACGTCTTCTTCAACCCTCTGAACTCGTTCAAAGAATTTATGACATAACGCAACCAGACTAGGTTGCACGTCATACCTATTCGCTAATTTTTTAATGGTTCCCTGATATTCATCCAATTCATCCTCGTCACCCATTATGAGATCAGGAAGATGTTTAAATGTTGCCCTTCCTTCAAATCCAAGTGAATGTAGTAAAAGGTACTTTTTCCCTTTCCGGTCTAAATCTATGAGCACCGATTGCTCCAAGGTATGTTTCAAAAGTGTCCAACCAATGACGCCATGAAATTACGGGTTCATCAGCTGAATCCAAGAATGGCGGTGGTGGATTTACTGCCTGCATTGCCATAAAGGTATGGTAAAATGAGAAGAACAAAAACTGTGACTGTATAAACAGTATAAACAGCACAATCAAAATCTGAAAGTCACCTGAAAACAGAAAGACCAATAGAAAAAAAAAACAAATGAAAAGGTGCCCATGGGTGTGCGTGTCACCGCGATGTCTCTGTTTGTGACTAAGAATTTCACCTGAAGGGCGCATCACAGCACTGTTGCAGTTTGCGATGTCAAACTGTTCTTGTGATAGCTCCACGCAAATTTTCAACAGGTGTTCGCGTCACCACGCTGCGTATGTATAAATGATGAAAAACAAATGATGAAAGTACTTAAAATTTTCTCCCAGAATACAGCTTCAGAACAGCCTTTAAACGAACCATGGGCACTTGACTGAAATTGAGCGGGGTTGCCGACTTGACAGACACCCATGGCAATTTCCTCAAAGCTTGAAGTCAGCCCGTGTGTCACTGACTAGGCAACCGCCCACCGGATAGCATACGCACTGCAAAGTGCAGGCGTCTGACTGAGCTTGGGTGCGTTTGCAGCTTTGACTGACACAAGTGCCACTTCCGTGAAGATGGAATTCATCCAGGGCGTGCCCTCCAGATGAACTACTCAGCTGCGGCAAACATCTTCTGGAAACCAAAACCTTCCGGGAACACTGCAGGTCGTCCACTGCGCAGCTGTATTCTCGTCTCTTCCAGTGCCGAACAACTAGTGTGAGGCATCCTTCGAACTACACACCTCAGTTGGCTTCAGTTCACGACTGCCACACCTTGCTTGTTGGCGACTTCGGTTAAGATGGCGGTGTAAATTTCTGAACATTTTGAACGTCGGAGGTCTGTTCACGTGAGTTCTGTTTCGGATGGTGATCGTCGCAACGTTTTTTATGTAGTAATCACACAACACTGTATTCATCTGGATGCTTAGTTTATTGATACGAAGTATAAAGGCATCATCCCACAGACCAGCATGTGAGTCCCCTTCTCCACACTGCCCGTGACTCCCAACCGTCAACCTTCACCCGTCATGGTCCGTGTCAATGGCCCTCACGAGCCATGACATCACACAATGCCCCTGTGGAGAGGACACTACACAGAGGTTAGGAGGAAGAAAGAGGACATATTGCATTATGATCTTCGTAAAGCAGTCAGTGCTGAATTTGAGTCAGATGTTGCAGGTGGGGCCCACCAGGACTTATTTGTCCCTGAGCAAGAGAGGGAAATCACAAGGGGGGGGAGAGAAGGAGGAAAAGAAAGAGAGAAAAATTGTGACAAAGGGAGAACGCCAAAACCTGCTAGAGTGAGATAAAGGGGTACAGAGTGCCTAGTACTGCATTAAAGAGGTGGGAGGTGGCAAAAAATCGTGCAGCCATGGTTTTCGGCACCCTGTTCTTCTATAACACCTTGCAGGGGCTTCTGAGCAAAACTTTGGGCCCCAGCACTTATTCATATACAGATTAAGCACTGACAGCAGCTCTGTCTAACAGTGCTTAAGACTGTGCATAATTGCTCTTCACAGTGGCTCGTAAGAAAGAACCACAATGATAGCTATTCCATACCCGTAAACGATCTATATATTTTCCGAAAGGACCCTGATTATCGGTCATGTTTCTTGGCCCGTTATTTAAGCTCTAATACAGGACTTGTTGTATCCCAAGATTATGAGCAGGTTCCTTTTTATAGAAAGGGTCCCAGAGTTGCCCCAGAGCTACATAGCCCCACTAGACCGCCAAGGGCAAGATCTTTGGAAATATTATCAATGAGCACCTTCAGCCCTGGGCTTTGGAAGCGGGAGCTCTCTTGTGAAGAGTCCAGCTTTGAAGGCAGCTGCCCAGCATTAGCCAATATTGCCACGGTTCTTTCCATTTTAAATAGATATGTAGGAATAAAAAAACGAACCTGCATATGTAGCGTTATCGACTTCTCAACCATGGTGCCCAGAAGAGTTAGAAGCATTGCAAACCCTGATGGAGTTACTCATTAATTTTAATATCAGCTTGCCTTTGTTGTAAGCTGAGTGAGTAGGGGGTACCTGCATAGTGAGTCTTTACAGGAGAACTAGCCAGAGAAAATCATGCACACACCCAGAGGAGACTATTTCAGATCTCCTACACCTGAAGGTAACAAACATGTGTGCACTTACCTGCCTACAAATATGGCATAGTAAGGACCGAAGGCAAGGTGTGAATGAGCACAAATACAAAGGCAATGGGACAAGAAAGGCTTCTGGGTGAAGTTTTCAGGATGAGGAGACAAGGGAGGGAGACTTAAGACTTTCAATCACAAAGAGCATCGGAAGAAAATCACCTTGCTTTACACACACAGAGAAATGTAGCAAATAAATAACATGGGGGCATTTTCATGGACTTTTTCATCATAATGGACATTGCTCTGAAAAAACAACAGTATTATTCGCAATTGTTCCTGCAGGTACTTGGACCTCCGTTTGCTCAAATTTCACGCCTTTTTCTGCAACTGCCTTCAGTCATAAACCTTCCAAAATCTAGAGTGATCGATCTGCACAGCGCACGAACAGAAGAGCAGGAGTTAAAAAAAAAGAAAATATACCACAAAGAAATAACACGAAGAAAATGCTTATTCCATGAAGTGATGGAGTCAGAGCCGAACTACCCATTCCGGCAGGGATTGTGATAAGCTGTTTTTCCTATCAAAAACTTTTCTTTCGCCGCATCAAACAGCTGTATAACTTCCTCCAATATCGCTTCAAGATGTTTTGAATCCAAATACAAAGGGCTTAACATTTATGTCTTGCAAACCTCTGCTGCCTGGAGTTTATTTTGCCTGCAATGAGATTTGATCTCTCATATGTCGAAATCCAATACATTAACTCCTTTCATTGCTGTCCGTCTATATTTCGTAATGATAGGGCAATGCTGTTATGAATCAGAAACAAGGTTTTCAGCCCTGAAGATCGATAAGAAAATATAGCACATTCAAAGCATTTATCCAAAACAAATTGTTTGGCTTGAAACCCAAATAAATTATGCTGACTTTAATTAGCTTTTGATTTTAAAAGCCAATTTTGTGGAGCTGCTACAATCAGCATTTAATGGAATAAGATGAAGAACAAAAACATATTGACTGCTGTAGACAAAAGAAGATCAAGGCGACAGAACAGAAGGAGACACGTCAGGCAAAGTGATCCCGTGTCCCCGAAGGGGGGCGTCTTAAACGCACATAAAGAGCCAGACTGCAAGGGGCAAAAAGTGCTTCACAGAGGGATAAGTGTCAAATGTTGGACATGGCCCCTTACAACAAAACAACTATATCACAAATAGATAACATACATAAGAGCCTATAATAAAACAAGATGGCCGCACACAAATCAATGACGTTTTAATGCATGGGCAAGTGGGCACTGGCCCAGGATCCCAGCATTTCAGGGGGCCCCCTGTTTAGAGCCAGCTCTGTTCTGCGGAGAGTCTTACCGTAATGACCTTGAATAATTCTTCAATGAATTGTTTTAAATATTGTTTTCCTTTAATTTATTTTCAATGTGGGTGATGTGTGAGAATCTCTTACAAGCATTTTGCAGAGAAATGCTTTGTTTATGTTTTATACAACATCCCATAAAAAAGGTTTCTGTTAGAGCAAAACAGAAAAAATGGGAGGTAGGCACAGAGATTATTTTCAATAATCTTAGTGAGATGCTGCTGTTTTACAATATTGGAAACACATGCCACTATCCCTATTAGATATGAAGACATTCAGAATTTGGACCACTGTGCCTGTGCACTGTCAGTGACCTGGCCAAAGAGGGCATGAAAGAGCTGAAATTGGATCACAAATATAAATGTCTGTTATGGACAGGGGCCCTCAAAATATGTTTGGCCCAGGGCACCCAAAATCCTTAAGATGTCTCTGACATAGATCACTAAAGAAACTGAATTTGGCAAAATTATGAAGCAAGAAACGGCAAATTACAAGGGGTAAAGTGGTGCATTTTGTGACGTTATCACTTCTTTATTTTGTCATTTTTTACAGATGTTAACTCGGTCTGGGGAAAGCAAAGCTTTCACTTCATTAGTACCGGTTTACCATCCAAATACAGCAATAGCAGCTGAAAGATGAGCAGTCATCCTTTGCACAGGGCCTTCCACTGGCAGTAATATGTGTCACCAAGTTTTAGTAGCTTTAGATCCGTCTGATGTAAAAAGAACATTTTTTGTTAAACTAAGAAAATGATATAGCAGATTGTTAATATCCGTGAATAAGATGTCATTACACACCATGATATATGCAGGTCGTACCATGGCAATACCAATAAATGCAATGTCGATGTGCGTCACAAAATGTGCTTGCATAACAATATCGATACCAGTAGAAACAATGTCAGTGTATGCCATAATCTATGTATGCATAACATTGTGGATACCAGCAGAAATAATGTCAATGTATGCCATAATCTATGCACGCATAACAATGTTAATATCAGTAAAAGACAATATCGATGTATGCTATGACAACTGTACGCACAAGACTGTGGAAGTGGGTAAAAATTATATTAATAACTCCCATGTTAATTGTACACAATTTTGTGAACTCATTGCTGTTGTATTCTCCCACAGTGACCTCCCCATCAACCCCGAGTTCGAGATACGTAGTCAGACAGGCCCTGCCTACTGATTGACAGGTCACAGGTGGGGTTACAAATGCACACCCAGGGAAAACCCTGATCGATTCCACAGATAGGCAGTCATTCCACAAACAGGTCCGAGGAAATTGGCCCCAATAAAACATGTTTGGCCAAACGGTCGTGTTCCCAAAATACCCCAAAATACCACAAAGATAGATGCCACATACAGTTAAGAACACTCAGCTAATCAGGACATAGCATACAAACCACTTGTAGTGTTCCCATGCTCCCCACGCCTGACATCTGGACACATACACACTGGCCCACACTAGCTCTTCCCGTGGTCAAGAGCCACTTGTGTCTCAATTATCAGATGGATGTACTATTTGTTTAAGACTAGGCCACAAATGCCAGATCAGTTTATTGTACCTCACAAAGAGTATGGTCAGCAAAAACATCTGTACAAGGAGAGACTTTCCTCACATGCTACTCTGTCGATACTCTCCCAACCACTGTGTTTAATTAAACCAACTTGTCCCTGTTTTGCCAAATGCCTCTTGTCTTTTCATTTTTTTAAGGTAAATTCATATCTGAACAACAAGACGATAATTCCAGTTTCCCTGATTTTAGGTGATTTTGGATACTGTAGCTTGAACCCTGAAAATCACCTCTATGTCAACACTGCATAGCAAAGAAAACATTCATTTATTAGCAAATCTCTTGGCATGAATCATGTATATTATCAGTGTGCCACCAATTACAATACAACATAGAAAACACAGGGAACAACACAGTGAGACAGAGGTAGATAGATACATTGGGGCTGATTACGATAGCGGAACGATCGCCACCGCCGGGCGGGCGGTGGCGATCGTTCCTCCATCAAACTGAGATTTACCCACCGACATATTAGGATGGAGGTGGGTATCGCGGCGGATGGAAAGTCCGTCCGCCGCTTTTACGCCGGTGGCAATTGCACCGATTGCCTGGCGGGCGGAGCAGGGCCACTAATATGGTGGCGGTGCCTAGCAGGCACTGTCCGCCATATTAGGATGTGGGTTTTAGGAGGCCTTTCCATGGCGGAAAGGCTGGTGGGGATTGGCTTTGAGGGCCCATTGCAGGCCCCCCTTGTGTTGGGGGGAGGTGTGGGTGCACTGGGGGGTACGCATGGTACCCCCCTGCATTTCACTGCACCATGTGGCAGGCACAGTGTAGTGCCTGCCACGTAGTGCAGTGAAATGCACAACATGCTCTTTTAGACATCGCAGCGGTGCTGCTGTCAGCAGCCACCGCTGCAATGTAAACGGTGCGGAACCAGACCGCAGCGGTGGCGGTCCCATCCTAATCGGGTAGGCGGGACCGCCGCATGCATGGCGGTCGGTTCCAAACACCGCTACGATGGCGGGCGGATCAAGTCCGCCCGCCATCGTAATCAGCCCCATAGTTTCTTTCAGGCCAATGCCCATAAAAATAGAAATGATTTAAATCCACCTAAATATCATTTGTTGTTATCTCATGACATAAGTAGACAAAATAAAATTAATAAAAATCATAGTTATAAAACATAGAGTAAGGAATAAAAAAGGGAATAAACAATGCTTTTTCAGTTACAAGGCATTGTCTAATTTTACAGGCATAGAATTAAAAACGAGAGACATCAAACTCAAAAGTGCTCCGCGTGTCCGACATAATTAAATGCACAGCAACACCAACACTATGAATGCATACATTATTGAATAATTGCTAAAGCCATTTCACTCTTGGGTTGTAATATATTAGGCAAGAGAATAAAAAGTGGATTTCATCTTCGGTATACTCTGAACAATTGTGAGAGTAGTGTGTTTTCCCTGTGGGCTACTTTTAAGCGAAATGGTTAAGAGGCAAGGTGCGAAAACTTAGCATCATGTACAAGGTTTTAGCCAGTGCTGGTTCCACCAGATTTAAATAAGTCTCAAACAAGGGCGTGCTTCCCCCAGCAAGAAAGGCCTTAGTTAGGGTGCCTTTACTAAATGTAAGATTTAATGTATTTATATACCATTTTTATTTGTGAGTTTAAGTTCAATCGCGATACCTCGGGTGATGGAATCAGGGTTGGTTCAGAGGTCGAGCATGCCTATATGTCCTAACAGGTTGTATCGTCCTTGACCCATCCAAGTGAGCCACTCCGTGTAAGGGCCAATCCATTTTTAATGCCTTCCTATAAAGGCCCCAGCTCTGGTGTGCCCCATACCTGGATCCAGTATTATGCAAGCTGTAATTTAGTTAAAATAGAAATGTCCAATATCCTAAGGTCTCAGAGCAAAGGTACTGTTGTGGTGCAGGAGGAAGACTTAGTAGATATTTGAGAAAAGCTCTTCCACTCTCAATTAAAGTGGAAAGGTTGGAGTAACGCCAAAAATCAGCTCCATATAGGGCAGCACTCTGTGCTTGTAGCTTGCACACCTCAAGTGCCGAGGAAACCAAGCACCTGCCCTTCTTTATTGCCCCCAAACATTGTGCAAGGATGTTGCTACTCTTATTTATGTTATTCTTCTATTTTGCATTGGGAGTCAGACCTGTTCCTAGATAGGTAAACTATTGCACCTGTTCTAGGGGTGAATCATCCAGCCTAAACTTAGTTTTCACCCTAGTATGGGGGCAAAACATCATTAACTTAGGGTCTTATCTACAAGCCCCTCCAGTACGTCACTTTTTGCCATATTAAAAGTGACGTACCAGCAGTGCAAGGGGCTGGTAAATAAGCCCTTTAGTTTTTGATGTGTTGATGACCAGCCCATTTGCTAAGCTTAACTTTGTCCAAAAGGTTCTGCAGGCCCTTTGGTATCTTCGAGACTAGCAAGATGTCATCAGCAAATAGCATGATTGGTTGGTAAGGTTTCTTGGGACATTATTGAATACAAAGTGCAGGTATACCAATACCACATCCAGGGATTTTTTCCAACTTGACCATAAATTGTGATTTTAAATTGCGAGTCCAGAGACACCAAACACGAAATATCCATCTTTTCCCAAATGGAAATTACCCTTATAATATGTAATACGGTAATCCCAATGTTAACCTATGGGAAAGATGGGCCCTGTAGTAGTGAAAAATGAATTGTCCGCTACCTGGACATGTAAAACTTAGAAGTACCTGTCCAACCTTTTAAATACACTACACCCTTGGGGCTGTCCACGGTCTACATTTGGGGTGACTTATATGAAGTAAAAAAGAAGGTTTAGGCCTTGCAACAGTGTTAACTTGCCAGGTCTACATGTCAGATTAAATCTGCACACACAGGCTCTGCATTGGCAGGCCTGAGACATGTTTAAAGGGCTACTAAATTTGGTGGCAAAATAAGTGCTGCAGGCCCAATAGTAGCATTTAATTTACAGGCCCTAGGCATATTTAGTGCACTTTACTAGGGCCTTATAAGTACATTATATATGTCAATTGTGGCTCAGTCAAATGTTACCATGTTTTAGGGAAAGAGCACATGCACTTTAGCACCGGTTAGCAGAGGTAAAGTTCCCAGAATCTAAAGCCAACAAAACCGTGGGCAGAAAAAGGGGAGGAGAAAGGCCAAACATTTGGGGCTGACCCTGCAGAAATGGCAAGGTCCAACACCTCACATCACAGTGTTCAATTTATATATGTCCACTAGAATTGTATCCGGGCCAGGTACTTTACCCCTTGTTTGCCTAGTGATTGCCTGAATAACACAATTTAACAAGAACAGTTCTATCTCAGTGCATTCAATTACTGTGTCTAGAGTTTTTGTCCCCCCTTGGTTTGAGTGCATGTTTCAGTGTAGACTGATGAGAAGTGTCCATACCAACAGTCTTTTGCAATGTGTACTTCACGGTTGCTGTTCACTTGTGTGCTGCCATATCATATAAAGTGCAAGCACATCTTGGAATTTTTGGAATTCACCGCTTAACAGATTTTGGCACCTATTATACACTAATCACAAAGGAGGGACTCTGGGCTTTTTGGACAGGTCCAGCATACGTGCCCAAACTTAGTAAAGATACAGAAAGTATGCTGTTCCTAATTACGAGACAAGGGAAAACTAGGGGAACCGGTTTTGCGTGGTCATGAGAAGTAGGAGGACGGGGATTCCTCCTCTTGGAATTTGGGGCCCTCACACACCCGGCTGGGTGTCATGCTTCATCATAGGTCTGCTCTTCTTCAGGTCGGCGCTGCAATACCTGACAGGCTCCCTATGAGGGGATCTTTGGCGGAGATATTTTATTCCAAATTGCCGTTTAGTGCCGTGAGGGTGAGGGGCCTAACCAGTGTAGATGTGTGAGTGGAGGTGTGTAACCTGAAGGAAGTTTAAAACAGGTTTGGAAGTACCAACGAAAACAATTTTAATCAATAGGTCTCCCAACCTGATTAAAAGAAACAAAGGTGCATGTCTGAGGTTATGTCTCAGGTAGGGCTCTCTATTGTGTGGTCAACATGTTTCTCGCCTGGTAGTCAATCAATCTGGTGGCGATTCATCAGGACCTTCTAAAATCAAATCTATCTACACACGGGTGGTTATATGGTGTAATCTACCTCTTTAAACCAGCCTAACACATACTATGTGTAGTACCTGATAGAACATGACCAACCCCAGTCGGGTTTCTCATTTTACTTCATGAATACCCAGCAGGTATCACACAAAGAATTTCCCTATGTAGTTTGTTGAATCAGCAACAGGCTCTCTGACCTACCCACTTCTGCCGGGATCCCGGTGATCCAGCGCAATATTAGCCAACAACATTCATACACCATATACTCACTTGGGCCCATACATTCACACTACACTAATACTTACGGTGGGTGTCAGATGTACTCTTTTATCAAAATCCCTGCTACCAATTACCTTCTGATTGAAGAGTAATAACTTACCAATGGATCCTTTGCTAATTGGGAAGTTTAAAATGAGTGACATTCATTATAGTACATAATCCTGAAATAACCACTGAGTCAGGAAGTTTTTAAAATGTTTATCTAAAGTTTTGGCAGAGTAAAATCCAGAAAACACGGTACTTGATTGAAAATACCCAAGAAAAAGCATAGAAATGATTTTGCTAATAAATGACGGTGTTTAAGGAAGAGGAGAAGATAGAAACAGCAGCGCAACTAAAGGTTGCAGTATAATTACCTAAAATGCGAGAACCAAGCCCCTTAGCCAAGGAGTTGGAAAAGATAGGACCCAGGAAGGATGAAGAGTAAATACTTCTTCCAGGATCAGGACAGGACCGGTGACCTCTCTACAACGACGCCTGCGCCGTTCCCCTCTCTGATACTCGACTTCTCTCGATTCTCCCTTCTAATGGACTCCGCCGCCCCCTCCTCAGGACCTCTTCCAGACAGGAATTCAGTCAGCAACCGATCAGCTGGGCAGTCTGGAGCTCTTCTGTCAGCATCTCCGCTCTCCTGTGCTAACTAATTAGCTAATTCTATATCTATTATACCCTTCTACGGCATATACCTCCCCTTAATGTTGCTAAAATATGGGACCACTACTTCTGATTGGACAGGGACAGGGGGTGGATTCTCGCACCATATCGTTTTGGCCTAAATTGTAAAGCCTATTGTCTTTACGTTCCCTCCCCTTCAAATTAATACATTCGCTTTATTTCCCACCCGTCTCATGACAAATGTTATATATTTTACAGGAGAAAAGTAACAAATTGTTCCGCCGGAAACATTGGGTACATCATCTTCGGCCAATAGGTCGTGGCCTTGGGAGACGTCCAAGTAGACTTCACTTGGCAGGCATACAGGACACATGCGCAGAACCCTCTGTCTCTCGAGTTTCAAGACACCAACCCAGGCCCAAGTTTACGAATTACTAAAAGTGCAAGAAGAAAATATTAAAATCACAAATAAAAAGTTTCACTGTATACCCACTTTCCCTAACTCTATTCCCATTTAATCATAATACTATCCTGCATTAGTAGCGTTAAGAAAACGACAATTTAATAATGACATAAGAGCAAGCTTAAGCATGTGAAAACATTTAGCGGCCATTTTAATACACACTGCGCAGAAGCAGAAGTTTCCCACCAAGCAAAGAAAGACGTCACACCATGTGATCAGGTTGTGACATGCGCAATAAAGTCTCGCGCTTTTAGCGGCCATCTTGGTTTATGGACAAGCGTTATTCATTAGTAAAACACACAGGCAAGCGTCTATCCCTTTCGTGTTTGTGAATGCAAGGATTAGTATTGACAGTACAAATTTTAACATATTAATACTATGAGGAAGATTGCATACAAGCAAGTTTCAATTTTGAAACCTTGCTCCATCAATCCCCTCTCTGATGGTGTTTCTGAGCCATCAAAATACTACCCTCAATCAGATGCCAACTTCTAGCAATTCGTTTCATTCTCAATTTTACTTTTTCTATTCTTACACTCTCCTTTTAATTTCTTGTATAAATCACTTCTCCATTCTTCTAGTTCGATTTCATCTAGTTTTCTCTTCTTTCCTTTTCCTGTCACTTTATATGTCCCATTCTTTCTACAGCATTTGCACCATATTGTTATTGCTAAAATTATTATTGCTATCCCTGCTAAGGGTACTAATATTTGACCTATAAGTCCTTTCCCTATATTAGCAAACCAGGTTCCAATTGACGATATACTATTTGTCAATCTTTCCCATACACTATCAACTTCCAGTGGTTTAAGTTCTTTCTCAAGTTTAGTTATGTTCTGAATGTACGTTCCAATTTCTGCACTCTTATCAGGAATGTAAGTGCAACAATGTTTCGTCTTCAATAATTTACAGACTCCTCCCTCTTTTGCCAAAAGAATGTCAAGAGCAAGTCGATTTTGCGTCACCATAGATCTAATCGCAACCATCTCCGTATTAATCATTAGAAACCTCCAACAGTATCCGTTGATAAACGATCAACCACTGTAGACAGTTTACATATTTTCCTTGAGTTCAGAATTATTCCCACTGAAGGTATCAATGCACCAAATATATCACCTACAATTTCTGAAAAACTAGCTCTTTTTCTACGTACTAACTCATTATTGTTTTCATTGCTTCCAGTGTTTCTTTTTACGTGGTATATCTTTGGAAAAACTATTCCAAAATAACAACTTCCATACCACCTTGCAGGAAGCCTAAAGTAAGCCGTATTCCCACATACATAATAGATTCCAGGAAAAACTGAATCTGTTCCTCCTTTAAGTCCCCAACCTCCAATAATTAAAAAATTGTGTTCACATTCACTGGTACTGATGAAAACATTGTTATAATCAGTCTTTAACCTATGAAGACAAATTTTCCCTTTCTTTACGAAATCCAGAGCCATTGCAGCTTGAGCTTTACCAGGTGTATAACTCCCTTCCTTCTTCGCCCAAGGTGGCAACTGAGCCTTATGTTCTGAAGCTTTCTTTTGAAAATCATGTCTTCTATCTTCTACTAAATTCAAAAATATCTTTTCTTCTTCTAGTAAAGAACATGTTAGATTGTGTCTATGTGCATGTGTTATGTCTATCGATTTCATTGTTAAGAAAAACTCTCCCATAAACTGTGCGTCTTGACTAGTAAGCACTGGGTTCATACTCTTGCGAATCGGAACCTCAGAAAATATCACATCTAAGTTTGAATAATAATATTGTAGCCTACCTGTTCTATAAAATAAACTTGTTAATACACTACATGAGATGCCATATGTCAGTGGTAAATGATGGTATGTTAATCCTTCCGCTACTGATTCAGGTAACTTCATACAGACATAACAATTACTAACTTCCATTGTGTCTACATACTGAAATAATAACTTTGTGAAAACATTTAAACTAGTGTCGTTATCTGCTATTTCATGATGAATTTCTGCCTCATCTTATGCCATTAATTCTACTCTATTGCCCTTCATGTTTGCTGTCCTTCCTTTAGTTTCATTATTTATTTTCTTATCTATTATCATAAGGTAAGGAATTGCTACAATCAGGACTAACCATACTATAAGCACCAATACTAGACTACATATGCAGATTGCACAGCATCTCCTACAACAATTTCGTTTTGGTCTCCCAGTAACTCTATCATCAGGCATTTTTCGACAAGGAAGATTGCTCTTCTTATCTCTTCTTCTTTTCTTTAGATGATTCTTTTGTTTAGTCAGGGTGGTCTTGTTTCTTCTTCGTATGTTAGTTCTGCACTTGTTCCTTCGCCACCACTGTCACTTGACTCTGAGCTTTCAAAATCTTCAAGAATGATATAAGTCCAGTCAGGACCTTTGAATTTGTTATTCACAAGTCTCAGTCTTTTACTTTTTCTTTTCCTGACTTTTTCTCTTGTTCAGTTTGACTTGTTACTTCAGGTACTTGTTCTGGATCTTCACTTCTGGTTGTTATGTGGTATTTTACTCTTTTAATGACACTTGGCCAATGATCTCCTTTTCTTGTTTTCTTTGTTGGCACTGTTTCTCTGTTTACGTCTTCAAAGATCTCGTTATTTTCACTGCTCAATACTGTTTTGTTTTCTTTGATTACTGTTTCTTTTGTTTGTTCTTTTTCAGGTCTGATTGGTTTCTTTTCAGTAGCTCCACAATGACTTTCAAGATGTTGGCTTTGTTCCTTTTTTATTTCTTTATGTTAATTTGTATTAACCCCTTTTTCTTTAGTGAATTCTTCTTGAACTAACTGCTTCTGATCAGGGCTTATCGCACTGTGAACTTCTGCAGCCTGACCTGATTCTTCTAAACCTGTCTTTCCCTGTGTAAAGTCAATTAAATCTTCACTGTTTTTAGTCCAATTTTCTTTCCCTATCTGATTTAGTTCAGGATCTTTTACTATCTTTTCTTCTTGATCCTGAACTTCTTCTTCTTCACCTATCTGATCTTCTTCAATTTCATCCAATTTTGTTTGGTTTCTCGTTCTGTAATATACTTCAGGAACTTCTACCACTGGTATCCAATCCTGACTTGTGCTCGGTTGTTCTCCGTCAGCTTCTCTCGAACCTCTAGCCTGAGATTCCTCAGCTGGGCAACCTTTAGCTTCTTCAGTGATTGGCGTTGTCTGTGGATTCTCTTCTTCAGGTTCTGTTACTCTTTTTGTATGGCTTACATGAATCCAATTAGGAAATCTTGCACACTTCACTGCTGTATTGGTGGTCAATATGACTTGACAAGGTCTGCTCCACCTGGGTGATAGACACGTTTCTCTGGTGTGATTCTTCACTACCACCCAATCACCAGGATTCAGATCATGTTCTAGTTCAGGCTGCCTGGAAACTGCGTCTTCTCCAACCTGATGAGAGACAGAACGCACTAGGTCAGCCAATCCTTTGCAATAATCCAAAACCATATCATCAGATATATTCACCAGTTTGTTTGTGGGAACATGTGTTTGTCTCATTGCTCTTCCCATCATTATTTCGTGAGGGCTCAATCCTGTCGTTCTGTCAGGTATACTTCTGAGTCCCATCAAGACAAGTGGCAATGCGTCTGGCCACTCTAATGATGTTGATGCACACATTTTCCCAATCTTGACTTTATAGTGCCATTTAATTGTTCAACCACTCCAGAAGCCTCTGGGCGATAAGCATAGTGCAGTTTCTGTTTTATTTGAAATGCTTCACAGATTAGTTTGATTACTTCACTATTAAAGTGTTTTCCTCTATCTGATTCCAAAGATACTGGGAAACCAAACCTAGGTATGAGCTCTTGTAACAACAGTTTTGCAACTGTAATACTGTCATTTCTCCTAGTAGGGTAAGCCTCCACCCACTTTGAAAACAGACACACTATGACTAGTACGTATTTTAGTCCTCTACATGGGGGTAACTGTATGAGGTCGAATTGGAGTCTTATAAATGGGCCCTCTGCCTTTCCAATTTTCCCAAACCCAATTATCGTTTTCCTGCCTGGATTATGCATTTGGCAAGTTAGACATCTCTGGCAAAGACTCTCTGCAACAGCCCTGAATTTGGGATTGTACCAATTTTGTCTGAACAGCCTAATCATTGCATCTCTCCCTATGTGTGAGTCTCCATGGTGCATTCTAGCCATTTGTGAGAGTAAACAGTCTGGCATGACTGGTCTGCCATCTGCACTGATCCACACTTCATCTTCTCCTCTTTGGGAGCAACCCACTTTGATCCACAAATTCTTCTCACTTTCATCAACCTCATCTTGCAATTTCTTCACTTCATTCCAAGTTTCAGGTGGCATATACAGCATAAGTTGGCAGCTGATTCCCATTCTTTCCACCCTCTTATTGACTGACGTTCTGGTTTTGGCACAATGTTGAGCCACCAAGTCTGCATATCTATTGCCGACTACCACCCAGTCATCTCCTGACTGATGTGCGGCACATTTCACCACAGCCAATTCTTTTGGTGATTGTATTGCTTCTAGCAATTCCCTTACAAATTGTCCATTTTTAATGGGGGATCCTGAAGAAGTCATGAAATCCCTCTGCATCCACAGTTGGCCAAAATCATGCATGACCCCGTAACCATATTGACTATAAGTAAATATGGTCACTCTCTGATTCCTCCCAATTTTGCAAGCTTTTATCAAAGCAATCAATTCAGCTACTTGTGCAGATTTGACTCCTGGTAAATAGGATGCTTCAACTATTCCAGTTAATTCATATACCGCATAGGCAGCAGTTAGTTTACCATCTTCATGTCTTTGACATGAACCATCGACAAATAGCTCCCTGTCTGGCTTTTTAAGAGGCTGTTCCTCTATGTCTGGGCGTGGTTTTGTACATAATTCTGTAATTTGTACACAATCATGTTCATCTTCTTCGTCATCTTTATTTGTTTCATGATATGGGTCTGGCAATAAAGTTGCTGGATTTATTATTGTACACCTTACCATGGTCACATTTTCAGCACCCATTATTATCCTCTCATATTTAGTCAGCCGACTAGGAGTAAGATGCTGAGTTCGGGTTCTTGTCAACAGAATGACAACTGCATGTGGAACATACACTTTTACAGGATGTCCCATCACAATTGACTCGCTTTGTTCAATGCTTAAACACGTCGCTGCTACTGCTTTTAAGCATCCTGGCAACGCGGCTGCTACTGGGTCCAATGTAGCAGAAAAATATGCTATAGGACGTCTGTCTAGTCCATGTCTCTGAGTTAGGACAGAAAGTGCACAATTTTCTCTCTCTTGACAGAATAATGCGAATTCTCTTTTATAATCAGGCATGCCTAAGGCAGGTGCTGAACAAAGTGCGTTTCTCAATTTCTGCTTACCAGAAAACTGATCCAGCGCAATATTAGCCAACAACATTCATTCACCATATACTCACTTGGGCCCATACATTCACACTACACTAATACTTACGCTGGGTGTCAGATGTACTCTTTTATCAAAATCCCTGCTACCAATTACCTACTGATTGAAGAGTAATAACTTACCAATGGATCCTTTGCTAATTGGGAAGTTTAAAATGAGTGACATTCATTATAGTACATAATCCTGAAATAACCACTGAGTCAGGAAGTTTTTAAAATGTTTATCTAAAGTTTTGGCAGAGTAAAATACAGAAAACACGGTACTTGATTGAAAATACCCAAGAAAAAGCATAGAAATGATTTTGCTAATAAATGACGGTGTTTAAGGAAGAGGAGAAGATAGAAACAGCAGCGCAACTAAAGGTTGCAGTATAATTACCTAAAATGCGAGAACCAAGCCCCTTAGCCAAGGAGTTGGAAAAGATAGGACCCAGGAAGGATGAAGAGTAAATACTTCTTCCAGGATCAGGACAGGACCGGTGACCTCTCTACAACGACGCCTGCGCCGTTCCCCTCTCTGATACTCGACTTCTCTCGATTCTCCCATCTAATGGACTCTGCCGCCCCCTCCTCAGGACCTCTTCCGGACAGGAATTCAGTCAGCAACCGATCAGCTGGGCAGTCTGGAGCTCTTCTGTCAGCATCTCCGCTCTCCTGTGCTAACTAATTAGCTAATTCTATATCTATTATACCCTTCTACGGCATATACCTCCCCTTAATGTTGCTAAAATATGGGACCACTACTTCTGATTGGACAGGGACAGGGGGTGGATTCTCGCACCATATCGTTTTGGCCTAAATTGTAAAGCCTATTGTCTTTACGTTCCCTCCCCTTCAAATTAATACATTCGCTTTATTTCCCACCCGTCTCATGACAAATGTTATATATTTTACAGGAGAAAAGTAACAAATTGTTCCGCCAGAAACATTGGGTACATCATCTTCGGCCAATAGGTCGTGGCCTTGGGAGACGTCCAAGTTGACTTCACTTGGCAGGCATACAGGACACATGCGCAGAACCCTCTGTCTCTCGAGTTTCAAGACACAAACCCAGGCCCAAGTTTACGAATTACTAAAAGTGCAAGAAGAAAATTTTAAAATCACAAATAAAAAGTTTCACTGTATACCCACTTTCCCTAACTCTATTCCCATTTAATCATAATACTATCCTGCATTAGTAGCGTTAAGAAAACGACAATTTAATAATGACATAAGAGCAAGCTTAAGCATGTGAAAACATTTAGCGGCCATTTTAATACACACTGCGCAGAAGCAGAAGTTTCCCACCAAGCAAAGAAAGACGTCACACCATGTGATCAGGTTGTGACATGCGCAATAAAGTCCTGCGCTTTTAGCGGCCATCTTGGTTTATGGACAAGCGTTATTCATTAGTAAAACACATAGGCAAGCGTCTATCCCTTTCGTGTTTGTGAATGCAAGGATTAGTATTGACAGTACAAATTTTAATATATTAATACTATGAGGAAGATTGCATACAAGCAAGTTTCAATTTTGAAACCTTGCTCCATCACCGGCACCACCCGTGTGTAGATAGATTTGATTTTAGAAGGTCCTGACAAATCGGCACCAGATTGATTGACTACCAATTGAGAAACATGTTGACCACACAATAGAGAGCCCTACCTGAGACCTAACCTCAGACATGCGCCTTTGTTTCTTTTAATCAGGTTGGGAGACCTATTGATTAAAATTGTTTTTGTTGGTACTTCCAAACCTGTTTTAAACTTCCTTCAGGTTACACACCTCCACTCACTCATCTACACTGGTTAGGCCCCTCACCCACATGGCACCAAACGGCAATTTGGAATAAAAGATCTCCACCAAAGAGCCCCTCATAGGGAGCCCGTCCGGTATTGCAGCGCCGACCTGACGAGGAGCAGCCCTATGATGAAGCATGACACCCAGCTGGGTGTGTGAGGGCCCCAAATTCCAAGAGGAGGAATCCCCATCCTCCTACTTCTCATGACCACGCAAAACCGGTTCCCCTAGTTTTCCCTTGTCTCGTAATTAGGAACAGCATACTTTCTGTATCTTTACCTATTATACACTCACATCTCTTTTTTCTTTGAATTAGATTTTATATTGGTGCCTTTTTAAATTCATGTCTTTACTTGTGTTGCTTTTATTAGCCAGCAATATGCCTTCTTGGCCTATGTACAGTCTATGTCAAACCAATGGAGAGGGACACAACCCATTGTTTTCTTAGTGACTGCTGGCTTAGTTAGAAGAAAGGTAACACTATCTGCCACAAGGTTATGTCACTCTGTGGAATTTCATGGAGTTAGATAACTCAGTGAGATCCCGTAGAGTTCTATACATTTTCCAGAAAATATGGATGTTGCACTGCTTGCGCTACAATTTACCACCAGTAGCACAAGCAGCACTCAAAAATCAGCACAAACGTCACAATGCGGTGCGCAGGAGCGTGCAGCCATTCGAGTTGATTTTGCTGCTGCTCGAGTAGAAAATCTACTTGTGTGCCAGCAAATCTACTAGAGAAGCAGCCCTTTGACCACGAACGGTTGCAACCACCCGCATTAGAAAATGCCACTAGGGGTCACCAAGTCTCACTCGTATTTATGGAGCCTCGCAGGAAAAAAAGTCCGAAAGGCGGTGATTGGCGGAATTTTACCAGAACTCCACTTTACAAGAGTAACACAGAGTTACTAAACTCCACCCATTACCTGGGTAGGATGAAACATTCCACCCACCCCCAATGAACAACAAAGTGTCAAAAGGAGAGGGAGAAAGACAGGAGTTTGGGGTAGGGAGCCTACTCACATGGCAGTATTGGAAAGACCCCGGAATCCTGAAAGCAAAGATTATTATATTTGTCTGAGGAACGCCAAACTGAGCTTGAAATTAATGGTGTGGAGTGCCAGTCAGTATGCAACATATGAGCACTACGAAGATAAGGCACTGAAGCCCACCATGTATGAAACAATAGGTGTTGAAATGACTTCCACTCTGTAAGTATCACTTTAATTGCAATGGTTAAGAGCAAGTCCAGAAGTGAAATATCGGTCTTATCCAAGGCTAAAGAGGATGTTGAGGCCCAAGGTCCCAATATTACCATAGAAAGGGACAAGATTATGGGAACGTTAAAGATAGCCAATAAGTGTCTCTGAATAGAGGCCCAATATTCAGTTAATAGTTTGCACTCGAAGAACATGTGTTGGTTAGTACCTGGTTCCAGATCACAGCATAGGGAGTCGCACTTCAATGTACGATTGTTTTGTGACCACAATTGCGGTAGCAAAACACTCGCAGTTTACCACCCATTTAAAAAATGTGGTAAGCCACACGCAAACGGGAAGGGGTCCCTAGGGGATCCGTTCCCCTTTGTGACTGGTAGCAAAAATATTTTTTAAGATCAGGTAGTGCTCCCATGGGCCACTCTCTACTCTTAAAAAATGAAACAGAAACATGTAATTTTTCTTTTTTAAATAGGTCCCGTTTTCTTTTAAGGAAAACGGGCTGCATTTAAAAGTGCTGGCCATTCCTAATGGGGTCCCAAATTGCAACCTGCCTCATCAATATTAATGAGGCAGGTTGTTTGCGACCCCATTGGGAATAACAAACAGTGTCAGTGTCCATTTTGCCAGTCGCAAATTGCAAGTCGCAAAATGAAACAATTTGTGAGTCGCAAAATAGAAGGGTCGTACATCTGGCCCTATGTTCAATATGTAACCATGAGGAGAGTTAAGTGAGTCTGGAGTAAACGAAACAGCCCCTTGAGATGCTAGGAAGGCCGTTTGATAAAGGATCCAATTCGGGAAATGCAACCACCTAATGCAGCAGGTTTCCTAAGAAATTTAAATGAGATCCTTGCACGTTTGCTTAACTTTGCCAATCGTATGCAATTCATTGAAATAAACTGTATCCTCAAGAGCTCTACAATAACAAATACCCAAATATTTAAGGCGAGAAAACTGTCACTTCAGGCCTGAGATACCCAGGGTGAGAATATAGGCATAGAGGATCTAAAGGGAATACTTCGGTTTTGTCCTTATTCAGAGTATACCCACAAACCACCAAAAAGTCCTGGATAATGTTATATATTGAGAGCATTGCCAATTCTACATCCTCACAGAAAATAAGGATATTGTCTGCGTATGCAGCTGTTTTAAATACAAGTTGTCCAAATTGAAAACCCTTGATTTTTGGGTCTGAGTTAAGTGATTTAAGGATCGATAGTGAACAAGAAAAGCAGGGGGGACAAGGGGCACCCTTGTGTCGTACCTTGATGGAGGTCAAAGTAAGAGGAAGTAGAGCCATTGATTCTAATATTTGGTTTGGGATTCACATACAAAGCCAAGACCACTTTAAAAAAAAGGAAGAGCCCAAATTATGAGATTCCAATACTGCTTGCAGAATGATAAGGCCAAAAAATGTTATCGAACACCTTTTCCACGTCAAGAACAAATGCAGCTGAAAGAAGCGCTGATGATCGAGCTTTTTCTGAAATATGACAAAAAGTACAGATATTGTCCCTAGCAAGGCGGCCTTTGACAAAAACAGTTTGTGAGTTATTAGCAAGTTTAGGGATAAAGGTTTCCAATCTAGTGGTTAAGATTTTCACATAGATTTTGGCTTCCATGTTTAAAAGAGAAATAGGGGGGCGTGGCCAAGATGGCGCCGAGGCAAGTCGTGCCTTGACGACTCTCCAGCCGACCGCCGTCCCACGCAGCGCTCTCCGGGCCCGTGAAGGGGCTTTCAAAGTACCGGAGGGTTCCCTGCCCCTTGGAGTGCGGGTGGCTGCGGTGGAACCATGAGTGGAGCCGCATGAGAGCCGTGATCAAGCCCTGTGGCCGTCAGCGGGGTGCTGGAGGAGTGGCGGCCGAGACACACGAGCCCGAAGCGGGGCCGCATCCGAGTGAGGGCTGCGGCCTCGGAGGCCTGGTTCATGGCGGCGGGCCGTGTCCCTGAGGCCTGGCCGCATTGCGCCCTTCCGCAGCGCCCAGCAGCCCTGCAAGCACCGGCAGTCAGCACCCTCAGGGGGAGGCCCAGGAGGCCACAGCGGCCGGCCGGCCGGGGCCGGGAGATGCCCCAGTGCTGAGAGAAGCGGAAGACACCTTTGCCCGGGCTTTCTGCAGCTGGGCTCCGGACCCCCTCGGGTGAGTGGAGTGCTTCTCTGTGGTCTTCGTCGGCGGGCAGATCGGCCCACTTAGAGTGCTCCTGAGGTCAGTCCCGTTGGCGGCGTGAAGCTTGCAAGGTGTGGCCCGGCGAGGCCCGAGAAGCTAGCGGGCCGCTGGGAGGGCCGGGACGGCTGCTGGGGCTTAGTGGTGGGCCACACATGGCGGTGCCCACTTGCCCCCTCATCTGCGAGTGGGAACTGTGTGCATACCCTAGTGGCAGTGCTCCCGCCCAATGCTAATGCCCTAGGTGCGGGCCCAAAACAGCCTGAAGCGGGGGACTGAACAGAGCCTCACACCCCGGGAGAATCCAATCATCGACCCGTGACCGCCTGCAGGTGCTTCCTTCCCTCCCCCCTGGTTGTCGATGGGTATCTCGGCCTGGGGTAGAATAGAGCCGCCGCTGTGAAGCGGGGGAGGGCCCGGTGGAGCGGCAGGCCCATCCTGGAGCAATGAGAGGCGGATTCGGGGCCACATGGAGGGAGCAGTGCTGCAGCCCGAACAACGCACCTAAGCAGCCTACCCTCCACCGTATGCCGGCCTTGGGGTGGTGGCGGGGAAACTCCCGGACGGGGTCTTCGCTGTTGTGAGCTGGGGTGAACGGCTGCCTTGCGGTCTCTTTGTGCAGCTGGGGGGTTCCGGAGTGCCTGTGCTGCTTGGTCCGACACACGCAGACTGTACCGTGAGAGGCTGGGAGGCACCCGACGGGTGACCGAAGCAATCTCCCCACCATGGCGGCCGGACACCTCAAGAAATTCAGCACAATCAAGGACCTCCTCTCCCGTACCGGGGGGAGCGGGACGGAGGACACAGCTGTGCCCTCTGGAGGATCGGGTCACCCGTCGGAGACCAACGCGGAGGAACCTGTGACC
Organism: Calotriton arnoldi; assembly: GCA_963921515.1. Taxonomy (NCBI): domain Eukaryota; kingdom Metazoa; phylum Chordata; class Amphibia; order Caudata; family Salamandridae; genus Calotriton; species Calotriton arnoldi. Next base: position 76,696 of record CAWUFW010012397.1, read on the forward strand.
CGGTCATTTATGGAGGCGCTGTTTACCTTCCTGAGGGATGAACTCCACTCCCTTAAGAGCGAATTCGCGCAGGAGCTCAAGGAGACACGGCGAGACGTAGATGCTCTGTGGGAACTCGTTGCGGATCTGGAGGAGAAGGACGGGAACAGAGAGGAGGAGGTGGAAACTCTTCAGCAAGAAGTCATCCGACTCCGGGAGCAGCACATAGACATACAGTCACACCTGGAAGATTTGGAAAACCGCTCCCGGAGGAACAATGTGCGAATTAGGGGAGTGGCCTCCGGGGCAGAGGGGGATGACATCTTTGGCTTTACAGTGAGCTTTTTCATCACATCCTGGGGGGTCCTCCGCCATCACCGATCCAACTGGACAGAGCGCACAGGGTAGGCCTCCCTCTGCAAAATGTTTCCTCCCCACCGGACATCCTGGTCTGTGTGCATGACTTTCAGGTGAAGGAGGAGATCCTTAAGAAAGCACGCAGTTCCCACCCCATTGTTTTCCGGGGCCAGTCCCCTACTCTCTTTCAAGACCTTGCGGCCATCACCTTGCAGAAGCGCTGGTCATTTCGTCCGGCGACGGCACACCTCCGTCGTCTTGGCGTCTCCTACTCGTGGGGGCATCCCTTCCACCTCATTTTCCGATGGGAGGGAAAACTCTACCAGCTACGTTCCCTGCCGGAGACCTGCCAAGTGCTGGGTATAGCACTTCCAGAGGAGCAGCGCCCGGAGGACACGCCACCACTGTCTCAGAAAACGAAAAAGACTGGCTGGCAGAAAGTGATTCATCGCCGCACCCCGACTAAACCGGACCCTGAGGAGATAGCTAGGGGCCGGCAGGCAGCCCTCGAAGGGGTCCACTCCACATTGGCCAAAAGTGTTGCCCCCTAATTTGGGTCCCGGTTTCTATGATGTGTACACTTAGAGCGGGGCGGCGGGCGGGGTAAGTCGTGCCTATGACCACATTCCAACCCCCACTGGACTCACCATGTGGCTTTGTCATTCCACAGGACTAGATATTTGTTCTTCTTTCTACTCTTGGTCACTGTTGTTGGGTTTTGTTGCGAGGGATTTTGTTGGGGTCCACACTCACCTACACAGGGGTCGTTTTATTTGCATACTTTGTAGGGATCCCCCTGGGTACCGGGTCTTGGTGAACATGGGGGGCACGGGGAGCACCCAGAGACAGGTAGGGCCGTACTTACCTCACCCCACATATAACAAGTAGGGACATCGGGTTCTGTCGCTCAACGTAAGAGGGCTCAATAATCCGACTAAACGGCGGGCCATCCTTAACTTTCTAGAGTCTTCTCGGGCAGTTATCTGCCTTTTACAAGAGACCCGTCTCCTAGCCGAAGACTGTCATAGGCTGAAGTCTAGGGCGTTCCCGCAGCAATTTTTTTCGTCCAGCCCTTCTAAGTCGGCAGGTGTAGCGATTCTGGTGAGCAAGTCTTTCTCCGGGGCTATTGAGCAGAAGGTAAGCGAAATCAGGGGGCGTTTACTAGTGCACAGGTTCACCATTGCAGACAGGTCACTTGTGATCGGCTCTATATATGCTCCTAATGAGAAACAAGAGGAGTTCCTGCACAGAGTCCTGGACAGGGCGCTGGGTTCGGGGGATCACCTAGTGTTAGAAGGGGGGGATCTTAACCTGGTATTCGATAACTCACTGGACAGATCGGCCCAGCGGTACGGACAGGCGGGGGCACTATCTGCGGATGGTCTGGTACGTCTGGAACACCTAGGGGTGGTGGATTTATGGAGGGCCAAACACCCACAGTCAATAGCTTTCTCCTACTACTCTCACGCGCACAAAACGTATGCCCGTCTGGATCACTTCTTAGGCACTAGGGAGCTTCTCTCACTCACCAAGGAGGTTGAGATACACACAGCTGTGCTGTCAGACCATGGGGCGGTGACACTATCTCTTTCCATGCCCCCGACCGCACGCCCCCTAGATTCTGGCGACTCCGGGACTCCTTACTGCATTGCGCGGAGGTTAAAAAGCAAATCCAGCATGCTCTCGGCGACTTCCTCCACCACAATGCGGCCCCTGAGACTTCGCCAGCCACCTTGTGGGGCGCGCTCAAAGCCGTCATCAGAGGCGAATTTATAGCTATATCTTCTGCAGATAACCAATTGCACAAGACTAAGAGAGAGGACCTCACCGGCCGCATGAAGGAACTCGAACGCATACATCCACGGACGGGCGCCCCGAGAGTATGGCGCCAATTATCTAGCGCCCGTGCCCAACTTGCGGCACTGGACCTGGACAGAGCGGAATACTCCGCCCTTCGCCTGCGTCATTCCTACTATGTCGGAGGGGACAAATGCGGCAGGCGTTTAGCCACTACTCTTCGTGCTAAACGCAAAAACAAGGCACCACTGAGATCCTCTCACCCACAGGGACTCTGGTTACAGAGGGCCCAGACATAGCGAATGCCTTCCAAACTTTTTATGAGCGCCTGTATGACAGCCAGCAGCTCGATCCGGAGACCGGTTCTTGCTACCTGAAAGGGGCTAAGACCTCGGCTCTTACCTCAGATCAGGCCGAAAGCCTGGATGAAGACATCTGTATAGAGGAGGTAATATCGGCAATAGCGCGCCTCAAGCTGGGCAAGTCCCCGGGCCCCGATGGTCTATCAGCGATCTTTTATAAATCTTTCTGCACCACAATAGCCCCTATTCTTACGGAATTATTCAATTCCTTCTCAGAGCCTGGGTCCATCCCCCCTGAAATGTTAAAAGCCTTGATAATTGTTCTCCCCAAACCTGGGAAGGACAGGCAACTCTGCAGCTCTTACCGGCCCATCTCCCTTTTAGACATTGACTTTAAATTATTCACGAGCATCATCGCCCACAGACTCAATGATTATATGCCCTTCCTAGTGGACCTGGACCAAGCAGGCTTCGTCCCCCATCGGCAAGCAAGCGATAACACCAAGAGAGCGCCCCACATCATTGATAAGGCGAACAGGTTCCAGGGGGAATACATGCTCCTGGCGGTCGACGCCGAGAAGGCGTTCGACCGGGTCCATTGGCCATACCTCAACCAAGTGCTGGAACACTTCGGGATAGAGGACAGATGCAGGGCTCACATTCTTAATTGTTACCGCGCCCCCACTGCGACTGTCCGGGTCAACGGCTTCACCTCTTCCCCTTTTTCCATCCATAGAGCTACCCGTCAGGGCTGCCCACTCGCCCCTAATATTTGCTCTGTATATGGGGCCCATGGCGCAGAGGGTCAGGGATCACCCGGACATCACTGGGGTTCCCTTCGGCGGTGACAGACACGTTATCAGCCTGTATGCCGATGATGTCCTGGCATCTCTAGCATGCCCAACTGTCTCCCTCCCGGCCTTCCTGCAGGAACTGCAGACCTTTGGTGCGGCTTCAGGGTTCAAAATCAACATCACAAAATCTCAAGCACTCAACCTCTCGGTCCCTCGGGGCACAGTGGACCTTCTTGCGTCCCAATACCCGCTGGAGTGGGCCTCGAGGTCTATTACGTACTTAGGGATCACCTTAGCCACTTCAATATCGGCGACGTTAGATAGTAACTACGGGGCACTCCTCCGGCAGATACGGAGCGACCTGGGGAGGTGGAAACTTCTGAACGTCTCCTGGCTAGGTCGGATAGCGGCTTGTAAAATGACGGTCCTTCCCAAAATTCTTTACCTTTTTCAAACCATGACTCTCACCCCGCCACGGGGTATGCTTGCTAAACTTCAGTCAGAATTGGCGCAGTTTATCTGGCAGGGCCAGAAGCCGCGCATGAAACGGTCTTTGACCTACCTCCCCCCAGAGGCCGGTGGGCTGGGAATCCCGGACCTACTACTCTACTTCAAAGCGACACAACTGAGATATTTAGTAGAGTGGAGCCGCCCGGAATCGGAAAAGCCCTGGCTCTTCCAGGATATGGCGGTGGCGGACACCGATCTCTGGAAGATCCCGTTCCTTCCCAAAGCACACAGACCCAGGAGTCTGTACGTGTCCCCGGTAACTCGGGCAACACTAAATGCCTGGTATAGCACCAGTACTAAACTAGGGCTGACCACTTACCCGTCTCCCCTATCCCCTCTCTGTGAGAATCCGGATTTCACGCCTGGATTGACGGCCTCGGATTTCGCAGGCTGGAAGGAGTCAGGATGCCGCTCCATGTGCCATTTCTTTGATGTGGAGGGCCTGCTTTCTTTCTCCCAGATGCGGGAAATCTTTGGGATTCCGGAAGCGGAACGCTTCCATTACCTTCAACCGAGGCATTGGATCATGCACTCCTCTAACCGCGCCAAGGCACTGCGCCGCCTGATGCAGTTTGAAAGGTGGCTCCTGGCTAAATCATCTGACAAAGGCATGATCTCAGAACTATCCATGCTCGTTCTCCAGACCCAGGCTCACACATTCCACGCAGGGCGCGCAAGATGGGACGAGGAACTGGGACGGTCCCTAAGCGCAAAACAAGGGGAGTACATAGCCTACCGCGCTCGCCACACAGCTCGCAACACAGCCCTCACAGAGACACTGACTAAGATTACCTCACATTGGTACTATACGCCAGTTAGAATACACAAAATCAAACCCACACACTGCGACAGGTGCTGGCGGGGCTGCGGGGATACAGGGACCTTAACACACATTCTGTGGGAGTGCCCACACATCCAGAATTACTGGACACGAGTCCTCGATGATATAGACAAGCACCTAGACACGCAGCTTCCGTGTTTTCCAGCCTATGTACTGCTGGGTCTTCCGAACCCTTTGACCTACCCCTTAAAGTCTATCTGCGGCAGACAGATCGGCATGGCACTGGGTGCTGCGGCTCAGGCCATTCTCGCCCACTGGGGAACAACGAATACCCCCACCCACACAAACTGGTTGCATAAGATCTGGTACATATTAGGCATGGAACGGATATCTATGTCTCTTGCAGGGAAGGGGGCGGAATTTCAGGAGGTATGGGAACCATATGTGTCTTTACTGTCACAGGAGTTCAATGAGATGACCTGCCCAAAATATCTCAGGCTCCTGCGCCTCACCGAGGCCCCCAAGCCGGACCAACACACGGCATAAGGACAACAGCCAACTATCTATGCTAGTGCAATTTATGTCTTTGGGTGAGTGTGGACGGGGAGTTTTGGGGGAGGGGTTCCGGGGGGGAGGGTTTCTTGGGGCGGAGTTCTCTTTTCCTCCTTTCCTTGGACTTGTAACGCACCACTTGCAGTGAACTATGTGTGATTAGCTACCGGGGAATTGTCTCCCTGAAACGTTCATTTCCTGCTGTATCGGTTTGCCTTCTTTTCAAAATGCTAATAAAAGATTTAAACCATAAAAGAGAAATAGGACAGATTTTTTGGGGAACAGAGTGGTCCTTGCCCTCTTTCGTAATGACCACTATGGTAGCCTCAGCGGCCACACCCGAGACAATGCCCGACAGGGCATATTGATCCAAGACGTTTTTAAGGTGGCTGATGATAGAATGTGTAAAACTCTTATAAAAGATGATTGGAAAGCCATCCGGATTCGGAGCTTTGCCCGACCATGGCTTTAACAATTTCTTCAGATTCTATGGGTTTATTCAAGTATAACCTTTCAGCATCAGACACTGTGGGCAAGGAAAGAGGATGAAGCAACACAAGACATGTTAATTTAGCACACGACAATTGGGGGGTGTACAACCTCTCATAGAAGTCTCGAAAAATCTCAAGAGTACCATGATTTAGGAATTGTTTGAGCCGTTCTTGTTAGTAATATGGGAAATTCGGGTGTTAAGATTGGTAGATTTAAGCATAGCCGCTTATAATTTGCCAGCTCTATTACAAAGTAAAAGATGTTGGGATTTTTTAGCATGAACGCCAAGGTAGGCTCTCTTACTAACAATGGAATTAAAGGAGTATTTTAGTTGTTTAATATCCTGCAGGAGGGTCTTATCATTGGAATGTCTGTATAGATCGTCTTTCCATTTGATTTCATCCCCAAGGGATTGAAGTGCGTTCTTAATATCGCTGATTCTTTTGCACATTTTTATGATGATATTAACTTTCATAGCGCATTTAAATGCATCCCATTGGACTTTCGGGGAGTTAACAGAATGTTAATTTTCGTTGAAAAAACCTCTATTTCTTTTTGGATTTCCAGAACATCAGACTTGTTATCCAAAATCTCGCTATATAAGCGCCACATGCGATTCCCACCTATGTCGGCTGGGCTAAAAATGGATAATGAAATAGCAGCGTAGTCAGAGACAACTATTGGGTGAATCTGTGTATCAGACACACCCTTAATAAGAGAGGTATCCACAAGAAGGTAGTCAATACGGGAAAAACTAGAATGGGGAGAAGAGAAGAACGTAAAACTGCTACCATGCGGATTATGTAATCTCCAAGCATTTAGTAACTAATAGGAAGTACAAAGGTTAAGTAATTGCTTGTGTGCCCTGGGAAGTCTGCATTTGAAAGCCCGAATGTCGGTCTAAGATAGGATCCAGGGCGAGATTAAAGTCCCCTCCTATGATTGTTTTAGACCGTTGAGGAATGTCAGAGAGTTTTTTTTTATTGATTGTACACCAAACTCAGGGTCATCTGTGTTTGGTGCATAAATATTCATAACATATAGGTCTTGAGAACCTCTGTAAGTAGCCATCTTCCATTGATGTCATGCTCAGCTATGACTATGGACAGACCTGACTGTTTAGAAATAAAAGTGAGGAACCCATTGCGTTTCACCATAGCTTCAGAGCATGTAACATCCACAACCCATCCCTTCCTCATGAACAGTGCTTCTTTGAAACCAATCTTGGTCTCCTGAAGGAGAACTAGATCCCCTTTCAGATATTTACAGTAGTCCAGGATTTTGGCACTTTTCACAGGGTGATTTAGCCCTTTGGTGTTTAAGGAGACAAGTTCAGGGGGTATTTCGGCAATATCTGAATGACAGATATACAATGGTTTGTGAGGGGCTCAGCATGGAACTGAGCAAAGAAGTACAATAGAGGTGAAGCAGATATCCCACTGGGAAAGAGAAAAGGAAAAGCGGTGCAAGGAAAGAGAGAACAAAAGTGGGGACTCCCGCCTTCACCGAACCAAGTCGGAGAGATGATGTGGCCCCCTCCCACCAGGGGATGTCTGTAAGAGACATAGTGCTTGGGGAAAAAAAAGAAGTGCACAGCGAACAGCAATGGCTGACAAAGTCAGTGCAGAAAAAAACAGCTGGGAAATGTTACAAAGGTGACAGGAAATAAGGAGCAGCAAATGCATAAAGAAAAACAGGTATTTAGGAGGACCCACACATTACATTAGCACAGTGGTTCCCAAACTGTGCACCGCGGCACCCCGGTGCGCCGTTAGGAGTAGCCAGGGGCGCCACACACGATGTGGGAAAAAGCTTGTAATCATGTTGAGAGAATGCATCTGAGCAATTAAAAAATGATGCGTTGTTTGCCTGAAGGCAGCAAGTGAAGCTTATTTAAATGACACCCAGCCACAGCGCAACACACAGGGAAGTTACAAATGCCACCTGTATAATCCAGAATTATCGTTTGGCCCAAGAGCCCACGGCCGCCATAAGCGCACTTTCAGTAAGCCTCCGCATATGGCCGCCATACGCAGCAATGTCTGTTGAGCGTTATTGGTGCTGGTGTTCTGCTGCGCCTCCGGGGACCCTCTTCACAAGTTAAAAGTAGGTAACAGGTTGGTTGCACACTAGAATACTCCTTGCTTTAAAGTTTAACTGTAAAGAAGGGGAACATGACAAACTCGTGACCCCCAAGCCTGTGTATTATTTATATGCAGGCTGCTATTACTGCACTTCTTCCGTGTGAAGAAACGCCGCGCCAGAATTTACAAGCCAGTGCATTCTGAGTGGTCTGGCGTGGTTATTTCTGCTTTATTTGTTGGTTAATTACTGCTGCACAATTACCATCTTTACACGATTGTCGAGTTAAAAAACAATGAAACAAAGTGTATTTCTGCTCACATTTTTCACTTTCTGAAAGCAAGTGGGAAATATAAACAGAGAAGTACCTGGACTTCAAGGATTGCATGAGTTAAATATCCTGGTGATTCTGAAACTGACTTTATTCCCCATTGTGGCCCAAAACTCCGTAATGCCCGATAATTGAGCTGGTGCTAACGGCCAGAGTTGGTAACCCTGGGCCTGCAGCTTTTAGTCAGTTATATAAAAAATGGCAGGTCACCTCTGTAAAGAAAAACAGGCGTTTCTTCAAGCACGTTTACCCCTCCATGCATATTCACCTATTAATTATTCAATCGTTCCATTCTCCGCTTCATACACATACAAAAAAATGTGTATGGGATATAAAAACTTCAACCGCTTTTGAAATTCATATGTTTACATTTTAATCAATGATACCAAATATTTCAGATAGAACAATGCTAATATCTGAAGAAGCACAGCTGACTAAAAGACCAGCTTGCATTGTTAATAGGTAAAAATTATTGATTTCTAGGAACATTTTACGTTAAAAAAAATTAGAGGGCACAGCTGTTAAAAATCTATTAACTATGATTGTGCTCTCAGAACGCCCCAGCTGTTTTGAGTTGAAGCTGTGGCTCTGCATTATTATTTGCTATTTTATATAGCGCGGACATGGCCCCTAGGTATCAGAGCACTTTACGAAAGTAGCATGATACAAGGGTACAGCAAGTTACTGTTACAATAATTATGTTCAGACATTGTCGCTGCTGAAAAGGTGAACAGCCTCAAACACGCCTGTTACTTTCCTCTTGGGCCAAATAAGGCCTCTCTAATTGTATTGTAATTGCATGGATATAGTGCTTACTACCTCGGACAAGACATCACAGCGCTGATATGCAAGTTTAGCTCAAACTGCAGCAACCTGGGCGTCGGAGAGGCTGTTAATTCAGGAGGAGTGCGACAGAGGTATGAGAGAAATACAGGAACCTAAAAGTGACACCAAGACTTTCAGTCTGAGAAAACAAGGGCAAGCCCCCCAGGTGGAAGATGGAATACACGGGGTAAAACAAAGTGTGAAAGATTCAAAGAGGAAGAGAAGGAAAGCAGGACATAAAGGCAGAGAGAGGGGAGAAAAAGAATGTCTGAAGAGGAAAGGCTTCGACAAGAGGTGGAGAAACGAAAAGGATGAGGGAATAGAAGACGCTTTAGCTTTTTCATAACTGAAAGTTTCATCATTAACTGACCATAAACCGAATGCAAGCTTCCTTATTGGTGGTTAAAAAAGGTTAAGTCATGGAAACATATTTGGCAATTAATATTGTATAGTTTCTCACTTAAACCATTAAAGTTCTTATTAAATGACTGTTATATTTTAATTTTGTTACAAATATGATTATAATACCTTCATCAGCTCCATCCCAATTAATTTCAGGGAGAAAACGGGAAGTACTCCCGAGGTTGGGCTTACATCCCCCCAGCGATAAATGACATAAAAGGGAGCCACGGCCAACTGCCAATTAGGTCAAGGGAGCCACAGGTCGAAAAAGTTTGGGAACCACTGCATTAGCATGTAACACCAACGTGTGCGAAAACGGCAGCATGCAAAAACGAGAGTAAAACATGTTAGATATCAAATGAAATGTTTAGAGCAATATCTGAATCCAAGCAGGTCTAGACAAATATGAACCGTGACCAGTTACAAAGTATACCATAAGTAGGTGTACAGATGAAAAGAACTAAATCCCGAGGATGACAGTATTTATTGTCAATTTATAGCGTCAGTGAGTGCTGTCTAAATAATAGTAATACTAATAAGCGAAATGAGCCATAAAATGAAGTTGAAAAAAAACACCCACAAGAGTAGGAGATGGGTGCCCATGAATAGAGGAAGATAGCAGTTAATAATCCAGCCACAAGAATGAGCACATCAAAAATGTAAGTAGTGTGACAGACATATGTGAGGGTGACTGTGAAGGTGTGAGACTAAGAGATAAGACACCTGAGGCAAGAATGGACACAAACATATACAACTGAGGAGAATAGTGCATAGACCCCAATACTTCAGGGAGGAGAACACAAGGAACAGCACCAAGAATAATTCAAAAGGATATACTCTGTAAACCAGGAACCAAAGCAACAGGATGTGCAGGAGATCAGGCACGATGATGAGGCGAAGAAATACCAGGTAGCGCATCAGACTCCATCTGCGACTCGGATTGGTTGTCCAAGAAAGTTGCCAAGTCCATAGTCTCTACTAAGATTTTTGACAGCCTCTGACGGCTATCCAAAATTTCAAGGGACTTGAAAAAGAGAAAGGAATACCCAAGTCCAACAGTCTCTTCCGAAGATTTAAGAAACCTTTGCGACGAATAACACTATCTCTGGCATAGTCCTGCGAAATTGAGATTTTGTGATCACACCACTGTAACAACCTTATCTTCCTCATGTGAGCTAAGATTTGCTTCATGTGTTGAAGGTGCAGAGGCTTAAAAATCAAAGGTCTCAGGTTTGTCATGTTTTTAGGCTGGAACATTGAAAACCTATGGGCTCTTTCAATCTCAAAGTCCTTTTTAAAAGAAAACTGAAGGGCATCGGAATCCAAGAAATCAAAAAGACAGCAACCAATGGTGCAGAAGATTCAATACCTTCCAGTAGACCCAAAAAACTTCAATGACTTCTATAATTATGATCCTCCTGTTCTGTGAGATCTCTCCATAGAGATGAGATGGATTGTTCAAGATTTTGGATCTGCTTAGCTTGGGAGTTTGTAAAATCTTCCATTGTGCTTATTCTTGTCTCAGCATTGGACAATCTTATTGACATGTCATTGAAGTCTTTGCGGATGCCTGCTACCCCCAGTTGGAGAAGATCAGTATTTGTTTTGGTACTCTGGGCAATATCGCGTACGGTGTTGAGTTTAAGCAGGATGGCTTCTGAGGTGGATGCAGAATCTGGGCTGCCTTTGATCGGGAACTCCGGGATCGGTGGAGATTGTTTTGAGCATTTCAGGGAAGATTTGGAGTCCTTGTCCTTAATGTTTCCAGACCCGCTTCCAGTCACGCCTTCCGCCATGTATTTGGTAAGGGTTGTAGGTAAGTAGCGCAGAACAAATGAAGAAGCTGCTGGGTGACAAAGTAAAAAGTGTAAATTGTAAGCCACTAGATCTCACCTGCCTCACCGAACTTCAATGATACCACACAGATTACACTGGTAACACTTTGAATTCATCAAAGCCACACGCCTAAACCGTAGACTGGTAAAGACAGCAACATACATATACAGCTTGTGTCTCAGGTAAGAAAAAAAAAGGAACCACAGAGACCACACACTTCTAATTCAGAATGCTGGAAACAGCAACAGCCTCACAAGTATAAAGTGTAGCCAGAGACAACGTATGTCTGGGAGTGTCTAAATTCAGGTGGGATCCACTGAACATCCGTTGTACGCGCCTTGTGTAGCTCAGCATCCCTAGGCCCAACCTAGGCCTCAGTGACCATGCTGTTCTCGTGTTAGGCATTTGACAGGAGCAGATATATGAAAGATTACCAGTCTCAGCCGCAGGGCAAATGAGCTAAAAAGTTGCACCACGCAGAAAGAACACCAACAGGTCGCAGTATCTGAAAGAGGAGTAAGTGCCAAAGCGAAGGTGCGACTGTGAAGGCAGTTACAGCAGAGGTTGGAACAAAGACAGAATTACATGCCCACCATTTTGTTGCTAGTGATGCCACACTGCTGAGGTAAGAGAGCTGGTGGCACACAGGGACTAAGAAGCCCACAGCTGAAAAAAGGGGACTCACTATAAAATGTTGATCATGATTCCCCAGGCAAAACTCGTCACAGCTCCACCGCAGTGGTAATGGTACACTGTTACAGCAATGCAGCTGTATCAAGATGCTCCACTTCAGTATTAGCATGGACCAAGTCCGCCATCTCCGCTATATTACAGCTTGCAGAGATGGCAGATGAGCGGTGGAAAACGTGGTTCAGAAACGGACACCGCAGTTACCAGGCACACCATCGGATCCTCGCAATATTCCACTGCCTGAAAAAGTAATTATGACCTCCTTAAATGTGTCCCAAGTAGTATTCTGCGCAGATGAGCTGTGGAGCTTCAGTCAAAAGCAGCCATCTTAGCAGCGCACTTTGCCACGCCCCCGCTTTGCATTGGATTTGTAACTGTGATTTGTTCTAGTGATTTTTTCATGTAAGTGAGCATTTGATTTCCGGCCCACAGTAGATGCTGTGTATTTTCTAATGATCTACACTGTATGAATACATAACTGGCCCCAGTGATATTATGATTGGTGAGGATGATAACGCTGATTCTTATCTTATATCCTTTAAGAATCTTCAGGTCGCCAGGATCTTTTTACCTGCTGAATAGTGTGAAGGGAAGAAAATCCTTTTCAGTTTATACGACAAAATTTAGAATCCAGTTTACCTTAAAAGACCACTGACTCCGAATTCAATTTTGTGGGTTTATTACAGCCAAGAATAACTGCACATGCAAACACCTCAACACAAGGTTAAAGAAATAAATGGGCACTAATACAAATAGCATCCTACGCAGGAGTCTCATCCGACTCAGGATAAGAAGAATCGTTAGCTCCAGAAGTATTAGACAAGCGATAACTGCTCCGATCTCTATATTATTCTTCATGTATCTAAATAAACATAAACCATTAGCTGTCCCTACTCTATCACTAAGGTGACATACCTACTTAACGACTTCCCAGGCAAGAGTAAAAGAAAAGGTGTCAGCTGTGCAGACTTCCTAAGAAGTGCACTCACTTAGCATTTCGAGCTCGTTCTAAGATGCTCCTTCCTAAAATTTCTCTCTCTGCCTTTCTCTCTGGTCTCCTCTACCTCTTCTCTTACCTCCTCCCTCGGGGCACTGTCCCTAATACAAAATGCACATACACTCGAACACGCCCCTCTCACGCCTCTTCGGCCAGGTCTTCCTTCTCGTACTTTTCCATCGAACTCTTACTTCATCCAGGACGGTTACGATGACCTTGAGTCCCAGGCATCTTCTCCGCTGAAAGTATCATCCCTACATTCCATTATACTCCCATCTCCATGCCTCCCACCACCCTAACTCGTGAAACAAAGAGCCAGTCTTTCGCTAACGAGGCATGTGTCCTTGCACCTGCAACAGAAGATACGTTTCAACAAACTTTCCCTCTGCACGAATCTCCCAACTGTGCCCAGAGAGCCTTTCCAAGAGAACCTTCTCTGCCTACAAAATAAGCTAGCATAAGAACGAATCAGGCCTTCCCTTTACGTATATGCAGTCAGGCCTTTACACAATTTAAACACACAATTATGATCACTTCTATAGGCATTAGTTCATTACATTTCATATGCAAAAAGTGAACTACACGTGCAACTCAATATGGTACACGTTTAAACTACTGCATCTCGATTATACATGGCCTAATCCATCAAGGCATCATTTTGAACATGTTTCAGTTAAGCATGACATTTGCAGGATTATAATAGCACAATTACTTTTCTATTCACTCCAATAATGCAAGTTAACTACATTTTACTAGCCATTCATTGATATATTACTGGATATATGCGGGTACAGACTAACGATGATTATGATGCACCCCTACAATTTTTACGAGAGCATAGCGCTCTATCAAGGAGAAAGATTGAATTTGAACAATATGGCAGTATCTATTTAGGCAATATTATCCAATGGGGAGTGCAATCCCAGGTAGCTTTTGATCGTAATGAACTCAGGTGCCTGAGGCAAATCCAGGACCCTACACCACCCCAGACAATAATTCTCTGTGAGTGCATGCCCCCATGGATAATATCAATATTGTAAATCAGACCTTTAAATTTTGGATGATATTACAAAACTGCAAATTATTTGATAGTTGGCATGTTTTTCATGGTACTAGTTTGGTGGAAGTTGACGAGATTGGGTTTTTGTGGTTGATGAGGCTTTGCCACTTTTGTCTTATTGAAATGGACTTTCTTCAAAGTCTGGCTTTAAAGGTCACAAAAAGGACCATATAGAAAGGGTAACAGATTTTGGGGTGCAATGTATTAATAGAGAGTGATTTGCAAACTGGTTTGGAACTGGAAAAACGCTATGTTGAAATGCACTTAATTCCAAAAATAGTGAAGTCTCAAAAGGTCAGTAACGAACTGACCAAACAGTGGATTGGTATTTTTGGGACATTTCCTAATGGTATTGACACACAAGTAATGTAAATACATATGGAGTACATATGGATGTATTGTGTTATTAAATGCAGCAATAACAGACAGGACCTTTTGGGACAGCTAACTAGATACTTTTATCATGGTAACATAATGTATACCTTGTATATTAAAGCATGTGTGTAGACACCATGATAAAATTCACTCTTTTAAAGTAGATCTAAACTTACATTTACAGGAGATTGTATTTGTCTAATTTTCTAACACAATCCATACAGCAGAAAATAACGCACTGATGGTTTTAAAATGCCTTTTCGGTAAAACACTTGATCTAAGTCAAATTGGCGAAGTCTGACCTCTTGCAGATGTATGTTCTTGCAAGACAAGCAGATATTGTTACCATGCTTGTGCCATTGTCTTTAATCTCTTCCTGTGTCTTTTCCAACTGAGTGCTTCAATGATGACACCGGCCACCAGCATATCTTTGTGCACTGGACCATGTGACATAATCAAGCATGCTTCCATGGATCTGCAAACCCTTCTCTACTGTCTATGGCATTTTATTAACTTACATTGTATTTCCTACAATAAGGTGGCATCCATCTTCATTAATAAATAGAATCATAAATCGTTCCCATTCGTTGGATAATGATATAGTCTTGTGAGGTCACTAATGAATAACAGCGTCATTACTGGTATCAATACAGACTCAACAAAGTCATGATAACTTTCTATTAAGATACAAGTGCACATCTTTTGGAATTAATCAGTAAATATATTTCTCAAAATGTGCTCAGTCACAAAATAGGACAATTGGAGACCAAGATGTCCATAATACAAACATTGCACAGAGCACAGAAACTGGGACAAAACAGCAATACAAATTGTGCCCTTTGAGTTTCTTTCAGCACTTTGGTATTACAGAAATGTACCTGGCAAGGGATTTACTAAACAGGCATTTTGATGAAGAATCCAAGTTTTCCCCAGTGTGTTCCATGTGCAAATAAGGCAATATCTGGCAATGCGTTGCATACCTATTAGGGATTATGCACTATGCCAGTCACTCTTTGAAGAGGGGTAACAGATTGTAGACACTCCGGATGGTTCTCTACAATTCTAATACACAAGGTTAGGAGTGGTCCTTCAAGGTGTGCTGCCACTACTGAGAATGCTCTGGGACACATCTTCTAATTCAACTCTGGTCAATAGACATTTGAAGTAGCCTGAGAGGAAGAGGGGTTAGCGACAATTTAAATCTTAAAGTACAGTGTGATCATTAGGGCCACACAATGAAAGTCTGAGTCAGTATCTTAGCGTTAAAAGGTTTATTCCAAACTTAAAGCCAGACTAATGTAAATCAACCTCAAAAACATAGTATAAAAGTATAGACTAACCAAAGGGAGACCAAATCGTCTTATAATATTGGTCCTCAACTGAAAACATATAAGTATCTCAGTAGCCGCAATACAGAAAATAAGAAAAATAATTTGGTGACCCGTTGAATGGTTGTGATCCTTCTCCCCATACATGGAAAAGCTTTGCAGCATCTATTAAACCCTACACTAACTTAAGAGCAAGCAAAACCCTATTGAAGCAAGGTAGCAAGAAAGGTGTCAGCATCAGAACCTCTGTAGTAGTTCTATAAGTAAAGGATCATGTATAGCATAAAGCCATACAATTGCAAATGTCAAGAGAGGTCTGTACCTCTGCAAGTCTCAAGGGAATCTGACTAAACCCAAGGTGGCAATACAAATTAAAGTGCACAAAGAACATTTGAGAAAACATAACCTCATACACATCATAATATGTTTTCCAGTTCCCAGAAAAGAACTTGACGCCTTGAAAACTACTCTCATATGGTAGTCTCTGCTTCCAAAGCTTCCTTGGTTCCTCCCTTCGTCTGATAGTATCACCTGGTAACACTCCCTTTGTTCTTCATATAAGGCATTTGATCATGCCAGCTCTTCCTCGCCTCTCTGTCTCTGAAATGCAATGTGCTTTTCACTAACAAATGCTTTTGGTCTGCACCTGCAAAAGAGAGAAACATGTTGAAAAACAACTGTCACATTAGTATTAACTGGCTCGACTGTAAACTTAAGGCCCACAATCATTCTAACTCAACATTTCTCTTCAAAACATATTAGTTCTAAAACCTACATATAATCCAATAAATGAAATCTTTAATAATTAATCAAGGTATATCGTGTTGTACTCTTATATGTGGCACAATAACTAACACATTTTATTAAGCAAAAACAAAAACTGGTCACAATTATAACAAAAGCATTAACACACATATAAATCATTCACACTAATCCCTGATTAATGCACTGCATTAAATGCATTTTAGCACACCACCTTACAATCTGCACCTATAGAAGATTAATTTCAGCAATCCAGATGTTTCTGAAAAGGAAAACCTTAATATGCACACACATATATGTCAAACCACACAATAGATGCACTTCTATACCTTCAGTGCACCATATCTCTTTAGTATTTATGTGCAACATAAGTACATAAGGTCAAGTATGAATACATATATATGTGGCCGAGAGTAGAAGGATGGAGGCAAAATTCCAATTCCCCCTCCGTTGGCTATCGAGTCATCACAGATTGCAATCAGATCATTATCAGATTAGACCGCTCTGTTTCACTTCACTCCCTGCTTTACTTGTGCATGCTGATATCCCTTAAAGATCAAGTATAGGAATATCGCAAAAAGGATGATTATCAAAAGGGGTTTTAAAATGGAGCCTAAAATTCCACTTCCCAAGCTTACAAACCATCTGCCTATCGAACCAACCCCATTTCCAATAGCTTCCCAAGAACCTGTGGCTTTCAACTCTTTCAAATCCTGTGCCAACCCGGATTTATTCTCAATATATTTCTCCAGGTCCTTACTTTCATCCGGAATATAAGTGCAACATTGCTGAACCTTTAATATCTGGCAGACTCCGCCCTCTTTTGCGAGCAAAAGATATAACGCAAGTCGGTTCTGCAAGACCCTAGACCTTATCGCATTCATCTCAGTATTTACAAGTAACAGGGAATTTGCAGTACTAATAACCAATTTGTCCATTATTGAAGATAGCTTTCTAATTTTCAGGTCATTCAGAATCACTCTTACAGATGGGATTATGGCACCAAAAATATCTCCTACTACTTCTGCTGCACTCACACCACATTGGTTATGGATTTCTCTTCCCATACAGGATCATTGAAATGCTCCACATGATAAATCTTCAAGAAAACTATGTCAGGAAAAAAGGGACCATGCCATACATTTGGCAATTTGAAATATGCATTTTGTTCACAAATAAAATAGATTCCAGGAATCACAGAATCAGAGGAAATGAGAATTTGTCCCTCTTGCTTCAAAAGAGTGTTCACATTAGCTCTCTCCTAGAAACAACGGATCTATATAACTCTGATCAACATGTATACACAAGTTTCTTTGTGTTTCTAATCTAAAACTAAGGCAAGTGAATATCCTTTTTCCTGATATTCAATTTCTTCACTACTCCACTTGTGATTTTTGAGATTCTTATCAGATTTAGTTTGCGATTTTAGGTCTCTCCATCTGTTGTCCACCAAATCCAAAAATGTCTTTTCCTCATTTGACATCATGTCAAATTATGTCTGTGTGCTTACTCAGTGTCTATGGACTTAGGAGACACTAAATATTTGCCTGCAATCTCTGCACCTTTAAAATATGGATTCTTATTCAAATGTTTGATATGGGGGACTTGTGGAATAACTATGTCATAATTTTTAAAATAATATTGAAAACTGCCTTCTCCGTAAAATGTACTTAATAGAAGACTACAAGAAATATATGTCAGAGGGAGATGATGATAGGTTATTCCTTCTGAAGCAGAAGCAGGCATCTGAGTACAAACATAGCAACTGCTAGCCTTCTTCGGGTCAATGTACTCATAAAGCAATCTAAAATAAACATTTGCAGTATGATCCCCTCTTGATACATCTGTGTGTAATTTCTTCACCCTCCACAACTGCATGTTCAATTCAGCTCAAATAACTTTATTTCGGCCACCAGGGCCATAAAAGTGCATGCAGATAAAAAAGACAGATAACAAATGGAAAAAAACAATACATCTTGACAGGGAACACAATCATGGTTCATAACACAATTGATACAGTCCAAAAACTAATTTTCACAGTTGTTTAAAAAAGGTCAGAGTTAAAACATAGCAATATGTGCAAAATGCAATAGTTTACCAAGCGGGAGTACATGTAAAAGACACAAGACGGTGCCAGGTGGACAGTGCGAACACCTTCATACTACTGAAGGGGGGGAGAACCTTCCTTCTAAGTACCGCCATAGCACCCAGAAACTTGGCTACAGAGATGGCTCTGAGTATACGTAGAGCAATAGAATGTCTGCGTACACCTAGCAGTCTATATATAGGTGCTAACCAAGTTCTACAGGGGAAATGTAAGCTGGGCATGCAAAGGGAACATGCGACACACTCTCCTCTGAGGAGTTACAGGTTGGACAAAAAGCAACTCCCCCACTGGCCCATTTGGAAGTGAATGCTCTCGGCAGTAGGGTGCCCACTCAAAACTAAAAATATAACTTCCTGTTCAGTATGACAGACACCTGGTCCCAGACAGCTCATACCCACAAGAGGGCTTGAAATCAATGATTTCACTTGACAACATAGTGCAAGCAGCTGCCCTGGATTTATTGGCTGTTACAAATGCCTAGTAGTGTTGTTTCAAAGAGTCCTTGGACAGGAAGTTAGTAGCATCAGGTGCTCCCACAACTCAGGCAACCCAAGAGAGAAAGCAGCTCCTTAATTCTCAAAGGCTAATGGACCTTGCTAAAATGGTCATCTTTCATTACATCCTGTTGTACAAGTTCAGGAGTAGTCCATAGACACCTCCAATGCAATAATGGACGCAGCCTAATTTTGCCCGCAAACCCTCTTACACCAAGGTTCATGAGGAGTGGATGCACAGGAGTGCTAGGAGGGAGAAAAGCAAGGTTTCTCAGAAATTTGTTTTCAGCTCTAGTTAGTTCCTCTGTATTGGAAAATCCCCACAATTCTGTACCATAAAGGGCAGAGCCCAAAGCCTTGGCCTCATAGATTTGGAATGCAGCTGAGATAGGTTTATTGTGAAGTACAGGATTCCTTGAGTAATGCACCTGAAATCTGCTTGAGTTTTGTGACTGACTTGTTGACATTCGATTTCCAGGAAATGCCTCCAGAGTACGTCACACCAAGGTAGGTAAAGGAGTCCATCTTTTCAAGGGGAACCCCTCCAAGAACTATACTCCCTTTTTGCGATTTATGTGGATTTAACAATATCAGTTTTGTTTTGGAAGTGTTGCTCTCCAAGCTGCGAGCAAGACAAAACTCAGAAAAGCAGTCAGTAGTTTCTGGAGTCTGCTTGGTGTCTTGGAGATCAACAAAGTGTTGTCCAGAAATAAGAGAATCAGGGTTTTAACTTTGACCGAAAGGGGGGAGGGTTCATATCAACCTGAGACAAGAAGTGCACAATATCATTAATAAATAACGAGAACAGTGTGGGCGCCAGTACACATCATCAACAACTCCAGAGGAGAAAGGGTCCTAGGGGAAAGTTTAACGACCAAACTACAGACTCAATCCCCACTACAACTTATAATAACAACTAATAAATCTGGTGGTCTATAACAAGGAGCTACAACTGAATTATCAAATGCCTTAGTCAGTGCCAACACCCAAAATTACCAACAAGTGTGCAGTAACCTTTACGAACTATTCGGATTTCCATCAACTACCAAGAGAGGTCAGTGTCATCATTTGGATATCCTTCCTTCCTACCACCACTCCTCTAAATCACAGAGGAGGATAACGTGGGTCGGATTTCGACCAGGTCACAAAGATCACAACAGAAGGAAATGGAAATGAAAAGAGAGAACCTATATTCACCTTATAACAGGTCTCCCCATTAAATATTGATTACTACAGGGTGATGGAATTAGAAGTGCAGTGCAAGTGAGTGAAAAATAAAAAGGATTTGGAAGAGAAAACTCCTTTTAATACAAATATCTCTACCAGTCCTATTAAAAATAGTGCAAAAGCAGCTTTGAACACATAGGCCGCTTCTCAATGGTCAACCAGTTTCAGCCTAATGGGCCAATCGCCCAGGCTTTCTTCAGGACCTAAACAGCAAATTGTAATGCTACTGCTTTACCAGAATAATCATGTGACTTTTACATGTATACAAATTGTCAAAAAATACGACCTTCTATATGGTCAATCCTCATGACAAGCAGACTATTCTTTGCACCTGTAACAAATAAGCACATCGAACCTCATTGTAAAGTAATAAGACAGTTGAAATAGCTCCCCAGTATTAATTCATCTTTAATGAAACACTCATTGGTTACTCTATATACCAATAGGTTATTCTAGTTACACCGCTATAACCATTATTCCGCTGGTGCTCTCACCTGTCTTGTATGAGGTCAATACCTCACCTCACCTGGTAACAACTCAGGTATGGGAGACCCCGCCCTATAAGTAGAGGAAAAAACACCTTTAAGGGAAGAAAACTTATTTTCTCTTACCCTCATTTGCATGAACTTCATAATGAACTTGGCAGCTCAAATACGGACACCTTCCCAAGAGAGACACTTAAAATTACAATGTCAGTAGATGAAGCAATGTTCAAAAATTCTCAAAAAAACTTCAAGTGCCGCCCTTGCTCTGCTCGCATTTCTTATTTCATTTATCCTTCGATATCAAGATAGTCAAGACTTATGATACTTCGTATTTTTAACTATTCGGACATACCAAACATATATGTAATGAAATGGACTGATCTCTTCTCATTGTCCATAATTTTCTATGTCTACACATTAGCCGTTCTTGCAGACACATACAGCGTAAACTGGCACTCTACGAGTGATTAGGTATAAAAATGTATGACCAGGAGGAAAAACTCAAAGTGTATTAACAAAGCTGCAAAGCCTCAAAAGTTCTAATCTTTCTGATATAAACATACATGGCCAGCGCAATGATAATAAGAAGAGCATCTTGGAGAGGCCACATTACACCTCAATTTCAACAATGGTGGCCTCCGACACCATGGGGTTTCCCGCCACAACATTTCCAACCACCAGGAGTGCCTTTTCAGATGTACCCACAAGACTATAATAATCAGTCTTTTTTAGGGTCTGGCCCAGGTAGATACCGAGGCAGAAGAAAGAATCGTCAACTACAAGTTCATTGGAACCAATCACCACCAGGGCCTCAGCAAATGGATACACGCAGCAAAACCAAGCAGAACCAGTCACAACAAGGGAGGAATGCGGAAGCAACCTAATAGTGAACCTGAGCAAAAAAAATCTTAACTCGAGAGGAAGAAGGTGTTCTTAATAAAGGCCTTGGTTTTGTGGTGACGTCAGATGGAGATGACTTTTTAGTACAATGTGAGCTTGCAAGATTTTTTCGCAAGATACGACTACTATTTTTTTAAAGACAAGGATTTGACACAGCCCTCGATAGAAACAGTGAATACTGGGCTGAAGAAGCGATCCACTTTCAATCCTCCGCTACAAAGCGGACCACCACAAGTACTTACAATTGAGAGAGCAGTACAAGATGAAATCACTGACCTATGCACCAACAAAAGAAGGAATTATAGCAATCTACCTAAGAGTGAGCAAGTAGCCCTACGAGCCCTTACAGAAGATCATGAAATAACAATCAAGCCCGCGGATAAAGGCGGAGCCATTGTGATCTTAGATACTGAGGCATATCGAGTAGAGTGCTTGAGACAATTGGGCGATAGGAGATTTTATCGTCCTCTCAAAGAAGATCCTACAGAAAGAATCAAGAAAGCCATCACAGAAATAGTGGAAGAAGCATCCAATGAAGGGTGGATTACACCACAGGAAACAGCATTTCTCCAAACCACTTATCCTGTGATGCCGTATTTCTATACTTTAACAAAAGTACATAAGATCCAACGACCACCACCAGGGAGACCCATAATTTCAGGGATAGGCTCAATTCTTGAACCTCTATCTACTTTTGTAGATTTTTTCTTGAGGCCTTTAGTTAAAAGGATGCCTACGTATCTTCAGGATACAAAAGATGTGTTGCGCCTCCTACCTACGGTGGAATTCGACTCGGAGAGAGACTTGTTAGTCTCCTTCGATGTTGAATCGCTATACACATCTATTCCTCAAGATGAGACGTTAGATACAATTGCCTCTATCCTGAACAACACCGACCTAGACTCTATCACACCGGTTCAATTTATTATGACCCTGGCCTATTTAGCCATGAAAGATAATTTCTTCAAGTTTGAAGAAACAATTTACCTACAAGTCTCAGGCACGAGCATGGGGAGTGTTTTTGCGCCAAGTTTGGCGAATCTATACGTCCATACTTTTGAACAAGACCATGTGTTGAATGACGATAATCCCTTCCATGAGTCGATAAGACTATGGAAGCGTTATATTGACGACATTTTTGTAGTGTGGCGTGGAGATTTAGAATCAGTGGTACAGTTCCAACATTGGTTGAATACACGGAATAATTTCTTGAGATTCACACTAGAGGCACATAAGAACAGAATAGCTTTCCTCGACTTATCTATCTTTGTCACTCCAACAGGATTGGAAAGCGAGCTTTATCGGAAATCAATGGCTCGGAATTCCCTCCTAAGATATGATAGTCAACATCCGAAGGCCTTGCGAGATAATTTGCCTTATGGCCAATTTTTACGAGTGAGAAGAAACTGTTCGAGTATTGAGCAATATAAGCAACATGCCCAGAATCTGTCTCATCAACTAACAGAGAAGAAATATCCAAAGAAACTCATCAAACGAGCTTATAAACGTGCTAGTAACAATCATAGAGAGGCTTTATTGGAACCACAGGCCGAGAAACCATCCTTGGGGCGTCTTACTTTTGTGAATACGTTCAGCACATTAACCAATGGCATTCAGAAGAGTATTCGCAAGAATTGGCGTTTGCTGAACATCTGTAAGAATAAAATTCCATTGCCTTTGTTTGCATTTAAAAGAGGGTATAATCTTCGTGACAAATTGGGGCACACTCGACCAAAAGAGCAAGGATTAAAGAGAACGGGCACACTTTGGGATTTACCTCCGGTTCAGGGTCATTTTCCATGTGGAGCTTGTGCCATTTGCCCACAAACAAGACATTCAAAAACAGTTGATATTGGAACTATGAGACCTTGGGTGCAAAAAACTTTTTCCAATTGTAACAGTGACAATTTGATCTACTTGATACAGTGCCCCTGCAAATATCAATATGTGGGGATGACGACTCGTAAAGTCAAGCTTAGGATGCTAGAGCATAAAAGCACATTTAGATGCAGAAAAACCAACACCAAACTAACGAAACATTTCGTCGAGTTTGCTCATCAGGCTGATGATTTCATGTGGACGGTTTTAGAAAAACCATATATACCATCTCATGTTGTTGATAAAGCCAGATTTCTCTTCAGTAAGGAACAAAAGTGGGTGTTTAAACTTCATAGTGACACCAGAGGCCTGAACGATGGCATACCTTGGACTGCCTTATAAAACTCCCATATAGATGAGAATTGAAGCAGTCATGACAATCAGTCATGTATATTTCACAGGAGCCAGAGGTAGTTGATTCTGTGCAGCTATGATCGCTTACTGTGATTTATCTACAACATCAAGTTTGGTTAGCTGAGATATGGATATTGAGAGGCATCCTCTTAAATAGGTCTCTTGCACTTTAGAAATATGTAGATGAATAGAGGCCTTATCTGCAGTGGAGCCACTAAAAATCCACCATCTAATGGGTTCCCGTGATATTTAGAAAATAGCTGTCGGGAATAATGACGTTGATTTGTAATCCAGAATGACGCCATTAGTAATTATAAGCAGCCCTGTGTCAGATATATAGGCTACTATGAAATGTTGAAATTTAGGTGAAAAGACGTATTATACCTTCATGTGGTTCTTTATACATTCACCAAATAGTTTCTGATTTTGTGAATATATGTAATTCAAGAGGTTTAACAAATGAATGTACTTATTTGCATAGAAGAAATAGCAGGAGCAATTATATTAAGTTCCCGCGATTGGTAGTAAAGAACTACAGCTTCCGGTTAGTATGACGTAATTTTGTAGTCCAAATACGTCATTTTCAAGGGCCGGCAGTGCTGTGTCAGATACAAAGCCGGAAAAGAGAGGCGTATGCGCACCTCCCACTTACTCAGGAGAGCCCGAGGCACCGACGGAGAGGTAAGACCTCTAGCGGAGTCCGCGTTGTCATTGCGCTGATATATCATGCACGGCTACACCATACGTTTTTTGTACGTTTTTTGTATATATACATTATTATCATTGCGCTGGCCATGTATGTTTGTATCAGAAAGATTAGAACTTTTGAGGCTTTGAAGCTTCGTTAATACACTTTGAGTTTTTCCTCCTGGTCATACATTTTTATACCTAATCACTCGTAGAGTGCCAGTTTACGCTGTATGTGTCTGCAAGAACGGCTAATGTGTAGACATAGAAAATTATGGACAATGAGAAGAGATCAGTCCATTTCATTACATATATGTTTGGTATGTCCGAATAGTTAAAAATACGAAGTATCATAATTCTTGACAATCTTGATATCGAAGGATAAATGAAATAAGAAATGCGAGCAGAGCAAGGGCGGCACTTGAAGTTTTTTGAGAATTTTTGAACATTGCTTCATCTACTGACATTGTAATTTTAAGTGTCTCTCTTGGGAAGGTGTCCGTATTTGAGCTGCCAAGTTCATTATGAAGTTCATGCAAATGAGGGTAAGAGAAAATAAGTTTTCTTCCCTTAAAGGTGTTTTTTCCTCTACTTATAGGGCGGGGTCTCCCATACCTGAGTTGTTACCAGGTGAGGTGAGGTATTGACCTCATACAAGACAGGTGAGAGCACCAGCGGAATAATGGTTATAGCGGTGTAACTAGAATAACCTATTGGTATATAGAGTAACCAATGAGTGTTTCGTTAAAGATGAATTAATACTGGGGAGCTATTTCAACTGTCTTATTACTTTACAATGAGGTTCGATGTGCTTATTTGTTACAGTGCAAAGAATACTCTGCTTGTCATGAGGATTGACCATATAGAAGGTCGTATTTGTTGACAATTTGTATACATATAAAAGTCACATGATTATTCTGGTAAAGCAGTAGCATTACAATTTGTTGTTTAGGTCCTGAAGAAAGCCTGGGCGATTGGCCCATTAGGCTGAAACTGGTTGACCATTGAGAAGCGGCCTTTGCACTATTTTTAATAGGACTGGTAGAGATATTTGTATTAAAAGGAGTTTTCTCTTCCAAATCCTTTTTATTTTTCACTCACTTGCACTGCACTTCTAATTCCATCACCCTGTAGTAATCAATATTTAATGGGGAGACCTGTTATAAGGTGAATATAGGGTATCTCTTTTCATTTCCATTTCCTTCTGTTGTGATCTTTGTGACCTGGTCGAAATCCGATCCACGTTATCCTCCTCTGTGATTTAGAGGAGTGGTGGTAGGAAGGAAGGATATCCAAATGATGACACTGACCTCTCTTGGTAGTTGATGGAAATCCGAATAGTTCGTAAAGGTTACTGCACACTTGTTGGTAATTTTGGGTGTTGGCACTGACTAAGGCATTCGCCAGTACACATCCCAGGCAGACGCCTCTAAGAACTGTTAGCCTGTCAGCCTGCTGGACCTGTTCCCCTACCTAATGCATGAAAAGTTGTCCTTGTGTAGGCGTATTACTAGCGACAGGATGTCAGGTGACATTGCCAGACCAGTAAGGGCCTTCCAGAGACCAGACCGGGAGACTAAATCAAAAGCATATTTTAAATCGACAAAGGCATCATATAGGTTGCCCTTGCCGATCACAACGGTCCTCCATTAAATCAACAAAAAAATGAAAGACCTGATCAATGGTAGAGACTTTACTATGGAACCCAGCTTGGAAGGGGCTAAGGACATCTTTCTCCGATATCCAATCTTGGATTTTTGCCAACACACAATGGCAAAAGACTTTTTTTGCAGGCAGTCTATTAAGCTAATTGGGCTATAGTTGCTTAGTTAGGATCAGTCTCCATGTTTTGTAAATAGGTAGTACTATTGCACCCTTCCAGGAGTCAGTGATGGGATCCTCCTCAGTAATGGCCTTAGCAATGGTTAGAATGTAACTGGACCAGTGTTCCATATCAGATAAAAATATGTCAGCCAGGACACCACACATCTCAGCAGCCCTACCACTCATAATGGCATTTAAGGATTCGACAATAACAGAGATATCAAACACTGGTGTGGAATAAATAAGGGAAATGAAGAAGCAGTGGTAACCTGAACTGTGCATAGGGAGTTGTTGGGATATAATTTGTGGAAGTAGTCAACCCAGTCAGAAGGAGCAACATTATTTGTGGGTTCCAGTACAGTTGAAGTGCTGCCCCATGCAACCAATAAGCAAAATTTGGAAAAATCACTAGCTTAGCATGCATCCTTAAGAGCCCTCCTCCTCTGGTCCTCTCAGGTATTTTTGACATTAATGATAGCCATCTTTATAGGCTTTCCTAATCAAGGGAATGCAAGCCATATCCTTGGCTTTAATGGCTTTGACTAAAGAGGATTTAAGTTTGCGACATTCCTTGTTGAACCAAGAACAATTCTAACTAATACCACTCATTTTAGGTGTGCCAGAGATGGTAAATACGCACAAAGAAAGCCTTGTGGGTAAGCATCCGCTGTTCTGAGGTGTTGAAGCGACCTTCCTTAACATGTGCAAGGACTGCTATAAGATCATCATCCACAACTGCTAGTATGTCTGGGAGAGCTGCCACCTGGTGCGATTTTAGATGACGTTTGTCAGTTGTCAGAGCAATGCCCCTAGTGTGGGAAATCAGACCAGTATTAGAAAGAGTGCTCTCACGCAAATCCTGCATAGACAGTGAGAGAGGGTTGTGGTCGCTTTCTAATTTTTCTATTATGATCATGGCAGTAACAGATGACCACAGCCTTTACTTAACTAGAATATAGTAAATTCTACTCATATGGATTAATTTAGTATACGTGTAAGCTACTTTTAGGTCGGAATTTGTTCTTCCACTGAGGGTCCTAAGCTCAGGCTCAATGGTTAATGCCTTTAATTGGAGGGCTACTTATGACCATCTGTTGATTGGCGGAATATCTAGAGAGGGGAAAGCCCATGCAACATCCTCGTCTCTAGTTAAGTGAAAGTCATCAATGTCAAGGGTTTGAAATGCTATATTGAAATCACCCGCCACAATGAGGTAATGTTGGTGTGAATGCTGCTCAAAGAAACTTTCAATCACTTGGAGGATGCCTGATACCTTACCTCCTCTAACCCCTCTTGCATAAACATTAAAAATAATAATTCCAGACTTGGTTCCAGTGCTAAGCTGGATACCCAAGATGTCAGGAGAATCAATGTTAAGTTAGTGTATTTGACAATTAAGTGAAGCTCTAACTCATGTGACTAGACCGCCTGGGGCTCTACCCCTTTGGCTAGAAGTTGCAGGAGTGAAACAAATTAAGATACCCCAGGCTATGGATCAAACCTGGAGACCAGGTCACTTGAAGTAAGCAGATGTCATAATCAACAATAAATTGATTCGTAAGAGGGAAAGCTATCTTGAACCTGAGTCCAGTCACAGAGACAAGGAGCAACTCAATGGGGTTGGGGTTTATAGATACCTTAGGGCATGAACCTGGATCATCTCATGCGAGATGATTCTATTGAATGGGAGAGAATCCCAGTTGTTGGAGTTATTAAGGTTAGACCAAGCAATAATTGGAAGATTAGGGTTGGGATTAGGCAGAACCTCAAGTGGGCAGGGATATGTTGAGGAAGCGAGCATCCCACTAGCCACTACTGTTTGATGCTGTATGAAATTCAGTAGCGGGGGCAATAGCAGATCAGAGGATGAGTCAACCACCCCCCTAAATCATAGGTACAGATAGCTGACACCGGGCAAGATGTCTTGTCAGTGTGGTGGGATGTCCAAGGGTACTTAATTTGGATGTTTGAGTGGCTGGCGGGGCATGCCATAGCTCTGATAACTCAATGACAACCCCTAACGTGGCAAATCTAGTGTGTCACCTTCTTTTTGATAGAGTCCTCTCCTTCGAAGCTAGCTTGAGAGGTCAGCTTAGGAACATTGGTCACCATGATAGAATCAGCAGTGGTATGTCTGTTGTTGATAGGGTGTGAAACAAACATATATATACGGCTATGGGCGGCACTATCAAACAAAGAGCTGTCACATTTTATACAACCACTGTGGGTTCTCAGAGACTGGATGCTAGGAGTGTTGGTAGTTGCCCAATTATGCCCAGAATTCCATGGTGCTACAGACCTAGAGGAGCACCTGTGGCCCTGGCCCAATGGAAGGGGGGCCCCGTGTTCAAGGAAATCAGCAGTAGACTAGATAGAGCAGTAGGAGGTCTGGCAGTAGATGCAATTGTAGAGTGATGCCAGTAGCTATGTTTCCCTGGTGGAGGCTAAAGACTCATTCAGGGAAGTAGTCAAAGATGAAACTATAGACTTTAACACCTCCACCTCAGCTTTCAAATCCAGTATGAATTAAGTGTAATAAGCCTGATCGGGAGAGGTAGGAACAGATACAACATGTGCCACAAGTGTACACAAAGAGTTGCTATCAGCAACCTACTCCTTGCTACGTAGCAAAATACCATTGTGAGAACCCTGACTTGGATGAACAGAGGCAAAGACCAGACCACTGGTGGAGATTTAAGCGATGAGTCTAGTTTGTCCATGCTAGTTAGCTCATGGCCCTGTTTGGTGGATCTCTTAAACATCCCAGAATTCTCTTTTGCTTTCTCAAGTGTTTGGTGGTAGTGGGACTAGAAGTGCATGGAGTCAAAGCGTCGGTGGCGGGGCGAGTATCTCCTTGCATTCGACCAACAGATTATCAATTCTGTCTAAAACACAGATATCCCCAGCACTTTTTTGAGAGTTTTTGATATTCTTTTTCACCAAACCTACCCCTCCTCCTCGGTTTTCCTTTTCCCCCATCTATAAACACAGGTAACACAAGAACAGAACTGCAATTGAGGCTGGAAGTCAGTGAGTCAATAAGTCAGCGAGTCAGTATGATAGCACACAGAATGACACACTTTCCAGTAACTTCCTCAGCATACAATACCACTCAAGGAACTTAGTGTGAGGGAGGGCAGCAAAAGCATTCATATGGTTTGATGGTCAACAGTACCTTTGGATAAGCAAGATGCATGTTAGAGGGTTGGCCAAGCCCAGCCTCCTTAAGGCTCTGACGGGTGTGGATGGGCCCTCCCAGGTGCAGCCCTGACTGCGTCC
The DNA here is from genome assembly GCA_963921515.1 of Calotriton arnoldi. Lineage (NCBI taxonomy): Eukaryota > Metazoa > Chordata > Amphibia > Caudata > Salamandridae > Calotriton > Calotriton arnoldi. Next base: position 106,183 of record CAWUFW010012397.1, read on the forward strand.
TGCACAGTGGGACCAAAGTGCGCTTGCAAGGAATAGAAAGTGACGGGAGGGTTGATGGGACTTGTAGTCGCCAGCGGCCCAGGCGTCGGCGGCTTAACCCCCAGCAGGCAAGTCCCACAGAGCAGGTAGTGTGCTCCAGCAGCGCTTTAGAACCAGTGCAGCATGTAACAAAATGGGCCCCCAAAGCACGGGACCACGGCGCGCTTTTGTAGCGCTTGCAGGGAACAGAAAGTGACGATGCCGGGAGGGTTGATGGGACTTCTGATCCCCAGCAGCCCAGGTGTCATTGGCTTAACCCCTGCAGCCGAGTTCAACATAGCAGGTAGCATGCTCCAGCAGCACTTCAGAACCAGTGCAGCATGTAACAAAATGGGTACCCAAAGCAGCGGGACCACAATGTGCTTTTGTAGTGCTTGCAGGGAACAGGAAGTGACGTTGCCGAGAGGGTTGATGGGACTTGTGCTCCCCAGTGGCACAGGCATTGGCGGGTTAAACCCCAGTAGGTGAGTCACACAGAGCAGGTAGCGCATTCCAGCAGCACTTCAGAACCAGTGCAGCATATATCAAAACAGGCACCCAAAGCAGCGGGACCACAGCACGCTTTTGTAGTGCTTGCAGGGAACAGGAAGTGGCATTGCTGGGAGGGTTGGCAGGACTTGTGGTGCCCAGCGGCCCAGATGCCTGCAGCTTAACCCCTAGCAGGTGACTCCTACAGAGCAGGTAGCGCGCTCCAGCAGCACTTCAGAATCAGTGCAGCATGTAACAAAATGGGCCTCCCCCATGTTACTATCAGAAGAATGTGGTGCAGTAGGGACAACAATAGACTTAGATTCTACTGAGCTATCTGTAGCTGAATGTAACCTTATAAGCACTATAACTAATGCGACAACTAAAGCCATTAGTGTACCTACTATGACGTATCTACGCCTACTAGTATTAGGATTGGCTTCCATTACTTTGCTGGAATCTAAACCTTGGGTTGAACCTAGCAGCTACAGAAACTTCTCTGTCGGTTTCCACCTGTGCAAACAGCAAAACCAAATTTGAATGATTGCGTGATGAAACTATGTACAAAGTGTTAATGAATCTTCTTTTTCCCCTACAAAATCTATGAAATATCTTTGATAATAGTCAGTTCTAACTCATTCACTATTTGTCCCAATATGAAATGCTTCAGTTAATCAACTAGCACAGGAAACACATTTGCATCCAAAAAGGGAAATTCAGCCACATCTAAGATAAGATGTCTCAATGCACTCAGTCTTGTCAACAAAGGAAGTTCAAAGGTTAAATCAAACTGAAGATCAAGTTCCTGAAGTTTCAATTGAACTTTCACAGGGATCCCAAAATTCCCAGAACTCATTCTCCCGGTCATTTGCAAGAAAGTATTTCCATTCAGGGGATGAGTACCTTCGACAGGTCACTCTCACTTGCTTCGACCTCCTGAGTGTTGTCTCTTCTCCTCCTTCTATCAGGTCTGATTTCTCTTTATCCTCTGGGATATCTGGGAGATCACCTTCTGCCTGTGGGACCAGTCTCCCCTTCTTTTGCCTTCTAAGCCAAAGTTCTTCTGCTGCCCCTTGTGGTTCTCTAGCACTAGGCCCTTCATCAGGGTCTGAGTCTATCTCTGTTACAACCACTGGATTAGCCTCTCCTTCAACAGTTTTGTCATTTAACTCTCTGGAACCCTCCTCATGCTGATCAAGTGCTATTTCAGTTTCTGTCTGTTCTTCAACAGCTTGACTAACCTGCTCTCATGATCTCTCAATCATCACTGGCTTTTCTGGGAGAGGTGTTGTTATTTCATCAAGGGGAGATGGAACCCTATGAGTATGGGCAGCATGAATCCAATTGGGAAAACATCCGCACTTCAGAGCAGTTGTAGTTACTAGTGTGACTTGGTAAGGCCCACGTCAATGAGGCTCCAAGCACAACTTCTGAACTTGTTTCTTCACCACTACCAAGTCTCTGGGACTTAGGTGGTGGCACTGTTCTTGGTGCGGCGAGGCTGTAGGAGCTTCCACCTGATGAGACACTGAATGCACCACATCAGCCAATCATTTGCAGTAAACTAGTATCAAATCATAGTAATGTATACCAGAGCATTTGCAGGTATAACTGGCAATCTCATCACCCTTCCCATAATGCTCTCATGAGGAGACAGTCGTGTCCTACGATGAGGTGTGCTGCGCAGACTCATCAACACCAGCGGCAAAGCATCCAGCCATTTCAAAGATGTGGAAGCACACACTTTGTTAAGTCTTAATTTCAATGTCCCATTGATTTGCTCCATCAGACCTGAAGCCTCTGGTAGGTAACTACAATGCAGTCTCTATTCAAATTGCAAGGCAGCACATAGCATCCTCGACACTTCATTATTGAAGTGCGTGCCTCGGTCTGATTCCAAAGAAGTTGGGAATCCGAACCTTGGTATTAACTCTCTCAACAACTTTCATTCCTTCTTGTGGGATATGCCTCAACCCATCGTGAAGAAATGCACACAACAACCAATACATATCTCAGGCCATTGCCCACAGGCATCTCAAGGAAGTCCATCTGCATTCTGTTGAAAGGACCTCCTGACCTCCATGTGTGACTCAATGTCACTGCAGTTCTTTTCCCTAAATTATTCTGCTGTCACACAACACATCTGTGACATACCTCTTCTGCCATCAATCTGAACTTTGGATTAAACCATGTTTGGCGAAACAATATGACCATGGCATCTCTATCAAAATGAGTCGGACCATGGTAATGTCTAGCCATTGGCAGCAAAAAACTATTTGGCAGCAGTTCTACCATCTCCTGAAACCCATATTTCATCCTCATCTCTTTTAACACAACCTGCATTTGCCCAGCTCTGCTGTTCTGATTCAGACACCTCTTCCTGTAACCTTGTAACTTACTCCAAAGTATCAGCTGCTGTGAGCAAAAGGTGCAATTGGTCTCATCTGTTCCTTCACTTACATGCAAAAACAACAGTTGATGGACAGAATGCAGAACAATGTCATACATTCACCCCAGTACAGAGATCTGGGCCTAAATCCATAGTTTGTTTGCTCACCATGCCATTCCAGTTTGAACCCAGCCATATGCAAATCAGTCTTGACCCTGTGCCTCATGGGAACAGTCCAGCCCGAACTGCCAAGCCAGGTCCTCCCTGGACTGGAAACAAGCATCCTAGGACCGGTTTCGGGGTTTCACCCTCTTCAGCCAGGATAGCTTGATTCCAGTGGCATGGAGAACACGGGACCCACGTCTGGGCATACCCGTCCCACTCGGGGTGACAAATGCAAAAACAACAGTTGATGGACAGAATGCAGAACAATGTCATACATTCACCCCAGTACAGAGATCTGGGCCTAAATCCATAGTTTTTGCTCACCATGCCATTCCAGTTTGAACCCAGCCATATGCAAATCAGTCTTGACCCTGTGCCTCATGGGAACAGTCCAGCCCAACTGCCAAGCCAGGTCCTCCCTGGACTGGAAACAAGCATCCTAGGACCGGTTTCGGGGTTTCACCCCTCTTCAGCCAGGATAGCTTGATTCCAGTGGCATGGAGAGCACGGGACCCACGTCTGGGCATACCCGTCCCACTCGGGGTGACAAATGCAAAAACAACAGTTGATGGACAGAATGCAGAACAATGTCATACATTCACCCCAGTACAGAGATCTGGGCCTAAATCCATAGTTTTTTTGCTCACCATGCCATTCCAGTTTGAACCCAGCCATATGCAAATCAGTCTTGACCCTGTGCCTCATGGGAACAGTCCAGCCCGAACTGCCAAGCCAGGTCCTCCCTGGACTGGAAACAAGCATCCTAGGACCGGTTTCGGGGTTTCACCCCTCTTCAGCCAGGATAGCTTGATTCCAGTGGCATGGATAGCACGGGACCCACGTCTGGGCATACCCGTCCCACTCGGGGTGACAAATGCAAAAACAACAGTTGATGGACAGAATGCAGAACAATGTCATACATTCACCCCAGTACAGAGATCTGGGCCTAAATCCATAGTTTTTTTGCTCACCATGCCATTCCAGTTTGAACCCAGCCACTTACATCTCCATTAAATGTACAAGCATTGTAAGCACCGTACCTTGCGACCTCATCAGCATATCTGTTGCCGACTGTCACATAGTCATCTCCCTTACAATGTGCAGAATAGTTTATGACTGCGACTTGCGCAGGCAATTGCAACGCCTCCAATAGTCTTCTCACCTGCTCACCATTACATATGGGGGGATCCTGATGATGTCACAAATTCCCTCTGGGACCATAACTGTCCGAAGTTGTGCAACACACCAAAGCCATACTGACTATCTGTAAATATTGTCACCTGTATACGATCTTAAAAGTGGCATGCTTGGGTAAGAGCAATCATTTCAGTCACTTGTGTGGAGACTACTTCTTGGAGCCAAGCAGCTTCTATATACCTGAAATGGTACAAACTGCATAAGCAGCTCTCAAATTTCCTTTGTGATGTCGTAAACACGAACCATCCACAGATAGTAAGTAATCAGATTCAGGTAGTGGTTCATCTTGTATATCTGGTCGCGGTTTGGTGCATACTTCAGTAACATCGAGACAGTCATGCTCCACTTCACCATCATCATTGTCATTATCAGGAAGTGGTATCAAAGTGCAGGATGAAAAACAGAACATCTCTTTAGAGATTCACTCTGGGCCGCCAGTATGATTTGCTCATACTAAGTCAGGCGGCTGTTTGTGAGGTGCTGTGAGGTGCTGTGTCCTCATTCTAGTTTTGAAAAATTCGACAGATTGAGGATCATACACAGTCAAAGGATGACCCATTACTATACTTTCACACCTTTCAATGCTGACACCTGTCACTGCCACCGATTTAAGACAGCCAGGCAGCGCACTAGCCACTAGGTCTAACATGGTTGAGAAGTAAGCAACTGGTCTTTGGGCTCCTCTGTGATTTTGTGTTAGTAGTGAAAGAGCTCGACCCTCTCTTTCACTGCAAAAAAGTGAAAAGCTTTGTTGTAGTTAGACATTCTTAGTGCTGGGGCATGGTAAAAACTTTCTCTCAACTCTAGGAATACCACCAAACAATCATTGTCCCAAGGCACTGGTTCTGACACATCCTTGTGTGTCAGCGTTTGTAAAGGCTTGGCCACAAGGGAAAAGTTGGGTATCCACTGACAACAGTAGCCCCCCATTCCTAAAGACATCCTGACTTCTTTCTGTGTTGTAGGTGGATTCATTTGCATGATTGCCAATATTCTCTCTTGTGACACCCTTCTCGTACTTTTCTCAAAAAGATAACCAAGGTATATGACTTCTCTCAAACAGTACTGCAATGTATTAGGAGATAGCTTATGTCCATTCTCAGCCTAGTAGTTAAGAAATACAATAGTGTCATTTTTGCATGATTCCCGCGTATTTGACTCAACTAGCAGGTTGTCAATATACTGGACAAGGACAGAGTTACTGGGCAGATCCAATGACTCCAAATTCTTCTTAAGGATCTGGTTGAAAATTGAAGGTATACACCCTTGTGGTTCCCAAGCCTAAATGCAAAGAGGAACTGACTGTTCTCATTAAAATGGTTGGAAAAGAATGCCTGCCACAAATCAATGACAGTAAACCACTCAGCCTCACATGGAATTTGGAACAATATTACAGCAGGATTTGGTACCATGGGATAGCAAGGAATCACTATAGTATTGATCACAATGAAGGTCCTGCACTACTTACCTTTAGGCTTCTGCAGGCCCATAAAGGGTGAGTTAAATTAACTTCACATGATTTCTTTCAGTATACCTTGTTGACTCATCCTCTCAATCACCGAAGTTATTCTAGCAGTCATTTCTGGGGTCAAATTATACTGCGGTGTTCTGGGATATTCCACTTTCAGTTTTATTTGTATGCGGACAGGCTCAACTCCTTTAATAAGTCCAAAGTCCTTTCCTAAAAAATACCAAACTTCTGGTCTCACTGAATCTCTGAGATCTAAAGGCAAATCTGCCGTCATCATCGGATACATTCCAATATTCGGATTCCGATTTGCCAATTTAAAAACAATGTCCTCATCATGAGTTTGTAGCTATATTCCTTTCGGGGTACAATATTTGGTGCAATTCATTTTGTACAACAAAATACAGGACTTGAATCACAAACCACAAATTAATAATTATCCTCAAAACTCCCTATCTTTACAGGGACATCCTCAGTAATGGGATTCTTCATTTGTTGATTAGCAACTCCATAACTTGGATAGTTCTTCCCGAAAGGGTAGGTTTGGGACTTCCACTGATCTCACAGGAGAACAGGTACACCAGTATCAACAAAAAGTGATACATCATAGCCAATAACCTCAACATCTATAAATGGGCCACTTTGGTCTACCTCCAAGACTGCGCCAAGCATGCAATCTTCCTCCCCCATCAGGCACCTTCAGGATTCTCACTTGCCTCAATTGTAGGAAATTGTTGGAAAGGATTATTATTCTGGAAAGCATTCTGGTTCAAATTCAGGACCTGGTTTGAAGAAAATCTGGATACATCTTCAGCTTCCTGTGACATTGGAGGTTAAGGAACCTGAATCAAGGGAGCTTGTGGCACATTGAAATTTTGAGATCTAGGTAAGGGTACATTTTGTGGCAGCATTGAATTACTGTTCTGAGGTGGTACAAACCCTGAATTGTGACCTTGATTTGCAGGAATAAGATGACATTCTCGCTTCCAATGTCCCAACCTATTGCGGTAGTGGCATGGATGAGACTTCTTCAATGTTGCCACATCAATTCTAGTACTCAGATCAATTGGGACAGCCCGACCTCTACTGAAATCCACCTCAGCCTCCTCCCTGCATTGCTGAGCTCCCTGTTGATACCCTGCTTACATTGGCGGGGCTTTCCTTACAAATGGTGGATTTTGATTCCTCTTTGAGAGGCCTTGATTTGTACCACCATTAACATTTCCTTTAACTTTTTCTACCTCATTTCAATCTCATCATTGCAGTATTTGGCATATCTCAAAACCACATTAGCTGACTTATTCTTCCAACAAATCAGATGCTGTTGAATCATCATACTAATCCCAGGCCTCAATCCTGTTAGAAACCTGGATACAAAATGTCCCATATCTTTAAGCTCCCATGTCTCCATTCCACTACACTGTTTAAATACCTGTAACAATTCCTCATAGTATGCATGAATCATCTCATTCGGTTCTTGGGTTATTTGATTAGTCTTGACCCAGGCAATATCTTGGGGTGGCACCTTAGACTTCAACCATTCCTCTTCTGATCATACATTCTCATCACTATAGCTGAAGCACCATTAGTCACAGGGTTTCTTGTCGGTTCTCTCTCAGGCTACTCTATGACTATTTTACACACTGTCCACAAATCACTTGGGATCACAGTGTCAAACAAGATATTCAGATCAGTCCACAAAACCTTCAAAATGTACACAAACAGATCAACTTGTTTGTATCACTCCACAGGCTTCCCTCTTAATTAAGGGAATTCATTTGTAAATTGTGTAAGATCATTCCTACTCCAAGATACATATATATAACCTCCGCCAGGCACTTCCCGTAAAGGAAAGCTTGTAGCTCCCGTCTCCCCACCTTCAGGAGGCGGCGGCTCTACCGTTGTTTTCTTGGGAGTTGTTCTTTTTGACCATTTAACTTCCCACTTCTCTAATTCACTCCAAATTTGAAGGCTGTGAATTAATTCCAGAATTTGGATCTTCATTCTTGGTATTCTCATATGCTCTAAGTCCTGCTCACCATTGGCACTTCCTGATGCAGAGACTCTAGAGCCGTACTTGGTGGAATCTTTTGCATTAACCATGGTTTTAAAAATGTCAAGAAACTGCACCAACTGCACCAGCTGGACATCATACAAATTTAACACCAGCCACCCATGTGCTCACTTGGCTAGTGTCATATTGTCCTCCTACTGACTTTTCAGCCTGATGCATTTATTCACTTTCTTAAAAACATGCTCAGTTGTGTCCAGTTGTCGAAGATCGTTGAAGTTCGTTGAGGCTGAGGGTCTTGATCCTATCCTGTACATATTTTTTAAAGCAACCTTTCCCTCTTTGTAAGTTGATTTCAAACCATACATAATGTGCCAGAAAATCCTTGGGGCCTTGCTAAAGATTGCTTTACCAGGGAGAATTCAAGTCTGACTTGCGCGGGCAAAGCCGACCTCAGCAGCTGAAAGATTCACTTGTTATGAGCTAATCCAAGAGGTTTGCGTCAGGACCAAGCATTATCTCACCTCCATATGATGAAGTATCGACTTAATCACTGTAACTAGGGGCTTAAGGTTATGTCCCTAGAGACTTGTTGCCAGGATTGAAAAGGCAACATTTGGGCCATTGTTTTCCCTCTAATAACTTCCTTTTGAGACGTGTAAGAGGCCCTCGAGTGAGGCTTAACACACAGATAGGGATAGGTAGTTGTTTCTTCTATTGGTAACCATTTACATAGCCATTTGCCCTGCTTAGAAATGTGCTGATTTAAAGGGATTACCTTTGTTTTCTCGAGATCGATCTTCTAACTGGTTTTGTATTGAAGTATCTCACAAGGCGGTTGATCAATCTTTGTAACCCTACCTGTGTGTTACTTAGAAGGAGCAAATCATCTGCATAGAGGATGTTGGACAAAAGCAGACCACCAAGGCTTGGTGAATGGGACACCATTTCATCCAGGGCAGGCAAGAGGTCTGAAACATACAGGTTAAACAAGATGGGTGTGAGCATACCCCCTGTTTCATGCCGATTGCTGTACCCACTTCCCAGGACAGAAGACTCCCATCCCCGACCTTGATCCTGACCCAGGTCTTCGTGTATAATAGCCTTGTTGCCCTCAGTAAGTTTTGCGGGATCCCCCAGCACTGTAACTTTTCCCACAGTTCATAGCGTGGCATGCGATCAAACGCCGCTTTGAAATCTACGAACCACATTCTTTTCATAACCAGGCCCGCAGGTTTCAGATTGGATAAAGTCCCTTGGTTCTTTGTGAACCTCATCTGGTTCAGGGGAATTTTCTACCAGTTTCTAATACCCACTTAGACAGGTCTTGTAGCAACAGGGTAAAGAAGTATTTGAGGTCCACGTCTAACAGCACTATCAAGCAATAGTTGCTTGGGGACAAAGCTATCCCTCCTTTAAAAATGGGATGAATAAATGAGCCTCACCAACTGTTTGGGTATATTTCCGGAAGCTAGTATGCCATTAAACATTGCAGCAAGTCAATTTACTCGGATTGGTATAGCTTGTTTAAAGAGGGCTTGAGGGATACCTCGGACAGGGGCACAGTTGGGGCATGAGTTCCCAAGTATCCTAATTTTCAAGGATGCAGAATATTCCAGTGGGACGGGACATTGCTTACCATGTGGAAATCCTCTGGGAGAGGCGCAAGAGAGCTTAGACCAACCGAGCTCCCTGTAAAGTGTGACTTCAAATATGTTACGTGCACCATGCAAGCCACTGCCCAGCTACACTCTCCAATGGTTCCTATCATTCCCAGCCACGCATAGAGCACAGTTATATTTATGTATGGACAAGAAATAACCATTGTTGGTACCACTGTTTGTTTGTAAGGGGCATGTCCTCCCCATTGCCTGTACCAATGCTTGTTTGTAAATAGGTTAGGCACGTGAGCCACGTGCTGCATTTGGTTCCCTAATTGCAGCCTTATGTTAACTGCCGTGATTGCATTTGCATAATGGTTCCATCCGTACTCCACGTGTGCTTGCTATATTAATGACGTGCTATTTGCATAAGCGCCCCTCGCAAAACGTGGCAGTTTGTAATGAACCCTAAGCATCTGGGAAATTATGATAATGACTTCTGTAATGAACAATTAATATAATGACTTCATCGTCAGGCCCCACAAGAACACGTGTGTTGTTGGCAGGGCATTAAGTGGGATGCAAAATATGGGGGGGTTCTCAAATGGGCGTGGCCGATGTAATTAAGGGCGTGGCTTAAAACACGTAAGCTAAAAATCTGTACGTAGCATAGTGTGCCGTCCGACTGATATTTTGCTGCTTCTGCCATTGCATCCAGATATATTATACATCAAGTAACATTACACCTACACCAAGCCAGGTCTATTGGCTTTGTCAATTTTTGTTAGATGCATAAAATTAATAAGCACCAACTATGACTTTGTTGCGTATAATATTGAAAATGATTCAGCTCTGAAATGGTGAGTGTGAAAGACCTAAAACGAGGCTCTGAAGTTACATCAAAGGCTTTGAGCAGTGGTACTGCTGCAAAGTTAAGATTTTTTTGTTCACCCAGATGGTGAGGGCAAAAATGGCGAGCCCGATAGGGACCCGTCTCAGCACCTGCGTTTAAGAACTGTCGGTGCTGAGCATCGGCAGGATGCGGCCCACTTAAAGCCCTGGTTGTTGGCTATTTAAACTCGTGCTGGTAGAGTAGCAGCGCTTGACTTCGTCTTGATGTTGCAGCCACTTACCTGCTTCCAGTCTTCAGCAGCTGACGTCCCTCCACTTTTCATCATCACGTAGACATCGTTCGGCGGCATCCACAGAGAGGGTCAAGGTTCCAGCACTCCTTTTCGAGGTTCCGGCTGCGCTCTATGCATGCCCCGTAATTCCTATAATTAAAGAGCAGCACAAAAGAAAAAAACCTGAACAGCGTTCTTGCGCTTTCGTATACCTGCAACCAGGTAAAACAAACTTTGTTTATAGTGCAAAGTGTTGATTTAAAAGGCGCAAGTGTATTTCCACAATTTCAAGGATAGTAGCTTACTCTATGGTTTGCTTGGGCATTGGGAAGACGTATTCCCTCAGTAGCAGTACCAGTGTAACTGAGTACACATCTGTGGAGGATGTATTTCTTTGATTAGCAGCTCTTCAGAAAGAGCGTCTAGAACTACTAAAGGCAGCCTTTGAAAACGGACATTGAAACTGTTGTACAAGCATGGTTCTTAGATGTTTGTTATGGTATGAGGATATTCAGAACTGAAGTCAGAGTGCCTATGTTGATACAAAGAGAGTACTATACCTGATCTTGTTTTCTTTGTGGTTATCACAGATCTCTTCCTGACTTACCTTGATCATTGGAGCTATACTGCAATTCCATATGTCACAACCTTATCTTTTTTGCCCTTTATGATAATATTGAACACAAGTCTCTTATTCATGTGATGGTAATTGTGTTCCTCTGCTTAAAGACCTGAGCTTCCCTCAATAACTAATCCTCCTGAGTCCAGTGGTCCCGCATCCAGAAAAAGATACTATTCTAAGCCCAGAACTCCTGACGCAAAAGCGCAACACCCATGAAGAAGCTGGTATTTCTCTTTTCTCATCCCCGTCCCCCTTGGCAAATTCCTGGGAGAGCAGTGTTAACCTTATTGCTGCCCCATTAGTTCCCATTGGGATTTAGGGAATAACGTTGCCCCATCGGAGCTACCTGGTTTTCAGGTGAGTGGCTCATAACAAAATACTCCACCAGTCACCCTCACTGATGTTTGCATTGTTTGCCGCCCTTGAGCCTTTATCAATCTCATTGATTAATTTCCAGAACTTCCCCAAGTCTTTTTATTTTTATGAAAATAGGAGCTTGGCCCATAGAGTTTCATGCCTGCTTTTCTTGAAAGCCCAAACGTCTCTTTTAAGCATTTTCGTATCGTCACATAGGGTTTTTAACAGGGCTGGGTTCTGTGGGAAACGCCACAGTTGTAGAGAGATCTACTGTTATGAGTCGATTAGCCCTTGGCACACAAGGGTCCTTTGTATGGGTGATATTTGCACCTTTGTGTGATCCTTTGGCTGGGTATTTTGCCACCAGGCACTCAGAGAAGCGTTCCCAGGCCACAACTGGGTTTGGTTCCTATGTTGTGGTGGTTTTGAGGATCTGTGCTGCAACAACCGCCAGGTCATGGATGGTGTCTACGTTCCACTTTAGACACTTTAGGTTTTCAGTGTAAGCATCTTCTTCCAGAATTCTAGCTAGTCTGAGTCTATTATGTTAGCTCTAACCCAGATGGTCTGCGGGTGCTGATCACTCTCAGAGTGATGGACGATCTTAAAGTCTGTGACGTGACCACATAGACTATAATTTACGATAGAATAATCAAGGTAGGAAACCGTTTTATCCGCCGGCCTGGTCCGTAACGGCGGGATGTCTCCTAGGAGTTGACCATTCAGGGCTATTAAGCCAACCAATTCACAGGCTCTCAGCAGTTTTTTCCCATCCTCATCTAGACACCTGGGATGTGGTTAACTTTGAACTGGCAGGACCCCAAGTGCGTTGTCATGATCCTCATCCGGGGGCTGGAATAGGTTTGTGTTGAAGTCTCCTGTGATTAGCAGGTTAGCTGCCAAACAATGCATTTTCAGCTCCTGTAGAAGGTTGATCAACTTAGCCACTATCATAGGTTTTTCTTTAGAGTTAATACAGACATTGACAAGGATCAAAGGTTCATTGACAAGGATCAAAGGTTCTGCCAACTGCAGCAACCATCCATCCAAACAAAGAGCCAATAACAATGGCTCTTGTATGTCCATTACTGTAACTAGAACTCACATAAATGGCTAATCCACCTTTTGCTCTCCCAAAGGCACTGCTATTGTGAGCAAACCTACCATATTCCACAAACCATATCAGGGGTATATTGGATAGTGCCCATGTCTCTTGGACGGTGTTAGAAATTGGGGTCTCTAGTTGGCAGAGGTAGGTACCTTTGTCCAAATAGGGACCCTTGCTATAGCCAGGGTAAGGAGGATACACTTCTAAAATAGCCCCTGCTCACCCCCTTGGTAGCTTGGCACAAGCAGACAGGCTTATCTCAGAGGCAGTGTGTAAAGCATTTGTGAACACATACAGTAATACAGTGAAAACACTACAAATGGACACCACACCAGTTTAGAAAATAAAGTAATATTTATCTAAACTAAAACAAGACCAAACGACAAAAATCCACAATACAGTAATAAAAATATGACTTTCATATGGTAGAAATAGTTCAGTTCAAAGCAAATTGCACTTTTCACACAGAGTTCTGGGATGACCCTGCAAAAAGCGCCAAGTCCAACACGACCCCCTTCCAGCCTAAAGCCAGGGTAGACTAATCACTACCTTGATGGGCTTCCCTGCTTGGGGTGATAGAATATGGACCCTGGCCCGCAGCTGCAGGGGCATACTCCAGTTCTACGCCAATCTGAACCCATTTGGGACCCTCTGTCCATACTCTCAGGGCCTACTAAGCTAACCCATGTGGAACCCTTCTCTTCACCTGTGGACAAACCGGTTTTAAAAAACAAACAACTTTAATAAAAAGAAGATTTTTTGGACTACGTTTGTTTCCTGACTGACTTCAACCAGAGTGCACCTTCCTTTTTTGTGGTCATTGAAGTTGTCGTAGAGGTTTTTGATCTTCAGGTGGAAGTAGGAACCGAGCTTGTCGCAGAGGTCTTGGGAAGGGGTGATGTCCGTTGCTTCGCAGGGGGGCTTGGTGAATTCCTGGATGACGCTGAAGAGTTCCTTGGAATTGCTGGAGTTGGCAAGGTTTTTGTTGTGGATGAAGGTCCTTTTCGTGGTTCTGATGTGTTGGTGGTGTTGTGTCATGGCGTTCTTGTAGGTGGTGTAGTTTTCCGGCGTCTTGTTGTTTCTCCAGTTCTTCTCCAGGCGTTTGCAAGTGCGTCTGGTTTCTTGGAGGTCGGTGGTGAACCAGGCAGCTTTCCTGGGGCGTTGTCTGTCAGAGTTGAGTAGCGGGCGAGCTTGTCTGCGCAGTTGGAGATCCATGTGTGGAATTTCTAGGCTGCGAGGTTGGCATCGATTGTAGTGGTGGGGGTGTTGTGGTTGAGGGTGGAGTTGAGCTGCTCCTCTGTGATTCTGCTCCAGTTCCTTTGCGGGGGCGCGGAGCTGGTTTGGGCGGCTTGGGTTTGTCGATGAGGAAGTGTACGCAGTGGTGGTCGGTCCACGGGGGTTGCGTGGTGTGACTGAAGTGGATGCTGTTTCCTCCTGCGAAGATGGGGTCAAGGGTGTGTCCTGCCTTGTGGGTCGGTGTGGTGACTAGTTGTTTTAGTCCGATGCTGGCAAGGTTGTCCCGGAGGGTGGTGGAGTTGGGGTCGCTGGGGTTGTCGAGGTGGAAGTTCAGGTCACCAATGAGTATGTAGTCTCTGGAGGCGATGGCGTGGGGTACGATGAGGTTGGTGATGGAGTCGGCGAAGAGGGCCCAGGGGCCGGGGGGTCTGTTGGCGAGGGTGCCTCGGAGTGTGGAGTTGGGGCTGGTCTGGACCTGGAAGTGCAGGTGTTCGGCAGCGGGGAAGGTGCCGCTGGAGGTGGAGAGGCAGAGGGAGTTTTTGTGTGTGATGGCGAGGCCTCCTCCAGGTGGTTGGGGCGGTCCTTCCTTCGGATCTTGTATCCATCCGGGATGACAATGGCGATGTCCGGGGTGGAGGAGGCATTGGTCCAGGTTTCTGTAAAGAAGGCGACGTCGGGTGAGAGGGTGTCCAGGAGGTTCCAGATCTCCACGGCGTGTCTGTGTATGGAGCGCACATTGAGGAAGATGCATCTTAGGGCGTTGGTGGTGTTGTTGGTCGGGGCAGCAGTGAAGGTCTTGCGGCAGTGGCAGCAGGAGAACTGGCCATGGGTCTTGTTCGGTGTGGACTGCTGGCAGTTGTTTTTTCTTCTGGGGTTGAGTGCGAGGAGGGTGGCTGAGTCGTAGCAGTGGGTGGTGGGAGATCCAGGGTCCCTGGCGCTAGTCACGGTCGGGTCGCGGACGGGCGCAGACAGGTTTGCCTTTGGCACGCCTTCAGCGCGCCAGCTGCGCGACCACGCAGCGGCCGCCATTAAGTAGGGAGGGGGGGACGTGCAGCTGGGAGGCGGGAGTGGGGACCCGCAGGGGGGCAGGGCCGCAGGGGCAGCAGCAGCGTGATGGGAGCGGGAAAAAGAGTACAACAGGCACAATAAGAAAACAGGGCAAAAAATGAGTACCACAGGCACAATAAGTAAACGCAATTAACAGCACAAGTACAGCAATGAAAAGCAGGGCACAATAACAAAAAACAGTGTCAGGGCAAGAAAATCAGCAGAAGCGGCAGCAGAATAGAACGGGCGCAAAAGCAGACCCTAGCAGCAGCGGCCTCAAACCCCTCTCAAGGAGGAGGTGAAGCGGGGTCAGCAGAGGTGGCACAGGACTGCGGAGCTGCTGGGGAGAGAGCAGGCCTTAGACCAGGAGATCAGAGGTCTTGCTCACGCTCCCCCGCAGCGGCCACCATTAAGTAGGGAGGGGGGGAGGGACGTGCAGCTGGGAGGCGGGAGCGGGGACCGGCAGGGGGGCAGGGCTGCAGGGGCAGCAGCGGCGAGATGGGAGCAGGAAAAAGAGTACAACAGGCACAATAAGAAAACAGGGCAAAAAACGAGTACCACAGGCACAATAAGTAAACGCAATTAACAGCACAAGTACAGCAATGAAAAGCAGGGCACAATAACAAAAAACAGTGTCAGGGCAAGAAAATCAGCAGAAGCAGCAGCAGAATAGAATGGGCGCAAAAGCAGACCCTAGCAGCAGCGGCCTCAAGCCCCTCTCAAGGAGGAGGTTAAGCGGGGTCAGCGGAGGTGGCACAGGACTGCGGAGCTGCTGGGGAGAGAGCAGGTCTCAGACCATGAGGTCAGAGGTCTTGCTCACGCTCCCCCGCGGCGGCCACCATTAAGTAGGGAGGGGGGAGGGACGTGCAGCTAGGAGGCGGGAGCAGGGACCGGCAGGGGGCAGGGCTGCAGGGGCAGCAGCGGCGAGATGGGAGCAGGAAAAAGAGTACAACAGGCACAATAAGAAAACAGGGCAAAAAACGAGTACCACAGGCACAATAAGTAAACGCAATTAACAGCACAAGTACACCAATGAAAAACAGGGCACAATAACAAAAAACAGTGTCAGGGCAAGAAAATCAACAGAAGCGGCAGTAGAATAGAACGGGCGCAATACCAGACCCTGGCAGCAGTGGCCTTGAACCCCTTCTCAAGGAGGAGGTGAAGCGGGGTCAGCGGAGGCGGCACAGGACTGCGGAGCTGCTGGGGAGAGAGCAGGTCTCAGACCATGAGGTCAGAGGTCTTGCACTTTCAGGGAAGTCCTCCTCCTCAGACTCCACTGGTAGTGTAGGCCCCCAACGGGGTAACTCATGATGAAATAGGGATACCTCTCGATCCTCCCTGGACCTTCTCTTCACAGGCAGCCCTCTTTTCTTGCAGAACACACGTAGCTCCTTCATTGTGTAGATGAACATGTGCCAGAAGTCAAGTTCCATTTTGCAACAACTAACCAGAGTCCTAGTATCAAAAAATACTTCCAGGAGGACACCAGAAAACAGAAAAAACAGTATGTGGTCACGTAATGGTCTGCACTATGCTAGTAGTGTACATCAATCACTGTATGTACGACACAAATGCAAGTCCAGATCCTCACCGCTGACCACCAATGTTAGAAATGGGGTAGGTACCTTTGTTCAAATAGGGACCCTTGCTTCTAGTCAGGGTAAGGGGGATACACTTCTAAAATAACCCCTGCTACCCCCTTGGTAGCTTGGCATGAGCAGACAGGCTTATCTCAGAGGCAGTGTGTAAAGCATTTGTGAACACATACAGTAATACAGTGAAAACACTACAAATGGACACCACACCAGTTTAGAAAAATAAGTAATCTTTATCTAAACCAAAACAAGGCCAAACGACAAAAATCCACAATACAGTAATAAAAATATGACTTTCAGATGGTGGAACTAGTTCAGTTCAAAGCAAATTGCACTTTTCACACAAAGTACCTGGGATGCGTCAGGCAAACAAACAAAACGGGCCGCAGGGAAGGTGATGCGTCGGTTCCTTACACTCAGGGAATGTGATGCGTCGGTTCCTTGCTCCGGGGGAGGTGATGCGTCGGTTCCTTACAGCTGCGCAGGGGAGGTGATGCGTCGGTTCCTTACCAGAGAGGAGGTGATGCGTTGGTTTCTTACTGCGTTCGGAGGTGATGCGTTGGTTTCTTACTGCATCCCCCAACGATGCGACAAACTTGGCACCTCAATAAGATGCGACGATCCGGGACGATGCGTGGATTCTTCCAGCTCCCAGCGGAAAACAGTCTCTAGAGGTCCAAAACAACAGCAGGCACCTCTTTGCAGGTCAGAACTTTCAGCAAGGAAGTTCAGGGGAGCTGGTGGTGAAGTCTTTGTGTCCCTGAGACTTCAGAACAGGAGGCAAGCTCAGTTTCAAGACCTTGGAGATCTTCCTCAAGCAGGGGACACAGCTAACAGCAAAGTCCTTTTCTCCTTTCCTTGGCAGCAAGTAGCAACTGCAGGCCAACCCCAGACAGCAAACAGCACAGGGGCAGTATTCCTCCTCAGCTTCTCCGGCTCTTCTCCTTGGCCACGGTTCCTCTTGATTTCCCAGCAGTGATCTAAAATTCTGGGGTCTGGGCCCCTCTTTTTATACCCAAACATCCTGTGTTCTCTGAAGGCAGAGAGTGTCAGTACCCAGCCAAAACCAGTTCTGTGGGGCACTTTGCAAGTGAACAACAACCTCCATTGTCAGTGTGAGCCCTGGCTCCAGACACACCACAGGGGGGCGGAGACATCATTGTGGCAGGCAGGCACAGCCCTATTCAGGTGCAGGTGCTACTCCTCCCACCACTCCAAATGCAGACCAGGATTATTCAGCCCAGCCCTGACTCATCAGGCTCTCTGGAGGCACTGCTCCTCCCCAGCACCTGACACTCCAAAGCCAGACATGCAATACACACACCTAAGAGGCATACTGGATGGCTAAGCAAGAAAATACCTACTTTCTAAAAGTGGTATTTTCAAACACAGAATGTAAAAATCACCCTCACTAAAAGATGCATTTTAACATTCTGAGTTCAGGCATACTAAACTTTGGTTTCCTAGCTTGTTCCCAGGGGTAGTTATGTTTATAAGATGTTATAAGCAAACTCCCCATTCTGTCCTATGGGAACAGGTAGCCTTGCAATAGTGAATAAACGAAATTGGCAGTAAGTCACTATCAGGACATGCCACACACACCAGGGCATGTCCTACCTTTCACATACACTGCACCCTGCCCACAGGGGTACCTTGGGCCTACCTTAGGGGTGACTGATATGTTAGAAAAGGGAAGGTTAGGGCCTGACAAGTGTGTGCACTTGCCAAGTCGACATGGCAGTCCCAGACTGCACACAGGCCCTGCAATGGCAGGCCAGAGTTACATTGTACAGGCTGCTTCTTTAGGTGGCACAATCAGTGCTGCAGCCCACTAGCAGTATTTGATTTACAGACCCTAAGCACACACAGTGCACTGTACTAGGGTCAAACTAGTAAATCAAATCTGCCAATCATGGAATCACTAATCTATAACAACAATTTACAGGGAGAGCATATGCACTTTAGCACTGATCAGCAGTGGTGAAGTGCCCAGAGCAATAAAACCACCAGCAACAGGCCAGAAAAATACTGGAGGAAGGCAAAAAGTTCTGGGATGACCCTGCAAAAAGGGCCAAGTCCAACAGACTGCTAATATATCGAAAGTTTTCAGGTACTCCAACAAGACGGCATCGTTGGTTTTTGCTAGTTGTCCTCCCAATTCCAAGGGCACATGCTTATTTTACTGTGTTCCATTGTGCTAAAGCTCGGTTGCTTCGCAATTCAATCTTTAGCGTTGACCACTGACAAGGCTGACGGAAGCTAGCTGCAGCTTTCTGTAACATTTAGTTTAATTACAGTTCTTCTTTGTGCTGCAGTCATTTGGTCCAATTTTGTTTGAATTGTCAGCCCGCTGGACCAAGAGGGTGATAGCTATACCACAGCATTTCTCAGTATTGAATTTGTGGTTCATTTCCCCTTGGTTAAATAGTCTTGCTGTAGAAGAAGGGGGTGACAGTGAGCCTCCTGGAACACTACTATGTTTATACCCCAGCTTTTCAACAGGTTTTAATTCTCTAATATTTTTGTTGGGAAACGCCAGGAGTTGAATATAACCAGGATGGGTTCCGATGCCTCCTTTCCTCTAGTGAGTAGAAATGTAATGCAGGAGATGTCCTCTGACAACACCTGCTCCAGTCCCGTAAGGGCCCTGATCAGTTTAAGAATGGTTGCTTGATTTAGGGTGTCCTGGACTCCCCCTGATTTGAATTCTGAAATCCACAATAGACTTGTTGGAGCAAGTCCCTGTACCCTGCCCGCACTGACTTTTCTGGCATTTTGTTTCCGGCTAGGGTGGGACAACGTCTCCAAGCAGCCCCCTGGGCAAGAAGGGGCCAACACGCACTTTTAAGTGGATGGGCATCCCACGGTCATGGGCCAAGACCGGGCCAAGAGTGGGCCCGTCTACGCCCATCCGCCACCAGACGAGGCTGGGCTGGGACACCCCTCTGTGATTTTACTCCAGGAACTACACACCAGTCTACGGGCCTTGAATTATTGGATCCTCTCCCTGCTGTGAACTGTGTGTAAGTTGTACAAGTCCTGACTTCAGCCTAGGGATCCTATGGCTGTGTGGCTGTTTTTTGACCTTGGATACTGTTCTAGTTAAAATAAGCAAGCAAATGCGGCTGACCACGGTTCAGCACCTCAATTCCTTAATTGAAAAAGTGTATATATAGTAAAATAAAATAATCTGTGCATCAACTTCCGGAGTTTGCCGCACTTTCACTCCACTGGAAACCAGATAAATAATTCGTAAGGATGAGGAAGTTGCACCAGAAACAAAGTCAATGAGTTCCAAATGTATCCAAATAATTGTTGTCCTTTATTGTAATTGTTGTTAAAATTGGACATCAGCCAACGCGTTTCGTTCCAAATGGAACTTCGTCAGGGCTGATAAAACACATAAATAAAACCACACTAAGTCACACTCAATACTTAAACCAACATATAAAAATACATACAACATATATATATAAATATATCGACAAAACACAGAATTCCATAACATTCATAGAACGGCATAAAGAGGACATAACACACAATACAAAAACATACAACTAAACATCAATATTGACAAAACACATCTTAACAAAATAATACCAACAAACATATTAAAAAACACATAAACTGTGCACATTTAAAAGTTACAAAACAAATAGTAAAAATTTCAATTTAGAGTCTTGTTTGTGGAGGGTCAACCTAAAGTTGATCATCCACAAAAGGTAATAGAGATATAATTCCCAAATATAAGATATATTCATCCAGCAGAGCATGGGAAGTTAGAGGCATATAGGAGCAATAGCAATTTTAAGAGAAAAATAGACACAACAAGGAAAGAGAGGAAAATGCAAAAGCAAAGAACAAACAAAAGAACACACAAAAAAATCTCCATATATCTCACTTTCGATATAATAATCTCTAACCAAAAATTCCAAGTACATGAGTCAATAATTCCTAAAGATCAACAACAGATACGCAGGGTCCTACATTATAATAGGAAAATTGCCGGCATAAGCCAAGGGTTGCATATGAAAAATCAATCCAGCAACCTACACCAGAAATATATAATCAACCGATAGTTTTGAAATTTTGAGAACAATACTTAATTTATTCGATCCAAAAATTATCTGAATAATACGAAAAAATCATTTCTTACCACTAATAATAGAAGTATTCAGTACGTCAGTAATTTGATCATCCAAACTCAATAGCCCAAACAGTATTTGCAACAAGTCGTATTTCTTAAAATTCCAACATTTATCCAAGTCGCATGGCCCAATGAAATTTCTGGCCCAATCCTGATGAAAAAGGACAAAAGTAAACAAGGTGTGCTATATACCATCCGCACCCCTTAATTTTAGCCTTTATATTTATAAATGTACCCTGTTGATCTACAGATAACATATACAATGAAACCTGAAACAAAAATAAATATAAAAGAATATATAAATATACTAAATTAATAAATAATAACCCACAACCTAGCACTTTTTTCACGCAATAAGTTTCCAGAGGTCATCTTACCTCCACATCCACACGAACGTAGTAACGTGCAAGATGATAGTTTTCAACGTCCTGTATTTTCCAAGGCCAATATAGTGGCCAATAATCCTAACAGGAAACAATATCCATTTAGTATATTTGCCACTAAGCATAAGCAGGCAAACAATAACAATAAAAACTTCTGTAAACACTCTGGGCCCGGTTACACATCCATATCAGAGCAAAAAGTCCCATGGGGTGCCAATGAATCAAATTGAACACCCAAGCCTCATGCTTGTGCTAAGAAAAACAGTACCAAACCTGTGCGTATAAACCAAGTCTGATACAATCATCAACAGTCATAGCACGGGCACCATCAAGCACACACAGACCCGATATTAGCAACAGCGTCATGACTCCACCATCAAACTCATTGTGAATCAGCAACACCCCCACGTCTCACCCCGTAGTCAAAGTGTACACACACGTTGTGAATCGGCAACACCCCCATACCTCACCAACATAATCACGGTGTACATGTGCAATGTGTGATCAATGCATGTGTACAGCATTACTATGCAACACCACCAGCCTCCTTTATGTCACGGAGACGCAGCATCAATATTGATGTTTAGTTGTATGTTTTTGTATTGTGTGTTATGTCCTCTTTATGCCGTTCTATGAATGTTATGGAATTCTGTGTTTGGTCGATATATTTATATATATATGTTGTATGTATTTTTATATGTTGGTTTAAGTATTGAGTGTGACTTAGTGTGGTTTTATTTATGTGTTTTTTCAGCCCTGACGAAGTTCCATTTGGAACGAAACGCGTTGGCTGATGTCCAATTTTAACAACAATTACAATAAAGGATAACAATTATTTGGATACATTTGGAACTCATTGACTTTGTTTCTGGTGCACCTTCCTCATCCTTACGTACTGTTCTAGTTGATTGAACTGACTTGTAAAATTTGGGTAAGAGGAAGCATATACTACCTCCACGGGGAGTGCTGAAACATTGGACCTTTTTGATCAGGAGCAATGGAAGCATTGAACCAAGAGATCTGTAATGCTGAGACCAAAATTAAGGCAACTATCAAATCTGTTTCCTTACTGGTTGACCTCAAAAGTGAGCCCCTTCTGGCATACGAGTAAACACCATGGATCCATCTAATGATTCTAGAGGAGTTAATAATAAAGGTTGTGCAGTGGTCTACGCAGAATCAATCATCCCTATTTCTCTCCGCAGGTTCCTGATTCACCGCCCAAAAAGAGACTCAAATCACAGATGGTACAAGCCCAAACTACCATAAAGCCTATTTCATCTGGCAGCTCCAGCTTTCAAACTCTGCTTAACCTAGACCATCAGACTTTCCAAAATGTGGTAGTTAAACAATACAAAGGCCCTGATTTCAGCTATGGAGCAGCGTATTACATCTCAATTAACAACTATCTCCACAAGACTGACCTTGGTTGAAACTCCACTAGACCCCTGTATAGGATCCCTGGGACTCCTAGATAAGGCGCAGTTATCTCACTCTGGCAAGTTCCTAGCTTTATCCTATGCACAAACCGACGAAGTAGACCGCATAGTGGTTAAACTCTGTTCAGGTGAGGAACGATCATCCAACCCTCATTTTAGAGCTCAGAGCAGTACTTGGACTCTTGTAGATTAGGCAACCTGTAACACCAGGTTGCTACTTCCTCATACCACCCCAGATAACCTTACTAAGACATCATTGATAAATTTGGATGTACTATCCGTGTCAGCCCACTACGCACTGGTAATGGTAGGGGTTCCCACACTTTTCAGAGAACGTACCTGAATCTTAGAGGGAGCTTAAAAACAAATGTATACAATGGTTGGGGTGTAGGATTGATCTAACAAATGTTTTGTTTCAAAATGTGAAGATTCTGCATACATGCTCTAGTAGTCACATTTTGTCTGAGTCTATTATGGTTGTTCCACTAGGATATTTGTATAGACCACCTATGATGGCTACCCCCATTGAGAATCATCACGCCTTCCAGTTTAATAATAGACCTTGTTCATAAAATGATAATAATTTGAGGAGGGATAATCTGTTTGGTTGGCTGAGCGATCCTAATGGCCAGGATTGACTCCATTTAAATAGGTTGCAGCGTAAATGTAAATATCCTTGCTTGGCTCCTTTACAGTCTGACACTTTTGTTTCATCCTCACCTAACGCTCCCACTCTGACCAAGGCAGTTTTTTCACCTCTAAGTTAATCTACCTTGTTACAAATCATAGTGCTATGAGCGACTCAAACGAAGTTGGGCTCTTATCATGGAACACAGTGGGGCTAATGAAAAAAGTTAGACTTGGCTGACTGGAGGGAATATATATTTAAATTTCATATTCTTTGTTTTAAAGAAACATGGGTGCTGCAGGAGGTTACATTGATAGTTATTTGGTGCATTGCACACCTGCCCAGTCTTTTCGCTCAGGAAGAGCTAAGGGGGGTCACACAACATATATTATAAATACGTTGCCTGGGAAACTGATTAAGCTCATCAATGATTCCACATTTTTCCATATACTCGTGCTTGCAGAGAGATTGGGACATAATCCTAGTTAATATCTATAACATCTGCTTTGACTCCAGGAGAAATCAGGTGGTGGCCGGCTTGGATGATTCTATCCAGGCGATCTCTAATGATCACCCTAAACCTTTGTGAGTGTTCTGCGTAAGAGATTTTAATGCCCACCACTGCAAACTGCCAGCCAAGCTAGCATGTGGATTTGTGGACTCAAAAGAGGAGAACTTGATACATTTCTCACATGGCTCATATGGGAACTCACTGAACAATCTCTTAGTTAAGAATAATCTGATTATGACAAATAATTCTCGTTCAGCATTGCCTATTGCTCCTATCTTCACGAGTAAGCTGTGCACTTTTAACTATTGACTTTTTTTTGGTCTCTGACACCTTGAATAATTGTATCAGTGACTTTGAGTCTAATTTCACCTATTATAGCGACCATGCAGCCCTAACTTTCAGGGTGGGGATTGGGTCTTGTCCAAAACCTGACCCAAAGTTAGAAACAAAACCGTTTTGTTCCAGAAAAATTGATTTATTATAAAATGGGCCAAGGTTGATACTACAAATTGCCTCCCATCCATTATCCAAAAAAATCACTTAGAGGTGGCTACCTGCCTGACAGCAAGCTGTGGACAATGATATCAGGCAAGACTTTATAGAAATTTCAGTGAATATTAGGCAGTCTATAACAAGATTTAGCAGACCCCTTCCACAAAAGCCAATTTGTTGGTTTGATAGCACCTGTACCAAAGCCCATACGGCCCTCCACACTGCACTTCATGTTGGACCCCAAGCAGTGCAGTTAATTAGGAAAGCATGTGTACTTTATAACTCAGCTTTGGCAGTAAGAAAAAAGCAGATAAAGGAGGATGCCAGGAATACTCTTCTTTTAGCTAGTCTGCATAAAGATTGAGCTGCTTTTTGGTGAGCGGTTAATGCCCCCTATTTTAGTGATCAAATGGGTCCTTCTGCTGAAGTCCATATTCCACCACTCCAGTGAGTAGACCATTTTTCTAATATTTATACCACTCAGAACTCCCCTAAGTATCAAGCAGATGATAGTCGAAGGGCTATCACAGAGACCACCAGCTCTTTCTTGATTTTTGAGAATGCTGAGGTCTCTAGGGTATTGGTCAAAAGTAAGAAGGGCGAGGCACCAGGCCAAGACGGGGTTCCTCTAGATGATTTTATTATTAGGCCGGACCTGTGGGCTACTTTGCTTACCAATGTGTTTAATGCAGTAGCAATAGTAGACCCTCTTTCAAAATGGAACAGTTCAGTAATAATCCCCATTTATTAAAATTGGGATAAAGCCCAACTAAAGAATTATAGGGCCATATCTCTCTTAGATTCTACTGTTAAAGTCATGCGGTTTATTGCGCTGCTCAGGCTGGAGGATTGGGTGGCAGAGAACGGCATTTTAAATGACCCAATACAGTTTTAAGAAAGGTGTGGGCACTGCAGACCAATGTTTAAACCTCAGTTTAGTCATAGGCAATTATATTGCTGCCAAAAAGGGATCAATATATTTGTCCTTCATGAAACTTGTAGCAGCCTTTGACTACGTTTCACACTCTAAACTATGGTCCATCATGAAGGAGTTGGAAGTGGAGCAGGGCATAATCTCATCTATAACACACCTATATAAAGATGCTTCTGCCTGTGCCCACTACGTTAAGGACGGAGAATGCACCGATACTTTTAGTATTAAAAGGGGAGTAAGACAAGGATGCATCCTTGCCCCATTTTTATTCTCTTTATATATAAATAGAGTTAACACATTTTTTAATTTGAGAGCAAAGGACGTACCCTACATTGGGGCTCACCCCCTCCCCATTCTTTTGTATGCAGATGATGTGGTTTTAGTGGCCAGAACAGGAAGAGGGCTTCTAATCTTAATTGACAATTTTATTGTATTTATGAATTAACTAAATTTTAAGGCAAATGAGAGTGAAATGTTTACAATGATCTGTGGGGAAATATTGGCTAAAATACCCTCTCATTTTATACCAAGGTATCGGTAGCTGCTTCCTTCGCTTACCTAGTCATCCTATTTGATGATAAATATAATTGGAAACCAAAGTTATTAAATAGGAAAGCCCTCTTTGAAAGATCTATCAACAGTTTGCAAGGTTTGTGTAAAGCGTTGGGCTCAAAACCAGTGAAAGAGATTTCTGTGATTTACACTAGTAAGTATGTGGTTATTGCATCCTACAGGGCAGGTGTTTGGGGCATCAATTACATAAAGATGATTCAACAAGTTGAAAACTGTTTTCTGAAAAATCTATTGGTGGTCCTCCAAGTTGTGCTAATGCCATCTGTCATGCTGAATTGGGCATTCTCTATATAGAGGACATAATTAAATTATCTCCCCTCTTATTGTGGCACTCCATCTGGGCAAGGGAGGAGACCGTCCTCAACAAGCTCTTTATAAAGGATTGTCTTTGACTTCATTATGCCCTTGATATCCTGTGGCTTGCATATGTGAAAACTGCATGTGAGTTGATTTGTCAACAGGGTGTATTTGTCACTCAACAGTCTTGCCACCTCCAAGAAAAAGGAATTTTAAAGAAACTATTTTATGATAAGGCCACGCTGATGAGAGATCCTCTTGATAATCCTAAATCTACGGTGCACTCTCACAATCTGCTGCACGTTCACGAGGGCCATCAACAGTATCTCTTTTTTATCCACAATAGACAGCAGCAATTTGTCCGCAAAGGTTTCGCTTTAATCTTTTACCTCTCATGGTGGGGTTTCCTGCTAATAATTGCACTTTGTCGGATTTGAGCCCATACCCCTGTGATGGGAAGTTTGCCCATTCGACCCTACATATTGTGTTCCTTTGCTCCTTGTATCAGATGCCTAGAAGAAAATATGTACTGCCAATTTTTAAAGATTTTGTCAATGTAAACCAGCCTTGCTATTTTTACAACAGTTAGATAGCCCTCTGATATGCTGCTCAGTTGCCTCTTTTCCATGTCATATACTAAAATTAAGGAAAAGTGCAATATTGTGATCGTTTTATACTCTATGTACATCTGTATTATTGTATCTGGATGGACTGTTATTTATTTTGCTTGTTTGCACTGTGTTTTACTCTTTTATGATAATGAAATGTGGTGAATAAAGATATATTTGATTGATTTGACTTGTCTTGTGCCTGTTCTGTTCTTGGAGCTCAGGGTGCAGGCTTTCATTCACTTCCTGGGCATCAGCCCTTTCTTTCCCTTGCGTGCCTGTTAGATTTGGGGGTCTCTAGTTGGCAGAGGTAGGTACCTTTGTCCAAATAGGGACCCTTGAGTCTAGTCAGGGAAAGTAGGTACACTCCTGAAATAACCCCTGCTCACCCTCTTGGTAGCTTGGCACGAGCAGACAGGCTTAGTTCAGAGGCAGTGTGTAAAGCATTTGTGAACACATACAGTAATCAAGTGACAACACTACAAATGGACACCACACAGGTTATATATTTATAAAAATAGGTATACTTTATATAGATTTATCACAAGACCATAAACGACAAAAATAATCCACAATACTGTTAAGAATACTTAGTTCTGATCAAAAGGCTTAATTCAAGGTTCTGTGCGAGTCGGTAGCCTCCTCCGGCTACGGCGATGTTGAGAACAAACAGAGTCTAACAAATCCAGCTGACCGTGTCGAGACGGGCCAACACAGCGTAGACAGACTCGGTGACAGTACCTTTTACTTGAAGCGGCAGGCACGGGCGTGCGAGCCGGATGGCTGTTCGTCGCGGTCGCGATGCAAAAATGGAAGCGTTGCAGGACGCGTTGTCCCTCGATGCGGTGCAGGCAGCGGCTCGTTGACGTCGTCGAGGACGGAGTCGGTGAGACCAGGGCCGTGCGTTGCAGGGCGAGACGGTGCTTCGATGCGGTGCTGGCAGGTTGCGGTGCGGCGGACGGAGCCGGATTCAGGAGCTGGCGTCGATCAGTCCGGACAGCGGTGCAAGTCGGGCGGTGCGTCGCAAAGCGTGCGAGCGGTGCCCAACTCCGGTGCGGTCACAGGACTCGAACTCAGCAGCAGTGACCGTGTCGGTCGGACCAGTTCGATTCGGCGTAGCGAAGCGTTGCAGGACGCGTTGTCCCTCGATGCGGTGCAGGCAGCGGCTCGTTGACGGAGTCGGTGAGACCAGGGCCGTGCGTTGCAGGGCGAGACGGTGCTTCGATGCGGTGCTTACAGTACACCGAGTCGGTCGTGAGAGTCGGTCACAGCTCCCTACCTCTGTAGCCACTGAAACAGAGTTTCCAGCAGCAATTCACAAAGGGGTGAAGTCCAATGGTCCTGGGACTTCGGTCAGAGGGCAAGCTCTCTTCCAAGCCCTTGGAGATCCTTCACAAGTTGATGAAAGTCACAGCAAAGCAAAAGTTCCTTTCTCCTTTCTTTGGCAGTCAGGCAAACCACTGCAGGCCAATCCCCCAAGCAGCACTTCAGCTTAGGGATAGTCTCTCCTCAGTTTCTTCTTGGTTCCGCTCCTCAGCAAAGGTTTCTTCTTGTTCCCAAAAGTGATCTAATTTCCTAGGGTCTGGGTCCCTTTTTATATCCAGTTTCTCTGAAGGCAGAGAGGCCTCTGCCTAGTCCAAAACCAGTTCTGGTCAGTCCTGGAGCACTTTGTTTTTCTGACTCCTTCTTTCCTTTCAGAATGTGGGGCAGAGTGCTCAGCCACCCGGCAGGAGGTGGAGCCAGCATTGTGGAAGGCAGGCACAGCCCTATTCAGACCCAGGTGCAACTCCTCCCTCCACTCTGGATGCAGGTCTTTCTATTCAGCCCTGCGCTGACTCACCCTGTCTCCTGTAGCCACCCCAGCCCCTGTCACTCAATCTCCAGACAAGGAATACACAACCTAGCAGAGGCAGGCTTGGATAGTTAGGCAAGAAAATACCCACTTTCTAAAAGTGGTATTTTCAAACACAGAATGTTAAAACCAACTTCACTAAAAGGTGTATTTTATCATCCTGAGTTCAGGCATACTAAAGTCGTTTTTCTACCATGTTCCCTGGGTCAGTTCTGACTATAAGGTGTAATAGTCAGTCTGCCCATTCTGGCCTATGGGGAGCAGGTAGCCTCGCAATAGTGAAAAACGAAAATGGCTGTAATTCACTATTAGGACATGCCACACACACCAGGGCTTGTCCTACCTTATACTTACAATGCACCCTGCCCTAGGGCCTACTTTAGGGGTGACCAACATGCAGTAAAGGGAAGGTTTAGGGACTGGTAAGTGGGTGTACTCACCAAGTCGACATGGCAGCCCTAGGCTGCACACAGGCTCTGCGATGGCAGGCCTGAGACACATTTTACAAGCCGCTTCTGTGGGTGGCACAACCAGCGCTGCAAGCCCACCAGCTGCATTGGATTTACAAGCCCTGGGCACACTGAGTGCACTGTACTAGGGACTGACAAGTAAACCCATCATCCAATCATGGAGTCACTAATACATATCTCAATTAACGATAGGGAGCACTTGCACTTTGGCACTGATTAGCAGCGGCAAAGTGCCCATGAGCATCTAGTCCAGCAAAACATATCGGCAACAGTGGAGGCATTACGTAAAAATGGAAGGGAGACCCACGCCAAGGATGCCAGGTCTAACACGTGTCCCCTCCAGCTGAAATGTGGGGAGAACTATCCTACCCCTAGGGAGTTCTCATCGCTAAGGCGGAAAAATCTGGACAGACCATCAGCATTGGCGTGTTCTGTACCAGGGCGGTGTTCCACCGTAAAGTCCATCCCCTGTAGGGAAATGGACCACCTCAACAGCTTTGGATTCTCACCCCTCATCTGCATCAACCATCTGAGGGGCCTGTAGTCTGTCTGAATCCGGAAGTGAGTCCCAAACAGGTATGGTCTCAGCTTCTTCAGTGCCCAGACCACAGCAAATGCCTCACGCTCAATAGCACTCCATCTCTGTTCCCGGGGAAGTAACCTCCTACTGATGAAGGCTACAGGTTGGTCTAGGCCCTCCTCATTGATCTGTGATAGAACAGCCCCTACACCATGCTCTGAAGCGTCGGTCTGAACAATGAACTCATTGGAGAAGTTGGGTGCCTGGAGCACAGGTGCCGTGCACATGGCAGTCTTCAAGGTGTCAAAAGCTTTTTGACAGGCGTCAGTCCAAATCACTTTCCTGGGCTGCTTCTTGGAAGTCAGCTCTGTCAAGGGGGAAACAATGCTGCCATACCCCTTGACGAATCTCCGGTAATACCCGGTGAGTCCTAGGAAGGCTCTCACCTCTGTCTGGGTCTTGGGGGCTCCCAAGCCAGAATGGTATCAATTTTCGGTTGGAGGGGCGCCACCTGGCCGCTCCCAACCTGGTGTCCCAAGTACACCACAGAACCCTGCCCAATCTGGCACTTACTCGCCTTGATTGTGAGGCCTGCCCTCCGCAGCGCCATCAACACTTCCCAGAGGTGGCGCAGATGTTCTTCCCAACTGGCACTGAACACTGCGATGTCATCCAGGTAGGCGGCACTGAAATCCTCCAGTCCAACCAACACCTGGTTGACCAACCTCTGAAAGGTGGCAGGGGCATTCTTCATCCCAAAGGGCATCACCCGGAACTGGTAGTGCCCATCTGGTGTGGAGAATGCTGACCTCTCTTTGCCCCATCAGTCAAGGCGATCTGCCAGTACCCAGACGTTAAGTCAAACGTGCTGAGGTACCGCGCAGCCCCTAACCGATCTATGAGCTCATCAGCTCTGGGGATGGGGTGGGCGTCAGTCCTGGTGACGGAATTGAGTCCCCTGTAGTCCACACAGAACCGGAGTTCTGGTGTGGCACCAGAGCGCGGCAGCCTTTGGAACCAAGACCACTGGGCTGGCCCAAGGGCTGTTAGAGGACTCAATCACCCCTAGCGCAAACATCTTGGAGACCTCCTCCTTGATGCAGGCTCTGACCCTGTTAGTCACCCTGTAAGCCTTGTGCTTCACAGGAAGACTGTCCCCAGTGTCCACATCATGGACGCACCAATGAGTGACACTGGGAACCAGGGAGAACAGGTCAGGGAACTGTCCCAACAGTTGGCGACAGTCACCCTGCTGCTCAGGTGTCAGGGAGGTAGAGAGGTTTACTCCCTCCACTGATCCATCTTGCTCTCGGGCTGACAGGAGGTCAGGAAGAGGCTCGGTCTCCTCCTCCATTCCATCATCTGTAGCTGAGAGCATGCCCACTTGGGACCTCTCCAAGTGGGGCTTCAGGCGGTTCACATGCAGGACCCGCAAGGGGTTCCTGGGAGACTGCAAGTCCACCAAATAGGTAACTGGACTCTTGCGCTCCACCACCGTAAAAGGGCCGGTCCACCTGTCCTGGAGCGCACAAGGCTCCACCGGGGCCATGACCCACACTTTCTGACCAGGCTGAAGCTCTACCAGAGTGGCATTCTGGTCGTACCACCACTTCATCTCCTCCTGGCTGGCTTCCAGATTTGCCTCAGCAAGTTCTCTGAAACGCCTAGTCTGGTTCCTGAAGGCCAGCATGTAACTGTATACATCCTGGGGAGGTTTCCTGGGAGATTGCTCCCAGCCTTCCTTGACCAAACTCAGAGGTCCTCGCACCGGGTGTCCATAGAGGAGCTCAAGGGACTGAACCCTAGAGACTTCTGTGGCACCTCCCGGTATGCAAACAACAGGCATGGTAAGAGGACGTCCCATTTACGCCTCATGGGTTCTTCCAGACCCATAATCATGCCCTTGAGGGTCCGGTTGAATCTCTCAACCAGCCCATTTCCTTGAGGGTGGTAAGGAGTGGTGAACTTGTAAGTTACACCGCACTCCTGCGACAGGGACTTCATGTACTTGGACACGAAGTTGGTACCTCTGTCAGACATCACCTCTTGAGGGAATCCCACACGTGAGAAAATTCCCATCAGTGCCCGTCCCACCACGGGGGCCGTCACTGTCCTCAGAGGGATGGCTTCCGGGTACCGGGTGGCATGGTCCACCAAGACCAGGATAAACCTGTTGCCCATGGCTGTCTTGGGGTCCAGTGGCCCCACAATGTCAATACCCACCCGTTCAAAGGGGGTGCTGACCACAGGTAATGGCTGGAGAGGAGCCTTGTGCTTCCTCCCACTCTTTCCATTTGCCTGGCAAGTCTGGCATGTCCTGCAGTGAGTGGCGGCACTCCTGCGCATCAGGGGCCAATAGAAATGGGTAACAAGCCTGTCAAAGGTCTTGTCCTGCCCCAGATGTCCTGCTAACGGTACATCATGAGCCAACCCCAGTAGGAAGGCTCTGAAGCGCTGGGGTACCACCAGCACACGGGCTGACCCAGGCTCAGCAACCTTAGGCTCTGAATACAGGAGACCATTCTCCCAGTAAATCCAATGTGATCCAGACTGACCACCTGCTGCCTGGTCTGTGGCCTGTTGCCTCAGACCCACGAGAGAAGGGCATGTGTTCTGCTCCTTGCAGAACTCTTCCCTGGAGGGTCCTCCTTCTTGCTGCCAATGGGTCAGCTCAGGTAGGTCCCCCAGTTCAGCTACCTGTTCCCCTGTAGGCTCCAGGGCATCCCCTCAGGGTCTGCCTCCTCCTGGACCGTGGGAACTTCGGGGCCGGTTTCCCGCGCCCCCTGCCTCCTCTCTCTCTGGCAGGCACCTGGGCCTCCCTCTCAGGCTCCAGGTCCTCTTGAACACCTTTCGCTGCCATTGACCGGGTGGTCACACATGCCCAATCAGGCAAGCCCAACATTTCTAAATGCGCACTCCGCTCCACCTTAGCCCAAGGTGAGCTCTCCAAATCGTTCCCTAACAAACAGTCAACAGGCATGGCTGGCCTCACAGCTACTTGAAGAGTACCCGAGACCCCCCCCCACTCAAAGGGAACCTGAGCCACCTTGCAGTGACTCTCTGTGTTGTCAGCGGCAACAACCGGATAGAATGCATCGGGGATAACCTGCTCCTTAGACACCAGGTGACACTTGATAGCTGTCACACTGGCTCCTGTGTCTCTCAGAGCCTCCACCCTATGCCCATTGATGGTCACCCACTGCCTGTATTTCTTAGTGTTCTCAGGCAGCGGGGTCCTAGGGACCATCTCAGAGTCTCCTAATGAGACAAGGGAAAACACTGTGGGATCCCCCCCACCTTGGGCACCCAACTCCTTCCCCAGGGCTACACTAGCCAACTGCCGGGGGACTGCACTAGTGGGTGCTGGTTTTCCATGCAAAGGGCAACGAGGATCGTTTGCCTTGTGGCCAGGGGCGCCACACTTGTAACACACCAGTGGTCCCTGGGGAACAGGGGGCCTGTCAGGGCCACTGGCTTCTTCTCAGGGGAGGCTGGGAACCTTTCCATGGTTCCCTTGGGGTTTACTTTGGGGCCCTTTATGGAACTCCCTCTGTTTACCCTTGTCCCCCCACTCTTCTGCTGGGGACCCTGCCCACCCCTGGCGGAGTCTCCCACGTGACCCTTGTGGACCCGGGTACTCACCAAGCGGTCCGCCTCCTCAGCAAGCTGCCTAGGGTTAGTCAGCTTACTATCAATCAGGTGCTGGCGTAGCTCAGGAAAACAATTACCGGACAAGTGCTCCCAGGCAATCAAATCAAAAGCGCCTGAAAATCAGTCGCTTTGCTACCCTTTACCCAACCATCCAAGGCTCTGCAAAAGAAGGTCACATATTCAACCCAGGTACTGCTTTCAATCTTACTACAGTTCCTGAACCTTTGCCTATAAAGCTCAGGGGTCAAACCATACCTAGTCATTAAGGCATCCTTCATGTGGCTGTACGAATTATAGACTTCAGAGGGCAAATCCAACAAGGTATCCCGCCCTTCACTGAGGAACCGTCCCCACAACCCCCGCTCCCCAATCCTTCTCAGGGACCCGGTGGGAAGACATGGCTACCTCATAGGCTTTGAACCACTGCCCAATGTCATCATTTTTAAAAACTCCTTCACCACATCTTTGGAAATATACACCCTAGCTTCAACAGGCACAGGCGGTACACTGCCACCAGAGGGAGTAATCTCTAAGCTTTTGGCCTTCAATTCCAACTCCCTCAAAACTTTCTCATGTTCAAACTGCATTTTCTTTTCCTCTAGGGCTAATTTCCTAGTTTGCATTTCGAATTCTAACTGCCCATTCAGCTTGAGCTTGGTCAGCTCCATTTCGTGCATCCTACTCTCTTTCCTGTCCTCCAACTCCTCTGGAGACAGTCCTCTGGCAGAAACACTGCTACCTACTGGGGAAGGTGGTCTTCTAGCCCCTAGACCCAATAGCCCCTCCAGCTGCCCTTCTGCATTCTCAGCCCCTCCACAGGGGCACTCCTTGACTCGACCCAGGCCCTCAGCGCCTTTTGAAGGTCCTCCTTCCTGGAGAGTCCGGTCATGGACACTTTAAACTTTTTGCAGAATTGCCTGAGCTGCTTGAGGGTGTAGCATTCTAGCCTCTCTTCTTCCCAATCACACTCAACAGAGGCTACTGATGCTGGTTTCTCCATAGTGACTGAACTTGGCATTTGCAAAAATAGGAAATCCCAGAAAAAATACTATAGAAGTATGTGGTTGCGTTTTGGTCTGCACTCACTAAGTAGTGTTCACCAATCACTGTACATGAGTCACAAATGCAAGTCCAGAATCCTCACCGCTGACCACCAATGTTAGATTTGGGGGTCTCTAGTTGGCAGAGGTAGGTACCTTTGTCCAAATAGGGACCCTTGAGTCTAGTCAGGGAAAGTAGGTACACTCCTGAAATAACCCCTGCTCACCCTCTTGGTAGCTTGGCACGAGCAGACAGGCTTAGTTCAGAGGCAGTGTGTAAAGCATTTGTGAACACATACAGTAATCAAGTGACAACACTACAAATGGACACCACACAGGTTATATATTTATAAAAATAGGTATACTTTATATAGATTTATCACAAGACCATAAACGACAAAAATAATCCACAATACTGTTAAGAATACTTAGTTCTGATCAAAAAGGCTTAATTCAAGGTTCTGTGCGAGTCGGTAGCCTCCTCCGGCTACGGCGATGTCGAGAACAAACAGAGTCTAACAAATCCAGCTGACCGCGTCGAGACGGGCCAACACAGCGTAGACAGACTCGGTCACAGTACCTTTTACTTGAAGCGGCAGGCACGGGCGTGCGAGCCGGATGGCTGTTCGTCGCGGTCGCGATGCAAAATGGAAGCGTTGCAGGACGCGTTGTCCCTCGATGCGGTGCAGGCAGCGGCTCGTTGACGTCGCCGAGACAGAGTCGGTGAGACCAGGGCCGTGCGTTGCAGGGCGAGACGGTGCTTCGATGCGGTGCTGGCAGGTTGCGGTGTGGCGACGGAGCCGGATTCAGGAGCTGGCGTCGATCAGTCCGGACAGCGGTGCAAGTCGGGCGGTGCGTCGCAAAGCGTGCGAGCGGTGCCCAACTCCGGTGCGGTCACAGGACTCGAACTCAGCAGCAGTGACCGTGTCGGTCGGACCAGTTCGATTCGGCGTAGCGAAGCGTTGCAGGACGCGTTGTCCCTCGATGCGGTGCAGGCAGCGGCTCGTTGACGGAGTCGGTGAGACCAGGGCCGTGCGTTGCAGGGCGAGACGGTGCTTCGATGCGGTGCTTACAGGACACCGAGTCGGTCGTGA
Source organism: Calotriton arnoldi (assembly GCA_963921515.1). Lineage (NCBI taxonomy): Eukaryota > Metazoa > Chordata > Amphibia > Caudata > Salamandridae > Calotriton > Calotriton arnoldi. The sequence continues at coordinate 141,252 of CAWUFW010012397.1, forward strand.
GAGTCGGTCACAGCTCCCTACCTCTGTAGCCACTGAAACAGAGTTTCCAGCAGCAATTCACAAAGGGGGTGAAGTCCAATGGTCCTGGGACTTCGGTCAGGGGGCAAGCTCTCTTCCAAGCCCTTGGAGATCCTTCACAAGTTGATGAAAGTCACAGCAAAGCAAAAGTTCCTTTCTCCTTTCTTTGGCAGTCAGGCCAACCACTGCAGGCCAATCCCCCAAGCAGCACTTCAGCTTAGGGATAGTCTCTCCTCAGTTTCTTCTTGGTTCCGCTCCTCAGCAAAGGTTTCTTCTTGTTCCCAAAAGTGATCTAATTTCCTAGGGATCTGGGTCCCCTTTTTATATCCAGTTTCTCTGAAAGCAGAGAGGCCTCTGCCTAGTCCAAAACCAGTTCTGGTCAGTCCTGGAGCACTTTGTTTTTCTGACTCCTTCTTTCCTTTCAGAATGTGGGGCAGAGTGCTCAGCCGCCCGGCAGGAGGTGGAGCCAGCATTGTGGAAGGCAGGCACAGCCCTATTCAGACCCAGGTGCAACTCCTCCCTCCACTCTGGATGCAGATCTTTCTATTCAGCCCTGCGCTGACTCACCCTGTCTCCTGTAGCCACCCCCAGCCCCTGTCACTCAATCTCCAGACAAGGAATACACAACCTAGCAGAGGCAGGCTTGGATAGTTAGGCAAGAAAATACCCACTTTCTAAAAGTGGTATTTTCAAACACAGAATGTTAAAACCAACTTCACTAAAAGATGTATTTTATCATCCTGAGTTCAGGCATACTAAAGTCTTTTTCTACCATGTTCCCAGGGTCAGTTCTGACTATAAGGTGTAATAGTCAGTCCGCCCATTCTGGCCTATGGGGAGCAGGTAGCCTCGCAATAGTGAAAAACGAAAATGGCTGTAATTCACTATTAGGACATGCCACACACACCAGGGCATGTCCTACCTTATACTTACAATGCACCCTGCCCTAGGGCCTCCTTTAGGGGTGACCAACATGCAGTAAAGGGAAGGTTTAGGGACTGGTAAGTGGGTGTACTCACCAAGTCGACATGGCAGCCCTAGGCTGCACACAGGCTCTGCGATGGTAGGCCTGAGACACATTTTACAAGCCGCTTCTATGGGTGGCACAACCAGCGCTGCAAGCCCACCAGCGGCATTGGATTTACAAGCCCTGGGCACACTGAGTGCACTGTACTAGGGACTGACAAGTAAACCCATCATCCAATCATGGAGTCACTAATACATATCTCAATTAACGATAGGGAGCACTTGCACTTTGGCACTGATTAGCAGCGGCAAAGTGCCCATGAGCATCTAGTCCAGCAAAAAATATCGGCAACAGTGGAGGCATTACGAAAAAATGGAAGGGAGACCCACGCCAAGGATGCCAGGTCTAACAGTGCCCATAAGCTGGAGGTTTCTGCACAGATGGCAGGATGACTTATCATCTCTAGGCCATGAACTTTGAGGGCCAGGCCCAAGCAACCTTCTTGCTAGAGTGCCTTGAATGGCTTCCGGTCTGGAACACATGTTACAACAAAAAATTAACTATGATTGTCTTCAGATTATGGCCTCTGATGGAATCAGCACTGTGTTCAAGGGAACTGTGGGCCTTACTCTGGCCTTTATCCTAATTAATTGCAGAATGCCCTGCTACTTTGTCTGTTTTTTTTTTAACTGACCGCACCCCTCCTGATACGGTGGAAGTTTAGTGCCACTCTTGTACTGGTCAGTGAATCTAATATCAATCGGCAACATAACCCTGTTTCCAACTCGGCCCTCTTCCTGCTTGGGAGACATAATTGAGTGACCACTTAAGTGTGTAACCCCAAGGCTGGGTCGTGTTTCTGCCTTTTCCGGTCTGCTTTCCTTCCCGTTTCATCAGAAAGGGGTTACCGGCGTGGTAACTGGTTCCAGCCCTTCATTTGTTGACTGTATTGTGGTATCTGGTTTCCAGTGCAATGCATCTTTCCTGCTTCCTTTCCCTTGCTGCTCAGCCAGTGAGGGTATGCTGTGGAATGTTGGAGTGCATGGTGAGGTAATAGAATGTTAGGATGCCTGGTTGTGGAGTGTCAGTTGAGAGTATGGGCTGAGCAGCAAGGAAGCTGCTCCTGGTGGGGCTCGCTTTATGATCTACATCTATCTTCAATAAACCATCTTTATTGTTCTACATCTCGGCTACTGGACTCATTTACCTTCATTACATTTGGCGACGATCTGGAAAGAATCTACGTGTATCATCCTATGGATTACAAATTTTATATTCTGAAGAAATTACAAGGTAACTACAAGAATCTCTTGAAACTACAACCTACGAACTTTAAGACAAGGTAAAGAACCTTTTAAAACTACAAGCTACATATTTAAAGGCTTACTGGCACCCCTGAGCCCCACCAGTGACCTCTTCATCGGTCGCCCCCAACTCTAAGGTGCCAGTTTCATTCTACTGCCTAGTACTCTAGAGATTCACTTTACCCTGCGAACATCATAACAGAGAGGACCCTCTCTTTCTTCTTGTCCCTCATCCTTGCTACATGCCCTGAGCATTTCACCGTCATTTCTGCTGCCGTTTCCAGCCTCATGTGTATTTTCACACTACTAAAAGTGAGCACTATGCCGGTTCTACTGATTCCCTTTCTGTGGAGAATGTTCTTGATTGATCTTATCCATCTCTGTCCACTCAGCTATCAGGTATTGTTTGTGTTGCCTGTTACAAGCTATCATGTGGTGAACACCGTGTCTACTCTGCAACCGCTTTTGGGACACTATGTGTTTTGGTTTGGACCACTGCTTTACAATCACCGTGATGCCGGTGTTCACGCAGGAACGGCAAGTTCCCACCTGTGTTCAACTACAATTGGGAAGAGGACTTTCTTCTGATTATGTAAACTCTGCTAGATAGTGCAAGGGTGACTGCCTTTGGTGTGCCGATTTCTGTCCATGATTGTTTTTTGAGTTTACTCTTGTCAGCATTGTGGCCGTTGAGAGCGTGCGCACATTTTTCAAATGTTCTGGCTCTTATCCCGCAGCGCGAGCAATCCTACCTGCACCACACGCGCTGCATTTCGTCTATCTGCTATGATGCTGCACCCCTCTATTATCTCGAGCCTCAGACTTGCGGAGGACGCCTAGCTGCATGGACGTGCCGTGAGCCATCCGGCTCAGCGTCCTAAACATGCCGCCATCTTACGTTCTGGTTGGAAGGCATTTCACTGTGTTTTCCACCAACCACGTTCTGCTTTTATTGTTAAAGTTAATTGAAAGGTTTTCATTAGAGGCAGCGTCACCTCAGGAGGAACATTTTCAAAATGAAGGATGTTACCGGGGACGTCGTTTGGTCGCACTGGACTGATCTTACTACTTTCTTTTGGATTAGGCTCTGCAGAACATTTGAAGGTAACTGGATTTGAGACGAACTTCGGGTGAGGAGTCGCTCACCGGGGGGAAGTACCATCTCTTTGAAATCGTCTTGTTTATATTTTCTAATATTTTACTGTTTGGCTTTGTCATGATTTTCCAGACATGTTTTACAGAATGTTTTTCTTCTTTTTCTAATTTATTCTTACATGTCATTATCAGTTTATTTTACTTCATGTTAATTTACTTGGTACTTTGCTTTCCTCACGTGGGAATTTACACTGATTTAGGTTTGTTTTGTGATAGCCTTTGGCTATGTGACCTTCCACCCTTGTTCAAATTCTTGCCCGTGGATTTGTCACCTACATTTTCAGTGTATGATGCTTTATTTTAATGTACAGTACTATATGATAGTCTTTTAGCTATGTGACTTTCCACGTCACCTACTTTACTTGCATGATATTTACATTACTGTACATTACACAAGTTTATTTAAGGGAATTTTTCCTGTTTGAGGTATGTTTTATAATAGCCTTAGGCTATGTGAATTTCCACCTGTGCAACTCTTTCTGCGTGGACTCGTCATCTGTGTTTTACCCGCATTATTCATTATTTTACAGTACTTTAATTACAAGTTTTCAAGAAATTTCCTCTAGTTGAGGTATGAGTTAATATAGCTTCCTAGCTATGTGACCTTCCACCCCTGTGCAATTTAATGTGTGTGGATTCAGTCACCTACATTTTCATTATACTTTACTTTACAGTTTTTCGTTTGCAAGGTTATTTTACTTACAAGTTCCGTATGGGAATTTCCTCTAATTGAGGTATGTGTTGTGATAGCTTTGTAGCTATGTGACTTTCCACCCTTTTGCATATTCTTGTGCGTGGATTTGTCTCCTTCATTTACATTTACATGATACTTTTCTTTACAGTATTTAGTTTACAAGGGTCCTGTTCATGGACCTTTTGCTGTGATTTTTCTATGATTTCCTGTCAAGCTCTATTCTACTTTTGTACAAAGGTCTTGTACGTGGATTGTCTGGCATTTGAGGTTTTCTCCTCAAATTTCATAATTACAGGTACTCCTGGCGGGTGTAGTTTTCACCCTTCTTTATATGTGCGTGTAGTCATTTCCTTTTTGACTTCCTTTGTTGGGAGTACCTTTTGTCTTTACTGGTTGTTCGTTACTTTTCATTTTGATGTTCGCTGTTCATCTTACATGCTTGTCTGGCCAACTGGTGTGTAATGGTGTACTCTGGACGTTTTGTCCTGTGTTCGTATTTCTGCTAGTGTTTGTTTTGCTGCGTATGGTGAGAATTATGCCTTATTCTCACTTTTTCTTCCTCATTTAAGTGTGTTACATGCAACTCTTTGTTCTCTTTCAGCCTTTTATATCTATATTTTATTTTTTAAACCAGGGTTGTATCTTGCATTTTCTTGTTCTGTTTTTGCTCCGAAAAAGGGGAAGATGTGTGTCATGTCCTTATTCTCTTACCTTTGAATTGTCTTCTCCTTCCTTATTATAGTGTTTCATTTGAATTTCATCTTATGTATTCATTGATTACCTTTCCATGAAATGCTTTGTGCTGTCTAGTTTACTTTACGTTGTTGGCAGCATGTTCACTTCAATGTTATTTATGCTAGTTCTATGCTTCCTTCTGGTTTTATCTCTTTGTTGCTGATTTGTAAAGAGGGAAGATGTGTGGTATCTGGTTTCCAGTGCAATGCATCTTTCCTGCTTCCTTTCCCTTGCTGCTCAGCCAGTGAGGGTATGCTGTGGAATGTTGGAGTGCATGGTGAGGTAATAGAATGTTAGGATGCCTGGTTGTGTAGTGTCAGTTGAGAGTATGGGCTGAGCAGCAAGGAAGCTGCTCCTGGTGGGGCTCGCTTTATGATCTACATCTATCTTCAATAAACCTTCTTTATTGTTCTACATCTCGGCTACTGGACTAATTTACCTTCATTACATGTATGATCTTGACAAATCCTATGGCTCCGGTTTACTCCTTGCCAGGGTCCCCCCTGTCTCCTCTGCACATGTTAATGTTGACTCTTTGGAGCTCTCTGGGGCAGTAATGATGTCTAAAGGATTATTTTTTGTTTTGCAGGAGGACTGACCATTGTTTAAATTGGGGATGTTTCTTTTTTCCCCCCAAGATGTCTTCAAGGACTATTGGTTGCGGTGCAAGCTCATCACTTACTTCTTTACACAAGCATATAATAAAGCTGGTATCATTCTCTGATTGTACTCGCTTTATAAGGGTGTTTAATTTTTCCAGCTTTTCATTGATGCCTGATACAAAGACCGCCAGGGTGTTAAGTAGGTCTGCTTGTATGTCCATTTAGTTAGTGTGGTGGTTAAGAGCCAGCACCAATGCTTGCATGAAATTTAGCATAGCCCTCCAAAGCTTGTTTGAATCCGTTGAGTCTGGTGCTGTGAATTTTGGACAAAGGTAGAGCTCTGGGAGGTACTACTTTCCCGTGGTCCTGCTCCCGAGGTGGACTATCGAATCCATCAGCATGTACAGATGAAACTGGACAACTAGCGTGTTACTCCCTGTTAGAACTGGGGGTCTCTAGTTGGCAATGGTATACACCTTTGACCAAATAGGGACCCTTGCTTCTAGTCAGGGAAAGGGGATTACACTACTGGATAACCCCTGCTCACCCCCTTGGTAGCTTGGCACGAGCAGACAGGCTTATCTCAGAGGCAGTGTGTTAAGCATTTGTGAACACATGCAGTAATACAGTGAAAACACGTCAGATGGACATCACACAGGTTTTATAAAAATAAGTATTCTTTATATAGACCTAACACAAGACCACAAACGACAAAAATCCACAATACTGTACATAAAATAGACTTAAAGTTGGTAGAAGTAACTTAGTTCAAGTTGATGATAAATGCGACACGTTTCTCACAAAAGTACCTTGGATGCGTAACGCAAAACAAACAAAGGGTCCGCAGGGAGGGCGATGCAGCGAGCAGGCGCCTCGATGCGATGCGACGATCCGGTGCGATGCGATGAGAGTGAGCCCTTGATGCGATGCGACGACGTGAAGATGATGCGTGAACGCCCGACGGCCGTGCGGCGAACTCTGTACTTTGGAGCCGCGACAGGCCCTGCGACACGCCTCTCCGGTGATGCGACGTCAGGCAGCTGCGATGGCGACACGCTTCTCTGGTGATGCGACGGCGACCCTTGCAGTGGCGACAGGCTTCTCCGGTGATGCGACGGCAGGCAGCTGCGACGAAGGCACGCTTCTCCGGTGATGCGACGGCAGGCAGCTGTGACGAAGACACGCTTCTCTGGTGATGCGGCGACGGCCTCTGCGGCGGCGACACACTTCTTCGGCGATGCGACGGCAACAGCTGCGATAGCGGCACGCTTCTTCTCATTGAGTCGCGCTTCCAGCTCCCAGCGACACGCAGGCTTCTGCAGACAGAATCCCCAGCAAGGGAATTCAGGAGGGAGCTGGTGGTGAAGTCTTGTAGCCCTGAGACTTCAGCAGGAGGCAAGCTCTAGTTCAAGCCCTTGGAGAAATATTCTGCAAGATGATGAAAGTTCTTTGAAAGTTCCTTCTCCTTTCCTTGGCAATGAAGACCACTGCAGGCCAACCCAGCAAACAGCACACTGGCAGAGGGGCAGTCCAAACTCCTGCAGCTTCCTTGGTTCTTCTCCTTGGCAAAGGTTTGTCTTGTTGTTCCAGAAGTGATCTAAAGTTTTGGGGTCTAGGTCCCCCTTTTTACACCCATAAATCCTCTGTCTTTGAAGGCAGAGAGTGTCTAGACCTAGTCCAAACCAGTTCTGGGTGCATTCTGCCAGTGCACAACTTCTTCCTTTGTCAGTGTGGGCCAGGGTCATCAGACACACCACAGGAGGTGGAGGAAGCATTGTGGAAGGCAGGTACAGCCCTATTCAGGCCCAGGTGCTACTCCTCCCACCACTTCTCATGTAGAAAGGTCTATTCAGCCTAGTGCTGACTCACCCTGTCTCCTGGAGTCCCCCAGCCCCTGTCACTCACAAAACCAGACATACAATATACAAGCTAGCAGAGGCAGGCTGGATGGTTAGGCAATCAATCAATCAATCAATCAATCAATCATGTCACTTATAAAGCGCACTACATACCCGCGAGGGTCTCAAGGCGCTGGGGGAAGAGGGGGGTGGTGCTGCTACTGATCGAAGAGCCAGGTCTTGAGGAGTCTTCTGAAGGCCAGTAGGTCTTGGGTCTGTCGGAGGTTGGTGGGGAGGGTGTTCCAGGTCTTGGCGGCGAGGTGGGAGAAGGATCTGCCGCCGGCGGTCGTTTTCCGGATGCGGGGGACTGTGGCGAGGGCGAGGCTGGTCGAGCGGAGCTGGCGGGTGGGGGTGTAGAAGCTGAGTCGTCTGTTGAGGTAGGCTGGTCCGGAGTTGTGGAGTGCTTTGTGTGCGTGGGTGAGGAGCTTGAAGGTTATCCTCTTGTTGACAGGGAGCCAGTGCAGGTCTCTCAGGTGGGGTGTGATGTGGCTGCGTCGGGGGATGTCGAGGATAAGACGTGCAGAGGCCTTCTGGATGCGTTGCAGCCGTCTCAGGAGCTTAGCCGTCGCTCCTGCGTAGAGGGCGTTTCCGTAGTCCAGCCTGCTGGTGACGAGGGCCTGGGTGACTGTTTTTCTTGTTTCGGTGGGGATCCACTTGAAGATCCTGCGGAACATTCGGAGGATGTTGAAGCAGGATGAGGAAACGGCGTTGACCTGCTTAGTCATGGAGAGGGTGGGGTCGAGGATGACCCCTAGGTTGCGTACGTGGTCGGTGGGTGGCGGGGCTGTTCCCAGTGATGTTTGCCACCAGGAGTCGTCCCAGGCTGAAGGGTTGGAACCAAGGAACCTTAGGCAAGAAAATACCTACTTTCTAAAAATGGTATTTTCAAACACAGAATGTTAAAACCAACTTCACTAAAAGATGTATTTTATCATTCTGAGTTCAGGCATACTAAATTCGTTTTTCTACCATGTTCCCTGGGTCAGTTAGGATTATAAGATGTTATAACCAAACTGCCCGTTCTGGCCTATGGGGACAGGTAGCCTTGCAATTGTGAAAAACGAAATTGGCTGTAATTCACTATCAGGACATGCCACACACATCAGGGCATGTCCCACCTTTTACATACAATGCACCCTGCCCTTGGGCCTACCTTAGGGGTGACTAACATGCAGAAAAGGGAAGGTTTAGGGACTGGCAAGTGGGTGCACTTGCCAAGTCGACATGGCAGTCCCAGACTGCACACAGGCTCTGCAATGGCAGGTCTGAGCTACACTTTCCAAGCTGCTTCTGTGGGTGGCACAACCAGTGCTGCAAGCCCACCAGCAGCATTTGATTTACAGGCCCTGGGCACCCATGGTGCACTATACTAGGGTCTGACAAGTAAATCAAATAATCCAATCATGGAGTCACTAATCCATACATCAATTTACAATGGGGAGCACTTGCACTGTGGCACTGAATAGCAGTGGCACAGTGCCCAAAGCATCTAAACCAGCAAAACATATCAAAAACAGAGGAGGCAATCAGTAAAAAAATGGAAGGGAGACTCACGCCAATGGTACCAGGTCTAACACGTGTCCCCTCCAGCTGAAATGTGGGGAGAACTATCCAACCCCTTGGGAGTTCTCTTCACTAAGGCGGAAAAATCTGGACAGACCATTAGCATTGGCGTGTTCTGTACCAGGGCGATGTTCCACCGTGAAGTCCATCCCCTGTAGGGAGATGGACCACCTCAACAGCTTTGGATTCTCACCCCTCATCTGCATCAACAATCTGAGGGGCCTGTGGTCTGTCTGAACCCGGAAGTGAGTCCCAAACAGGTATGGTCTCAACTTCTTCAGCGCCCAGACCACAGCAAATGCCTCATGCTCAATTGCACTCCACCTCTGTTCCCGTGGAAGTAACCTCCTACTGATGAAGGCTACAGGTTGGTCTAGGCCCTCCTCATTAATCTGTGATAGAACAGCCCCCACACCATGCTCTGAAGCGTCGGTTTGGACAATGAATTCCTTTGAGAAGTTGGGCGCCTGAAGAATGGGTGCTGTGCACATGGCAGGCTTCAGGGCGTCAAAAGCCTTCTGACAGGTGTCAGTCCAGTTCACTTTCGTGTGCTGCTTCCTGGAAGTCAGCTCAGTCAAGGGTGCAACGATGTTGCCATACCCCTTGACAAACCTCCTGTTGTACCCCGTGAGTCCTAAAAAGGCTCTCACCTGTGTCTGGGTCCTGGGGGGTTCCCATGCCAGGATGGTATCAATCTTGGGTTGTAGGGGCGCCACCTGGCCGCTTCCTACCTGGTGCCCCAAGTACACCACAGAACCCTGCCCGATCTGGCCCTTACTCACCTTGATTCTGAGGCCTGCCTTTCGCAGTGCCATCAACACTTCCCAGAGGTGGCGCAGATGTTGTTCCCAACTGGCGCTGAATACTGCAATGTCATCCAGGTAGGCACTGAAATCCTCCAGTCCAGCCAACACCTGGTTGACCAACCTCTGAAAGGTGGCAGGGGCATTCTTCATCCCATAGGGCATAACCCAGAATTGGTAGTGCCCATCTGGTGTGGAGAATGCTGACCTCTCTTTGGCCCCATCAGTTAAGGCGATCTGCCAGTACCCAGACATTAAATCAAACGTGCTGAGGTAACGGGCAGCCCCCAACCGATCAATGAGCTCATCAGCTCTGGGGATGGGGTGCGCGTCAGTCCTGGTGACTGAATTGAGTCCTCGGTAGTCCACACAGAACCGGAGTTCAGGTGTGGCACCAGGCGCGGCAGCTTTTGGGACCAAGACCACTGGGCTGGCCCAAGGGCTGTGAGAGGACTCAATCACCCCTAAGGCAAACATCTTGGAGACCTCCTCCTTGATGTGAGCTCTGACTCTTTCAGTCACTCTGTAAGCCTTGTGCTTTACAGGAGGACTGTCCCCAGTATCCACATCATGGACGCACCACTCAGTGACACCAGGAACCAGGGAGAACAAATCAGAGAATTGTCCCAACAATTGGCGACAATCTTGCTGCTGTTCAGGGGTCAGTGTGGCAGAGAGGCTGACACCATCCACTGACCCATCTTGCTCTGTTGCAGACAGGAGGTCAGGAAGAGGCTCGGTCTCCTACTCCATTCCATCATCTGTCGCTAGGAGCATGCCCACTTCGGATCTCTCTAAGTGGGGCTTCAGGCGGTTAACATGCAGGACCCGCAAAGGGTTCCTAGGAGACCGCAAGTTCAGCAGGTAGGTGACATCACTCTTGCGCTCCACCACCTCAAATGGTCCGGTCCACCTGTCCTGGAGCGCACAGGGCTCTAGAGGGGCCATGACCCAAACTTTCTGACCAGGTTGAAGCTCAATCAGAGTGACATTCTGATCGTACCACCACTTCATTTCCTCCTGACTGGCTTCCAGATTCGCCTCAGCGAGTTGTCTAAATCGCCTAGTCTGGTTCCTGAAGGCCAGCATGTAACTGTATACATCCTGGGGAGGTTTCCTGGGAGATTGCTCCCAGCCTTCCTTGACCAGACTCAAAGGTCCTCTTACCGGGTGACCATACAGCAGTTCAAAGGGACTGAACCCTAAGGACTTCTGGGGCACCTCAAGGTAAGCAAAAAGAAGGCATGGCAAGAGGACGTCCCACTTACGCCTCATAGGTTCCTCAAGACCCATAATCATGCCTTTAAGGGTCCGGTTGAATCTCTCAACCAGCCCATTACCTTGGGGGTGGTAAGGAGTGGTGAACTTATAGGTAACACCGCACTCCTGCCACAGGGACTTCATATAATTAGATATGAAGTTTGTAGCACGGTCTGACACCACCTCTCTGGGGAACCCCACACGGGAGAAAATCCACATCAGTGCACATCCCACCACGGGGGCCGTCACTCTCCTGAGAGGGATGGCTTCTGGGTACTGGGTAGCATGGCCCAACAAGACCAGGATAAACCTGTTGCCCATGGCTGTCTTGGGGTCCAGTGGCCCCACAATTTCAATGCCCACCCGTTCAAAGGGGGTACTGACTACAGGGAAAGGTTGGAGAGGAGCCTTGTGCTTCCTTCCAATTTTCCCACTTGCCTGGCAAGTTTAACAAGTCCTACAATGAGTATCTGAACTCTTGCGCATCTGGGACCAATAAGAGTGGGTGACAAACCTTTCAAAGGTCTTGTTCTGCCCCAGATGTCCAGCTAAAGGCACATCATGAGCCAAACCCAGTAGGAAGGCTATGAAGCGCTGGGGCACCACCAGCACACGGGCTGACCCAGGCTCAGCAACCTTAGGCTCGCTATACAGGAGGTCGTTCTCCCAGTAGATCCAATGTGATCCAGACTGATCACCTGCTGCCTGGTTTGTGGCCTGTTTCTGCAAACCCACAAGAGAAGGGCACTTCTTCTGCTCCTCACAAAATTCCTCCCTGGAGGGGCCTCCTTCCTGCTGCCAATGGGTCAGCTAAGGCAGGTCCCACAGTTCGGCCACTTGTTCCCCTGTAGGTTCCAGGGCATCCCCCTCAAGGTCTGCCTCCTCCTGGACCGTGGGAACTATGGGGGCCGGTTTCCCGCGCCCCCTACCTCTTCTCTTTAAGGCAGGGGTCTGGGCCATATTTTCAGGCTCCAGAACCTCTTCAACACCCTTACTGGCTGCCATAGACCGAGTGGTCACGCACGCCCACTCAGGCAGACCCAACCTCTCCAAATGAGACCTTCTCTCCACCTTAACCCAAGGGGAGCTTTCTAAATCATTGCCCAACAGACAATCAACAGGCATGGCTGGCCTGACAGCTACTTGAAGAGTACCTGAGATCCCCCCCCCACTCAAAGGGAACCTGAGCCACCTCACACTGGCTCTGTGAGTTGTCTGCGGCAACTACAGGGAAGAATGCATGGGGGATAACCTGCTCTCTGGACACCAGCCGGCAATTGACAGCTGTCACACTAGCCCCAGTGTCTCTGAGAGCTTCCACCCTATGGCCATTGATGGTCACCCACTGCCTGTACTTCTTAGTGTTATCAGGCAGCTGGGTCTCAGGGACCATCTCAAAGTCTCCTAAAGAGACAAGGGACATTTCTGTGGGATCCCACCCACCTTGGGCACCCATCTCCTCCCCCCCCAGGGCTACACTCGCCATCTGACGGGGTGGTGCACGTGGTGGTGCTTTGGAATCCCTCATGGGACATTGTGCATCATACCAACGGTGGCCCATTTGACCACACGTGAAGCACTTAGAGGGGCCCCTGTGAACAGGTTTACCTGTCGGGCCTCTTGATAATTCTCAGGGGGAGGCTGGGAACCCTTCCCTTGGTTCCCTTGGGAATTACTTTGGGGCCCTTTCTGGAACTCCCTCTGTTTACCCTTGTCCCCCCCCACTCTTCTGCTGGGGACCCTGCCCACCTTTGGCGAAGTCTCCCATGTGACCCTTGTGGACCCGGGTGCTTACCCAGCGGTCCGCCTCCTCAGCAAGCTTCCTAGGGTTAGTTAACTTGCTATCAATAAGGTGCTGGCGTAGCTCTGGAATACAATTTGCAGACAAGTGCTCCCATGCAAACAAATCCTAGAGCGCTTCAAAAGTATCCACTTTGCTACCCTTCACCCAACCATCCATAGCTCTGCAAAAGAAAGACTGATACTCCACCCAGGTAGTTTCCTCCAGCTTCTTACAATTCCTGAACCTCTGTCTATAGAGTTCTGGGGTCAAACCATACCTTGTCATCAGGGCTTCCTTCATGTGGGCATAAGACATCCTATTCTCACTGGGTAGGTCTAACAATGTATCCCTCCCCTCACTCACAAAGCGGCCCCACAACCCCGCTCCCCAATCCTTCTCAGGGACCTGGTGGGCCAACATTGCTCTCTCATAGGCTGCAAACCACTGCCCAATATCTTCCTGTCTGTGGAATTCCTTTATGACATCCTTGGGGATATGGACTCTGCTTTCTGCAGGCACAGATGGTGCGCTGCCACCAGAGGGATTGCGTTCTAAGGCATTTGCTTTGAGCTCTAACTCCCTCAACATTCTCTCATGTTCCAACCTCATTCTCTCTCTCTCCAAGGACAACCTGCTATTCTCTATGTCCCTCTGACCCTCCATTTTGGGCCTGGCTATCTCCAGCTTGTGCGCCCTGTCTCTTTCCCTGTCTTCCAGCTCTCCTGGGGACGGGCCTTTGGAAGAGACTCTACTGCCAGGCGGGGACGGTACCCCTTCCCTGGCTGGAATCAATGGTATATTCAGCTGCCCCTCTGCATCCCCCACTGGCTCCACCACCAGATCAGGGGTATTTCTTGCTTCCACCCAGGCCCTCAGCGCCTTTTGGTATTCATCCTTTTTGGCAATGCCTGGGGTAGCAATTTGAAATTTTTTGCAAAAGCGCTTTAGCTGTTTCACATTGTAGGTTTCCAACCTCTCTTCCTCAAAATCTAGATACATAGATGCAACAGATGCTGGTCGGCTCATGGTAGTAAGAATTGGCAGTTCTCAGAAAAAATAACAGTCCAAGGAGAAAGAAATTCTACCAAAAAGTATGTGGTTGCGTTTGGTCTGCACTCACTAGTAGTGTACACCAATCACTGTATATGAGTCACAAATGCAAGTCCAGAATCCTCACCGCTGACCACCAATGTTAGAACTGGGGGTCTCTAGCTGGCAATGGTATACACCTTTGACCAAATAGGGACCCTTGCTTCTAGTCAGGGAAAGGGGATTACACTACTGGATAACCCCTGCTCACCCCCTTGATAGCTTGGCACGAGCAGATAGGCTTATCTCAGAGGCAGTGTGTTAAGCATTTGTGAACACATACAGTAATATAGTGAAAACACTACAGATGGACACCACACAGGTTTTATAAAAATAAGTATTCTTTATATAGACTTAACACAAGACCACAAACGACAAAAATCCACAATACTGTACTTAAAATGGACTTAAAGATGGTAGAAGTAACTTAGTTCAAGTTGATGATAAATGCGACTCGTTTCTCACAAAAGTACCTTTGATGCGTAACGGAAAACAAACAAAGGGTCCGCAGGGAGGGCGATGCGGCGAGCAGGCGCCTCGATGCGATGCGACGATCCGGTGCGATGAGAGTGCGCCCTTGATGCGATGCGACGACGTGAAGATGATGCGTGCACGCCCGACGGCCGTGCGGCGAACTCTGTACTTTGGAGCCGCGACAGGCCCTGCGACACGCCTCTCCGGTGATGCGACGGCAGGCAGCTGCGACGGCGACACGCTTCTCTGGTGATGCGACGGCGACCCTTGCAGTGGCGACACGCTTCTCCGGTGATGCGACGGCAGGCAGCTGCGATGAAGACACGCTTCTCCGGTAGGGTGACCAATTGGCATGGGTGCAAATTCAGGACGGTAAGTGTAAAAATTCAGGACAAAGGGTCAAAATCCAGGACAAAAATTCAGGACAGGAGGTCAAAATTCAGGAAAAAACTTCGGGACAAAAGGTACGTTTTACAGACACATCAGAGGACGTCGCGCAATAGTATATAAGTAAGTAAATAGACAACCACTTAAGTACAAGTCAAAATAAGTTTATATTAGGTTGAGACAATCGTACACTTCACAGTTTTTCAGTATGCCCGTAGCTTGCTACCTTAGACGATTCAAAACTCGCATCTCGCTCCAGCAGGTACATTAGTCACTAGACAATGGTGAACCACACCTGAACATAAGTGAGGCTGCTTTTATTGTTGATTGAAAACTACTGGATATACAAGGAACTTTGCAGAGCCAGCCCCCAGTTTCAAAACCGCCCCCCCTTTCCAGCCTCCCAGGGAAACACCCGATGCCCGGTCCGGCCAGTCCGGCCTTGCTACCACCCTCCAATGGTGCCCCTCATCTTCACATAGACCGTCTCTCATGTGTATTTAATTTCTTTTATAGTTTTACTCATCCCAAGTATGTAGGGCAGGGTGTCGGAGTGCGTTACATCACACACACATTATATAGAGACAATGACTCATATAAACGTGAAAGTCAATGTATAGGAAATGTTACTTAAGATAATGGGTACTACAAGGTGTAATCATTCTTTTATCTATCATTCAGTCTTTCACCATTCATTCTGTCCTTCCATCTGTGTGCCCATCTATATCCAAACATATTCAACCATCTGCAAACCTATCCACCATGTATCCTTCCATCCATCATTTCACTCATCCATCCCTCCATCCACCCTTCCACTCATCCATCCATTATTCATCCATCCACCCTTTCACCCCATCCATCTGTACACTCCTCCATCCACTCTTCCACCCATCCATCTATTCACTCATCCATCCAGCCATTTACCCTTTCACCCATCCAGCCATCCTTTCACTTACTCATCCATCCACCCAGTCACTTATCCGTTCAGTCATTCACCCTCCCTTTCTCTCTCCATCCCCCTTTCACTTATCCATCCATCCTTCCACCCATCCACCCATCTACTCATCCATTCATGAATCCATCCATTGACCCTATTACTCATCCATCCTTTCGCTCATCCATCCATCCGTTCTCTCATCCACCCACCCTTTCACTTCTTCACTCATCTATCCATCCTTTTGTCCATCTACCCCCTTTCACTCACTCATCAATCCTTACATCCACCCTTTCACTCATCTATCCATCCATTCACCCTTTCACTCGCCCATCATCTACCCTTTCACTCATCCATCCATCCTTTCACTCACCCATCCACCCTTTTACCCATCCATCTACCTTTCCACCCATACATCCATCTATTTACCTTTTCTCTCATCCATCCTTCCACTCACTCACTCATCCATCCTTTCTTTCATTATCTATCCATTCACCCTTTCATTCATCCATTCATCCTTTCACTAATCCATCCAGCCATTCACACATTCCTGCACTTATTTACTCACCCACCTTTTCACATTAAGAGCTGAGCCTGTGCCTGCAGAGTTACAGACAGAAGAGGCCCATCAAGAACTTCACATCGCTGTAGTTCCTAAAGCAAGGGGTGGGGTGGGGGAGGGTTCACTATGCCCCTGCACATAGGCAATCTGAAAACTTAGAAGTCATGAGTCATGCATGATGCACAGTGCCAGGACGTGAGGTGACTGTGACATGGTGTTGTTTCCAGGGCTTTAAGTGGGGTAAAAAACCTGGGGGGTCTCTTCAAAGGGGGTGTTCGATGTAATTAAGGGCGTGGCTTAAAACCCCCTAGGCTAAAAATCTGTGCTTAGCATAGTGTTCCTCCCGACTGGTATTATGTTGTTTCTGTCATTGTATACAGATATATAATACAGCAAGTATCATTACACCAACAAGAAGCCAGGACATTTGGCTTTGTCAATGGTTGTTAGTTGCTTAAAATAAAAAAGCAGCAACCATGGCTTTCGTTGAATATTATATTGAAAATGCGTCAGTTCTAAAATGATGAGACAGAGAAGGAACTATAACCCGTTCTTTTTAACTTGTTTCACAGGCTTCTTTATATAAACAGTTTTCTCACGTTGCAGCATGGGCGTTTTACCTTTTATCCATCTAACAGAATCCCCTGCTGTACACTGAGGCAGGAGGAGGCCGCCACATGCTTTAACAGCCCAGACTGGCCCATTGTCATTCTGCCACATACAGAATGACAATGGGCGGGGTGGGGCTGCCCTTGTGCTCTAGGAGGAGTGCGAGGCGGCCCCATCAGGGAGCTGAGGCTTCTCACAGGGGAGGAGTGCTGCTCCCTGTAATGGCCATAATTACAGACAAAAGGCGTCCGTAAAAGGGATCCTCACGGACAACGGACGCGAGGTCCAAATTACGGACAGTCCGTGAAATTTACGGACGGTTGGTCACCGTATTCTCCGGTGATGCGACGGCAGGCAGCTGTGACGAAGACACGCTTCTCTGGTGATGCGGCCTCTGCGGCGGCGACACGCTTCTTCGGCGATGCGACGGCAACAGCTGCGAAAGCTGCACGCTTCTTCTCATTGAGTCGCGCTTCCAGCTCCCAGCGACACGCAGGCTTCTGCAGACAAAATCCCCAGCAAGGGAATTCAGGAGGGAGCTGGTGGTGAAGTCTGGTAGCCCTGAGACTTCAGCAGGAGGCAAGCTCTAGTTCAAGCCCTTGGAGAAATATTCTGCAAGATGATGAAAGTTCTTTGAAAGTTCCTTCTCCTTTCCTTGGCAATGAAGACCAATGCAGGCCAACCCAGCAAACAGCACACTGGCAGAGGGGCAGTCCAAACTCCTGCAGCTTCCTTGGTTCTTCTCCTTGGCAAAGGTTTGTCTTGTTGTTCCAGAAGCGATCTAAAGGTCTGTGGTGTAGGTCCCCCTTTTTATACCCATAAATCCTTTGTCTCTGAAGGCAGAGAGTGTCTGTACCTAGTCCAAACCAGTTCTGGGTGCATTCTGCCTGTGCACAACTTCTTCCTTTGTCAGTGTGGGCCATGGTCATCAGACACACCACAGGAGGTGGAGCCAGCATTGTGGAAGGCAGGCACAACCCTATTCAGGCCCAGGTGCTACTCCTCCCACCACTCCTCATGCAGAAAGGTCTATTCAGCCTAGTGCTGACTCACCCTGTCTCCTGGAGTCCCCCAGCCCCTGTCACTCACAAAACCAGACATACAATACACAAGCTAGCAGAGGCAGGCTGAATGGTTAGGCAAGAAAATACCTACTTTCTAAAAGTGGTATTTTCAAACACAGAATGTTAAAACCAACTTCACTAAAAGATGTATTTTATCATTCTGAGTTCAGGCATACTAAATTCGTTTTTCTACCATGTTCCCTGGGTCAGTTAGGAATATAAGATGTTATAACCAAACTGCCCATTCTGGCCTATGGGGACAGGTAGCCTTGCAATAGTGAAAAACGAAATTGGCTGTAATTCACTATCAGGACATGCCACACACATCAGGGCATGTCCCACCTTTTACATACAATGCACCCTGCCCTTGAGCCTACCTTAGGGGTGACTAACATGCAGAAAAGGGAAGGTTTAGGGACTGGCAAGTGGGTACACTTGCCAAGTCGACATGGCAGTCCCAGACTGCACACAGGCTCTGCAATGGCAGGCCTGAGCTACACTTTGCAAGCTGCTTCTGTGGGTGGCACAACCAGTGCTGCAAGCCCACCAGCAGCATTTGATTTACAGGCCCTGGGCACCCATGGTGCACTATACTAGGGTCTGAGAAGTAAATCAAATAATCCAATCATGGAGTCACTAATCCATACATCAATTTACAATAGGGAGCACTTGCACTGTGGCACTGAATAGCAGTGGCACAGTGCCCAAAGCATCTAAACCAGCAACACATATCAAAAACAGAGGAGGCAATCAGTGACAAATGGAAGGGAGACTCACGCCAATGGTACCAGGTCTAACACTCCCTAAATGTTGGGAATGAGCACAATAAGGATTGAGAGCTTTCTAAGATAGAGGTCAAGGTTGTGGAGGAAGTGATGGCCAGTTCTTGTTGCTGAATAGCCAGTGGGCAAACATATTTGAAGGTGTCACAGCACAGCCCTCTTGGGACTTGAGCGTCCTGAGCAGGTAAGGAGGGGAGCCTTCTTTTTAAAAGCAAAATTGGTGGGGACAAAGAGAGTGGGTGTGGGCCCTCTATGGTTTTTATTGTATTCTCCTCACAGGCGGACTCTTGATTTTGAGTTAACCCTGTGGCATCCTGGGTTAGGGTCGTCACCACAATGCTATCTTTGACCTTGATGCTGCTGCTGTGGTCGGGGCGTTTATCGATCTCACTGTTCAATAAAAAGAAGACATCTGATACTTTTGAAACTTTAAAGGTTTTGCCCAGCCCTAGGGGCATTGTGGGATCCTGCCCGATATCACAAACTCCCTTCCAGCACTTTCTCTCCTCGCTCCCGCTACATCCTTCAATTGTTGCAGGCTTGATATTAGTTGGGGAGTTTTTTTTACATTTGGTGCTTTTTAGAGCTGCCTCAAAATGGGCAGGCTCACACTTCCCTTTTTTTGGGTCAGTTTGGGCATAGATCCTGGTTTTGCCCAATCTCATCATGGGATATCCCTCTAAAATCGTGGTACGGCAGTAAACAGTAGGAGGGCTTTTTTAGCACTTGTAGTCGCTATTTTTTTACTGGATTTTCAAATTTTCTACTTTTGGGGCGAGATTTATGAAATAGTGGTGCAGCACAACGTCACCTTGCTGCACTGCGTCACTGGCAAAAGGCAGGAATGTGCAATTTTTAAGGCAATATGATGCATTCCTGTGCTTTCCCCTGCACTGGCACACAATGCGCTACTTAGCACCAATGCAGGGACCCTTTCACCACGGTGCAAGGGTGTCTGCGTTCAATGCAGGGTTGTTTTTTATGCAGGAATGGGCAGCTTCCTGCACATAAACAATCCTGAAAGGCGTTTTACTCTTTTGCAGCACAGATGGAAAGAGGAAAAAATGAGTAGAAATTAAGATATTTCTCCTCATTACGCCTCTCGTGGGAGTCGTATCTTTTTGGAGCATTCCCAAGTTAACCTTTTCTGGTAAATCTGGGAATGCGTCAAAATTCATGGATGTTGCCTGTGAACACCCATGCAACACCCATGGAAACACCTCCCTGGTGCAGAGTAACGCAACACAGCAATTTGCGCTGCGTTACATGATTTGAGATTTATGAAGCCATGCAGGGCCACACAAGGTGGCCTTCCGTGGCTTCATAAATCTTGTTTTTCATTTGTGTCGCTCTTGCACCACGTTGTGTGATGCAAGAGCGACTCAAATGGGCTCAAATATATGCCCGTAGTTTTCTGCCTGCTACTCCAAATGCTGCTTCCAGTGCCCAACAATCTTGGTTAGCATGGTTAGCACCAGGGTTTTTTTATCACAATGTCCTTAATTTCTGTTTTCTACTGCTCCTCACTACACTATACTTTCCCCCATGCTACAAAGACAAATCAAATCACCGATCACAGGATGCTGGGGATGGCTGGAGCTAGTAAGGCTGATGAGTGACTGTTACTGGGCCCAAGATTGTTCTAGCTGCAGGTGCCCTAGCTGGTACTCTGGTGCTCTAGTATTCTGGTTGTGTAGCTCTAGACATAGGGGCCATATAGGGCACAGAGGGAGCCAGTAGTCCAAAACTAGATGTGAGGGCCCCGTGGTTCGACACTGACATGCAGGAGCGTAGGGAAAAGCTGCCCGGCACGAGGTTGCACTGAGTTTGCAGAGAAGGAGAGGGGTGGGAGTCCTCCCGGCACCGCAAGCAGCACCCAAAACCAAGTCTGCCCGCTTCTGCACTGGGCGGGGCTCAATCTACTGCTGTAATGCTACTCACTGCTTTCCCCTGCACCCTTGCTCATTCACCCGTGCTTACCTACTTCTCTGCGCTGCGTGGGTTGGCTTCTCTTGCTCCTGGCACCTGTTTGGGCCTGTTGGGCTCCAGCTCAGGCAATTGGCTGCTCGGTGTAGATAGCAGTCAGCAGGTAGCCCAGTCCTGCACCCTATGTCCTGTGTACAACTGGGCCCAATTTGCAACTCCGAGGGGACCCGAACAGGAGGGCCAAGCACTGGGGTACTGTGTACCAGGACTGTGAGGATATACAGGTCCATGGGGATGAGGAGATACCACTGTGCACAGCCGGACTGATGCAAGGCTGACGCCAACGCCTCACACTGCACCACACTTGGACCTCGCTGCTCACGTATCGCTGCTCTCTGGAAGTGCGTCACACGTTACACCATAACAATACGCACCAGAACCTCCTCCAAGATTTAGCAGGGTTGAAGAGGAAGAACAGATTAAGTCAGGTTGGAGAGGAACAATTTACTCAGTGAAGTTATATTGAAGTTCATTTTTGATCGTATTATATTATTCAAGCCTTTTTTAAAACCATATCCCAAAATTGAATGTTTGCGAGACTGTACCTTATATATTTATTAAATGCATCATATACACCCGGAGGTATCAGTAAGGCATTCTTTTTAGACTATAAAAAGCCTCTGACTCTGGAGTGGACCTACATATTTACGACACTCTGGCAGCTCGGATTGTACAATGACCACATTGGTAGATTTCTCTGCCATTCTCCAGCCCCCAGAGTATGGGTGAGAGCAAATAGTTTCCTCTAAAACTAGGTTAGGATCTCTCTGGGATCTTGGAAGGCCACACAACCTTTTGCTAAAGTTCTGGAACCATTGATTTGGCTACTCTGATATATATTTAAAGATTTACAATGATAGATGGAATGTGTTATTTTTAATTTGTTTTCCCTTTGCAATGGTGGTCTGTTGATTGGGTACACTGATACACCGTGAGGTACAAGTAACTATCAGAGATAATTATAGCACTGTGCTTGATAAATTGCCAGGGCTAATGGATCATTTGGTCTCACTTCCATTGACAATGGTGGGAGAATCAAGCACATCAGAATGGGCAGTTTCAGACAAAGGTAACGGATGCCTTTGCTACCAACAAGGTTAGCCTTACTTGCTGGACATAGTAAATTTAAAAAAACTGAACCTAGAGGTCAAATGATAATACCAAGTGGATATGGAGGCAACATGACTTTCAGTCCTAGTCCCACTCCTGAATGGATATAATGGAGGTTAGCCAAGAATGTAATTTGCCTCCGGTTATTGGGTCTGCTTGAGATTGCGGCAGACATGTGATTAGGACCTGCCCTGTGAGGATCGCTCTCCTCCATATTGGATTCATCCTTTCGGCTGATGTCCCTATGAATCTCCACACAGCATTTGGATATTTGCTCATCACATATATATTTCCTTTTATCCAGCGCGCTCGGATAGACCAGATCCCTATCTTGTATATTCATCTGGAGGTTGCCGTTGTCCCTGCTGACTTTTGTAATTTAACTAGGCTTCATTGCCAGTGACTGTGGGCTATCGTTTGAGCCCAGTCCAGATCTCCTGAGGACTGGTGCCCCCCTCTTCATCCAGTTACCAAAACTCGCGTCAGCGCATTTTCCCTACACGACTGGTGCAACTATCTAACAAGACTGGACGCCATTAAAAATCTCTGATTCTATTTGGAACATAAATGTTTATAAACTGTATATTACAATTCATTAGATATAATAACAGCCATTGCTGATATGTTGACAGCACTGTATTAGGAAACAGTTTGTTATAGAATCCTTTTTTATTATATGTTTGATTACTCCGGGGTCGCTGTATACTGGGCTCCTGTGGAGCTTTCCAGTCTTGTTCCTTGTCTCTGTCTCTTCTATGTGTTTGAATGAGTGATTAAATGAGTGTGGTTACATTTGAATAAATATCTATGTGGGGCTTTATGTATATAACTCATGGTTTACTTGTCTGTTTGGGAGATCTTTTGTAATATTCCTCTTTATATATTTGTCATCTGTATTTATTCTATTAACATTTTATGACCAATGTATGAATTTTGTTATTATTGTATACTATCTATTTGTACTATTCACTAAGGATATATTTCCAAATAAAATGGAAAATTACTTTTCTCTCAGTCATATATTATCTCCCCTTTTCATGCACACTGTGAACGCTCAGTAGTGAGGAGGCCATTTTTCCCCTCTACTTCGTATCAAGACGTTGTCGCTGTATCTAAGAAATAGGTTCAGGCAGTTGGGTTTGGTTTGTTAGTTTGTAGCCAAGAATGTAATGCCATTTATATAGGGCTGATAGACTCTCAGGGGCCGATTACGATGCGGGCAGGAAGGGCTCCAACCGTCAGTCGGAGCCCTCCTTCCCACATCGTAATCACTGGTTCGGATGCCCTTCCGACCGAGCCATTTCGATGGGCTCGGTCAGAAAGGAATCCAAACCAGTTTTCCGAATGGGTTATGACGGGCTCATAGAGCCTGTCTGCCATTCAGAAGGCCCACAGTAATCCAACGGCCGCCTCTTTCCAGATAGCTCTGAGCCCAGTCTGAGTTGGAGCAAGTCCCAAAATGCTGTCTTCTTCCTGCTGCAAGATCTGACTAGGTCCAACTTAGAGACCGTCAACACTGAAGCCAGCCAGTCGGAGAAGGAAGGGGGAGTGGGTTCTGTCCATCTTTTGCAAATTTGTCTCCTGGCTAGCAGGATAGCATAGAAAAGCAATGATCTGGATGGACCCGTAACTTTGTGTGTAAAACCAAAAATAATCAAAGGTAAGTCAATGTGGATTGGACAGCCCAAAGTGCTCGCCAAGAAGTTGCCAACGCTATCCCAAAAGGTGGTCAAGACGGGACATTCTTTAAACATGTGAATGTCTGAAACTAAAGCCAGACCACATTTCTTGCAGCTAACTGGTGGACCTTTGATGATTTTAGAGAGCTTTTGGGGGGAAAAATAAGCCCTGTGAATGGTGAACAGGTGGTTCCTTTTCAGCCATGCTGGTTTGACTACCTCATAAAGGATCTTGCAGGAATTCTGCCATAGATAGTCACAATCTTGTGCAGGTAAGGAACCCCCCATAGTTCCTCGGCCAGTTTAAATTCGCCGTCCACAGATTCAATTATGGCTTGATACCAAAAGAAACCTCCTTCCTCCCGGGTGGCTTAGCCACAAGCTGATGTTCTAAAAAACTGCCAATCCCTATTGGGTTCTTATGATTTAATTGTGATTGGGCCCAACTCTTTGACTGGAGATATTTAAACCTTATTTTATTTATTTGAAAAGTTTTATAAAGCACGAACATGACTCTTGCGGGTATCAGAGCGCTGTACAAAGTGGCGAAAGCACAAATAAACTCAGTACAATGGAACAAATGAAGTAGATAAGTCAACACACTGTCAAACAAAAGGGAGTAAACAATCAAGGTCAGGGGCCGGGTAGTCGGCCCAGCTACTCCAGTTTCAGATGGGTCCTAGAGTGAAAAAACAATTTAACAGACAAGCATAAAATAAATCGAAACAACATAGTAAAATAAGTGTCAAATCTGTAGTCGGCCCAGCTAGTACAGTTTCAGAAGGGCCCTAGAGTAAAGTAACAATTTAACAGACAAGCATAAAATAAATTGAAACAACAGTAAAATAATTGTCAAATCTGTAGACAAGGGGGCTTGAGAAGGAGTACAGGTTGATGCAATTAATGATCACTCAGGAATAGCCATTTGGCATGTTTCTTGAAAGAAGCAGTGGAAGGATTGGCTCTGTCTCGGTAGGAAGAGCGTTCCAAATTCTAGGAGCAAGACCGAAGAAGGCACGATTGTAAGTACTTTTCTTTTTGAATTTGGGAGGTTTCAAAAGTAGGGTGGACGTACTTCTTAAGTTCCGACAAGAGCCAGAAAGTACAAGCTTGTTCGGCAAATAAGCCGGAGTGTTGTGATGTAAGGCTTTATGCGTTAGACAAGCTATCTTAAAACGTATCCTAGCTTCAATAGATAGCCAATTAAGTTGCATAAGGTCGGGTGTAAAGTGATCGTATTTTTTGGAGCCTGTGATGAGCCTGACCGATGCGTTGAGAGTGGCTATGAGTGGGACCAAGCTCGCTTTAGGAAGCCCAGCAAGGGTCACCAAACCATATTACAGTCGCGAGATAACCAGGGATTGTACTGCAGGCCGTATGTCTTCAGGTGGAAGGAAAGGCTTGATTTTCTTAAGGGTGTTAAGTTGAAAGTTGGCTCCCCTAATAGTAGCACTGATGTGAGCTTGCATATTTAGGTATTTGTCCAAGGTAATACCTAATGATTTAGCGAAGTCAACCACATGAGGGGTGCAGTTAAGAGCCGTGAGTTGTTTAAGCCAGTCCAAGGTAGGTGCAGAGTGGTTGTGGGGGGCAATCAGCAGGAATTCAGTTTTGAGAGTATTTAGCAAAAGATGGTTCTGGGCTAACCATTGTTGAGTTTGTGAGAGAGCCGCATTTAAAGTTTATATGTCACCAGGAGAGGAGATCTTCAAGTACAGTTGTGTGTCATCCACATACATGTGGTAATGAATGTTAGAATGGTTCAGAATGATGGTAAGTGGTTCCATAAAAAGGTTGAAGAGAGTGGGCGAGAGTGCGGATCCTTGAGGCACTCCAATCATGACAGGGGTACTGGTTGCAAGGGAATGGTTAACTTTGATCCTTTGTGTGCGGTTATGTAAGAAAGAGGCAAACCTCTTTAGAACCAGGCCCGAGAGACCCATCCTATGTTGAAGAAGAGTAATCAAGTTTTCATGTTTGATGGTGTCAAATGCTGAGGACAGGTCAAGAAGGATCAGAAGACAAGGGACATTTTGATCAAGGGATCTCAGGGTGTCATCCACAATGTGAGTTAGTGATGTTTCAGTACTGTGCCCTGCTATGAAACACGACTGGTAGAGGTCAAGGAGTTGAAATTTCTCTATATGGTTGCAGAGCTACTTGTGAACGCATTTCTCGAGCAATTTGGCTAGAGTCATGATGGTGGTGATAGGCCGGAAGTTGTTAGGATCAGATAAATAAGTGTTGGGCTTCTTAGGGATGAGAGTGACTTGCCCAATTTTGATCCACCCCTGCAGGAGAGATTCATGAATGATCCTGGACCAAAGAGTTAGAATGGCTGAATTGAGATCTTTAAAAAATTTAGCAGGAAGTGGAACACTGAAGTGATTGGAAGGTTTTAGTGATGCCATATCGTGGAGCAGCTCCGTGAAATCTGGCAGGATAAAGGAAGTCCAAGAGGTGTCATTTTTGGGAGAACAACCAGAGAGTAAGGACACTGACGAGGGATCCGCAAGCTCCGCTGATGATGCGGTGTAGTTCAAAGGCCGCAAAATGGGAGTGTCAGGTTGCAGCTCCAGTTCAATTTTCCTAGTTTTTTCAGAGAAGTGCACTGAGAAGTCCTCCCCACTAGTAAGCGGAGTCAAGGGAGTCAAGGTAGGGTTGGAAGAGTGGTTCGCTTGCTGTTTGATGATTTCAAAGAGGTTCTTGGGTCTATTTTTAGCGCCGTCCAGCTGAGCTCTGAAATGGTCAGTTTTAGCAATGCGGATATGTTTGTTGTAGGTACTTCTCATTTTCCTTAGCTGACAGAGGATTGTGGTGGAGGGCGCGTTTCTCCAGAGCCTCTCTGAGAGCCTAAGTTTACGACGTTCATCATTTAGGGCACCATTAAACCAAGGTTTGGGTTGTTTGAATGGAATCCTTTTGAGTTGCTTCGGCACAATAGTGTCAAAAATATTAGCCACAGTGCTAATGTAGTGATCAGAAAGATCGTCAAGGTTGGTCATGTTAGGGGGAGGCTGAAGCCTATTTTTGGTGATGGAAGTTAGAGCATTGATGTTGATGTCTCTCATGTTGCTGTCAGTTGTTTAGCTTTAAGTGGTTGTCCCTGTCTGCACGTGACCCTTTCCAGTATGTGTGGAAGGAAATTTGAAGATGATCCGACCAGTCACATGGTAGTATGTCACCCATTTGTATGATATTGTCTTTAGCAATGATGAGGTCAAGGGTGGCACCTTTGTTGTGGGTAGGTCCCTTACAGACCTGAGAGAAGTTGAGATCAGAGAGGAAAGCCTTAAAGGAGCTGACTAAAAGATCATTGGTGTCATTCCAATGGAGGTTAAAGTCTCCAAGGAAGATATGGTATAGTTGATCCGAACACGAGCTTATGACCTCCATGATTTGCTCTATGAAGAGCAGCTTATCACCCGGTGGATGATAAATCGTGTGAAGCACACAGACAATCCTCCCCTTATTCCAAATTTCGGTAACTAATTGCTCACAAGAAGATACCAAAGCATTGTGAGATTGCTTTATAGTTAGGCTGGAGCGATGAATGGAAGCAATGCCCCCCCTCCCCCGGTTTTAAAAGGACAATCGCATCTGATAATGGCATAATCAGGCGGGATTAAGATGTCAATAACAGGGGAGTAGGCATCATTGAGCCAGGTTTCAGTGAGGATCAATATGTCCAAATCTTGCGAAATGATGAGTGCAGAAATGTCAGCTGCATGTTTCACAGCCGATCTGCAGTTGAGCAGCATCGATTTGATGTGAGGGGAGGTGTTGACCACTTCATGATGAGCGGTAGTTATTTGCAGTAGGATTTCCTTATTAACCGATCTGAGTTTAACCCTGGGTTCCCTATCAGGGTCGGAGGAAATAGCAGGGATGTTAATAGAGGAGTTAGAGGAGGCGAAAACCCCCGTGCCACTGTACGAGAATACAAGAGCGAGGGTGTTCTCAGCCGACAACTGAGGCTGAAACCTACGAGGCCTGGAGTGATGGGAGAGGCCTAGAACTCCAACTGGAACTAACTGGGTAGCGGATAAAGGACTGTTCGTCCTCACCACCGAAGACTCTTGCTTGGTGGATTGTGTTGATCGTTCCCCGGTGAGGGGTGTATATTCCAGACCCTCCCCATCGACATGGAGAACTGTAAAAGGGTCTGCATGATCTCTTTGACAGCCAGGAGATCCTGCTTGAGGTCAGCGAACTTCTCCTCAAGGTAAGGTCCGTTAATGCACTCCTCAGCCACCCCAGAATGAGACAATGGGTAAGACCCCGATGTGTGGGGGGTATTGGTTTGTATAGTACGTCCCTTACTACTGTTACAGGGGGAGATAGAGTCCCGCTTGAGAGTGGTCTCGCCGTCAACCAAGGAAGGAGTATTGGCATGAAGTGGAGTAAGATACGGTGCAAGGAGGTGCTGCGCCGATCCTAGCGTGGGCTTAGTAGCGGGCAAGGTGGTTTTAATACAGGCAATAGAGGATGCGCAGGAGGCAGAGGTAGGTGGGAATGGGTTACGTGGAGAAGTACTGGAGCCAGCAGCTAGGTCCAGAGCCCTTGAGGTGGAAGTACCTGAATCTAGGGGTAGATTAACAGGGTTATCATGGTTAGTAGTGCTATAGGAGTGATGCTCAACCCCCAAATTGTTGGGGCTAACAGAACGGCAAGTGGGTAAAGAGGGTGATGCAACATTAGACATCAGGAGTGTGAAAGGAGGAGAATTACTGGGGGCAGCCACAAGGTGGCGGGCCATCGGATCAGTACTACTGAAGCCCAAGGGAGGCATAACCGGTATGTCCGTGATAGTAGTGTGGGTGCTATACATATCCTCCGTGTTGTTGGAGAGAGCAGCGCGGTACATAGGTAAATATGGGGATGCAGAATTGGGGGAAGAAGAGGCGTAAGGTACAGAGGGTGTAGATTTTGTGGGTAGGCACATAGGTAAGGATTGGGACGCGGAATTGGAGGAAGAAGAGGTGTAAGGCATAGAGGGTAAAGATATTGAGGGGAGACTGTTATGATGGATAGTAGCCGAGATTGAGTTATTAAGTGTGCTTTTAATCATCATAAATATACTGTCAAAGCGTTTGAGGTTCCGGTCAGAGGCTTGAATAAGGATGTTCCCATTATTGTATAAGGAAATGGTCAAATCTGCCTTAAGGGCAAGGGAGGGTAGTGTGATTAAGCGGAAGCCGTGAGGTGTTTTGGTCAGTTGTTTGGTTCGCAGCGCAGAAGTTAGAGTCTTTCTCCACTGGGCTCTTCTTTTACTGTAGAAAATGAGGTCTGTCACCACAGAGCCCTTAGTGGAAATAAATGTGTCCGAGATAAGCGTTTCCAGACATCGTTTGAGGAGATTGTGTTTGAAGATCTTTTTCGCTTTCAATGATAGGTTGGTGGGGTAGATGATCTTAAAAGAATTCAGACCTACCTGAGCAAGGAGGTCAGAGGAGCGAGAGGTGCGTTGAGCCATGATGTGGGTAGCGATCAAAAAGAGGAGGTGAAATAGTCCAAGTAGATGAGAGCACTAGAAATAGAGGGGGTAAAGTAGTCCCAAAGTAGAGCAATTAGCAATAGCGGAGGTAAAGTAGTCAGATTAAAGGAGAGCACTCTGAGGTGTACAAAGGGGCGGAATCGGAGTTCTCACTCACCTCCCTAGCTGTGTGTTCGAAATAGAAGGGGAATGGCCGTCAAGAGGAAGGCACTTATAAATAGATGATGTAAAATAGTCAGATTAAAGGAGAGCACTTAGCGGTGTACAAAGGGGCAGAATCACAATTCTCACTCCCCTCCCTAGCTATGTGTTAGGCAGATGATCCAACCATCAGAAGCGAAGACTGCTCTAGCCCAGACCTCTGTAGTGAAGAAAGAATTAGGATAAACCAGGAAAGGATTAAGATAAACCAGAGCAGATGATGCAAACATCAGAAGCGAAGACTGCTCTAGCCCAGACCGCTGTGGTGAAGAAAGAATTGGGATAAACCAGGAAAGGATTAAGATAAACCAGGGAGGCATTAGTGTAAAAAGGGAGCTTGTGTGAAACCAAGGAAACTCATAGATTATGAAGTGGGAAGCTGGCACCTTTCCAAGATGGCTGTCCCCTTTGACATCAAAGTTTGAGGGCCTCTGGAGGCAGTCTTAGTCCTATTATTGTGTTCAGCAAACTTCAAAAGGACATAGTCCTATGTTTATTTCCGTAACCCCTTAGAGGCCATCTGGACCAACTTCCTAGTGGGGGCCAGGGAAACGCGGGGCAAGCAGAGGGACCCCTAAAATGGAGGTTGAGAGGTCAGGCTGAGGGACCCCTAAAATGGAGGTTAAGAGGTCACCCCCGAAGAAATTATCATGGCAAAGTACACAGCCACAAACCGCCGAGTCCCTTCCATTGATGGACCTCCAGCCATGCTGTGTGATGCCCCATGCAGAGCAAGGGGGGGTGAGAGGCATCCAAGACTCAGGCCTCCTGTGCGCATGTAGAGGCATGACGGCCCCAAAGAGATCAGTCCTTCAATGCAGGCCAGGGTGGGGCAACCCCGGAAGGAGGCCCCTGGAGGAACACAGTTCGCAGCTCCAAAGGAGAATCCCCTGCTGCTCCGCTCACGGCCATCCAGCCGGGCGGAATGTAGATCGCATCGCCAGCGGTGGATCCCCGACTGTTCCGCTCACAGCCATCACGCCCTGAACAATTCCGCAGTCCCAAACAACCCCAGAGAGTCCGTATGTCCTCAGCTCCCCGCCTAACCTACTAGCAGGCACTTCCCAGAGAGTAGATCGGGAGGAGGGAGGAGGGAGGAGGCAACCCGTCCGGACTGTGCCGACGCTAGACGCCACTAACCCGGTCGAGACCGCACCAAGGGCTCTCCCTCCTCCACCGTCCAGTCGCCTCAGCAATCATCAGGCTAGGCTGAAGGCAGCAACGATCCGGTCCCTCCACCACCGGTCGGCCGTCTCCTCACTCACCACTCTGGGCCGAAGGCAGCATCTAGCCGTGCCACCGCTGGGCCAGACTGCGCGTCGGACGTGAGAGCCTCCGCAAGCCCACTTCCTGTCAGGAGCAACGGTGATGTGGCCTTAGCCGTCGGTGCTGGGCTCCCAATCTGAAGGTTGCTTTGTCGTCCGTTCACTGAATTGCGGGCACATCAGGTTGTTGTAGAGATGCCCGGGACAGAAGCGGAACCAGTGGATTGGCGGTGGAATATCCAGGGCAGAGAGGTCGATGCTGACGGGTGGGATGCAGCAGTTCTCCAAAGGAACACCCGTTACATACTTGTTGTCGAGAGTAGAAAAAGTTTTGCTGGGCTAGTAACGATTAGCATGTATTCCTTATTACGCTGATCATTTTTTAGTTGGTGGACGGCAGGGTATAAGTCAGGATATTTAAAGATTAATGATCCCAACCCTAGGAGCTTCCTTTTGGGGCTCCAGCTCGGCGGCGGCCATCTTGATTTCCTAAGGGTTTGCTGCATCATCCAACAGCTTATAGCACCCCCTTTTGCCTCCCTGCACCCCGCTAGGGTCACGGAGTCTCCTCACATCATCTGGGCATCCCAGCATCACTGCAAACCATGTAACATAACCCCAACTACCCCTCCACTCTAACTTACCGTGCTGTGACCATCGAACTGGCCGTCACACCAATTCATGTTATGGCCATTGCACTGATACATTAACTGGTTGTAGCACAAAAATAAGGAAACTGAGACCACAGAATCCTTATATGGGCAAGGCGTGGGCTGTGGCAGAATAACGACCTCTTAAAGCAATTCCATGGTGGGCCCCTCGGTTCCACACGTCACTTCGGTTTCAGCAGGGGGAGAGCCCCAGTTCAGACAATTGCATCCGCTGTCCTTGGTGTAACCCGATGTGGCTGTCCCTCCTCCGGGCCCCCTCTTGGGATATGTCTGCATCCAGTGAATTGTCAACCTTCTCTGCCAGTGCTTTCCATTTCTTTTCAGACTCTGGCCAGGGGGCTTGTTGCAAATCCTCTACCACTTTGGTCCTCTCTGATTCAGTCTGCATCCTTGATGGCGCTGCCCGCAGGGTGTTCACCAGTGGTGGCGTCTCCTCTGATCCTGCCAGGGCTGGGTTTGGGTGGTATCGCCGCTGTAAGTCAGAAACTGGTAGCCCCATCGTTCAAGCCAATCTCATACCTCTGCTGCAGCAGTAAAGAAGTAAGAATGGTATTTGTCAATAATTCTCAGTTTCACTGGAAACAATAAGGGGTAGCATGTTGTTTGACCTGTAAAAAAGTCTCCCTTTGATGTTGAACCAGGACCGTGTGCTCAAGGTAAATGTTGAACCCTTGCCCCTCCACACTCCAGGGGTCACGCGTTTGTGTCATGGGGAGGGGCACACTCCATACTGAACCATTTAGAAGTTTTTCTGGTGCCAGAAAGTCCTTGAGGAAGAGGTCCATACTTGGACCCTCCACTCTCTCGGAACCTCAATCAATCTGACATTATTATGACCAGAGCAGCCCTCAGCATCTTCCAGTCACTCCTGCAGTTTCACCACCTCCTGTTCCAATCGTTGAACACAGGTAGAGTGTTTGGTCACTGTTGGTCTACTAAGGGCCAGCACAGATTCCGTCTCTGTCACACGATCCACCAATTCACCTCCTTGGTCGTGCTGTCTATCCTGAGCTCCAAGGTTGCTTTCGTGTCTTTTATGGCCGGCAAGATAGTGACGGTGTGGGTCTCTAAGTCGCGATCTGGTGGATTCACCCTAGGTGCATGTCTGTTCCCATGTGACGCGATGAGTCAGGTTGGGGCACTTTAAGCACTTTCTGTGGCACTTCAGGCAACGCCCAGCAGTGGTCCCGGGTGGAATGGCACTGGACACACAGAACCACTCTGACTCCCCGGGCTCCCTACCACCACAGGTGGCACCCCTGGAATGAGCACCCCTAGTCAGAGGTCCTTTCAGTTACTTCAGGCCGAATGGGTATCAGTAACCCTAACTATGCGAACACTCTGTTCCAGCCGTCACGAGAAGCGGATGTGCCCTTGGTGTTCCAGGATGTCCACCTCCAGTTCAATCATTGCTCCACTAGATGTGGCATCAGGAAAGAGGGGCAGCGAGAGCAACCACCATTGGGCGCCACAATGTCAGTAGT
Organism: Calotriton arnoldi; assembly: GCA_963921515.1. Classification (NCBI taxonomy): domain Eukaryota; kingdom Metazoa; phylum Chordata; class Amphibia; order Caudata; family Salamandridae; genus Calotriton; species Calotriton arnoldi. The sequence goes on from CAWUFW010012397.1 coordinate 173,828, forward strand.
GTCACACTCCGTAAATCTTTAATTTACATATGGGTGAGAGGGAGATCAACCACTCTAGTACATCCGCCCGAGCCCTAATCTCAGTGCAGCACCCACGGGCATGAGCACTCCCTCCACTGCCTCCTCCGTCAGACCATCCTACCATAGCTCAGGCCATATGCAGTTGATCGTCACCCACAATCTGACCAAGTTGGGTTCCCCTGGATGAATCAGGCCCTCCTCAACTGAAACGTTTCCTTAAAGCAGAAGGCCTGCTCAGGGCACACTTCTGCACTAAAAGTAGTCTGCCTACCCTCTTTTGGCCCCAGGCACTATCCTGTATATAGGTGGCAGCTGTGTGGTGCTGCCCCGGCCCTACGCACCGCTATCAGGGCAGAGCGCTGGTGTCTGTGCTCCATAGCTCCCCTGAGACCACCGCCAAGCGCCCTCTGTCTAAGGCTACCTGCCTCAGTCCCTTCACCGGCTGCAGGGCTCAGGCTGATACACCTCGGGGAAACAGCACTCCCGGGCTCAACTCGACTCCCTCCTTTTTGGCAAGCACTGTCTGCCATGGCCACTCTCCCCCAGCGTCTCTAGTGGTGGTGGCTATTAGGCTCCACCCACCATAACTCTCCAGCTGCAGGACACCTCGCCAAGCCCAGCCCGGGGAAAAGCCAATCCCTCACCGTGCCGAGGTCACCTCAGCAGTTCTAACTTGTCCATGTCACCATCTTGATCACGGTTGCCCTCACTGTTTCTCGCTCCAGAGTGCCAACACCACAATTCCTCAGGCCCGCCGATGTGCTGACTCGACTGTGGGTTCTCCCTGTGCCTTATTACACTGAACATACAGCTAACTAATTTTTTATTTTATTTCTAAACATCAATACTACTAAGTAAATAACAAACTAATTCTACTACATACAAGTGCATTAAAACAAAGGATTTAAGTTCAAAGTTATACAATTAAATAATCACAGTCCAACATAGAGCAATTTGGGGGTGGTGTTGGACACTAAAGGGATGATATTTACTATTCCCATTCCAATCTAGACCGATTTGGGGAATGTGTTGTACACTATAGGGTGTAATTTACTGTTCCCCCTCCTATCTATGACAATTTGGGGAAGGGTTAAAACACTAACTGGTTACATTATCTGTTTCCAGTCCAATCTATACCAATTTGAAGAAAGTGTTGGACACTGAATGTGTAAATTTACTGTTCCCATACCAATATAAACCACGGTGTGGAAGTTGTGGACTGCAAAGGAATCACATTTACTATTCCCATTCCAATCTATCCCAGTTTGGGGAAGATGTTGGACACTAAAAGAGTGGCATTTACTATTCCCACTTAAATGTAACTATATTAGGGGAAGGTGTTGGACACTAAAGGGGTGACATTTACACTGCAATCTAAAAGTCTAAAACATTTTATACAAGGCAATGCACACTAAACATTTTATACACAATCAATACTCCATGCTCACACACAATTTTATTTCAATAAAAGAAACTAAAATGTTACTAAAACACACTAACCATAACTACAAACCTATAGGTTCATCCATATATAAACATTAACATATAAAAAAGTATGATTAATAATTAATAAATAATATATTTTATAAATATTGACTATCATTTCTAAACTTTAAACCATAAAATGAAAAATAAAATCATAATTCAAAATTAACAATCATAAATTAAAAAATATATAAAACCAATGATTAAGTTAAAAACAAATAAAATATATCTTTTAGTTTACAATTATAATATTACACCCAAAAATTAATTTTAAATATATGTATTATGAAAATTTATTTCTCATAAAAATATGAAATTCAAAACCTTTATATTAAAAAAATTGTAGATATTTTACTATATTAAAGTTAATTGGCATATATTTGTAACTTTTTTATAATTTTTTATATTTAAAAAAACAAATAATACCATTGATATATACTTTAATGAATTTTAAATTAGAATGCATTACAATTATTTATGTAACAAAAGAAATCTAAACATTTTACAATAGTAATTTCCATACCATTAAAATAATGAACATAAAATGTACTTTAAAAAATACACTTTTTAAAAATCTCTTACCCCCTGAAAATCCATTATCCCGCCACAAAAAAAAAATTTGAAACCATTAATTTCATAACTAATAAATTATCTTAATAAAACACAAATAGAAACATTAATAAACATATTGGGGCCGATTACGATGTTGGTCGTAAAGCCTACGACCCTAGTTCTGAGGATTTACGACCAACATCGTCGGTTTCAATTCCGACCTGCTAATAATGATACAGCCGGTCGGAATTGAAACCGATCGGTCATTCCGGCTGGCAGTTGGAACCGGCCCTTAATCCATATGGACGGCGGTTTCCGCCGTCCGGATTATGATGCACGGTTTCCGGCAGGGTTTCCATGCCGGCCTTTCCCACATGAAAACCCTGTCAGAAAGAGTGTTTGGAGCCCCTAGCAGGCCCCCCTTTCCCTTGCGGCCTCCAGTTGGGGGCCGAAGGAGCACCTATGGTGGCACCATGTTAATTCCTGCACCTTGTGGCAAGCACCTTGAGGTGCCTGCCATGGGGTGCAGGGATTAACACAATCTCCCATTTCTCAATGGAAGCTTGTGTTATGGACGGTTTACAGCCGTATCACAAGCTCCCATAGAGAAATTGGAGAATGCGTCCTCACCATATGCGGTCGCATCGTAATTAGGCGGTTGGGACCGCCGACTGGAGGTCGGTCGGTCCCGTTTCCGCCACGGTGTCAGTTGGAGGAAACTCCGAACAACATCGTAAAAGGCCCCATAGAATCAAACACACAACAATAAATTACATACTAATTGACAGTTACAAACGATATTACATACAACTATATTTTCTAAATCTATATTTTTTACAATGATATTAAAAACAACACTTAAAACTATATGTTTGCCTTCGATATTCCTGCCCGCAATATTTTTGACATCCCAATATTCGTGAAATTATATTTTTGCATCATGATATTTATTTTTCTGATTTCTAGGTCTCGCCTACGCAGCGCGCATGCGCTGCTTAGGAGGGCCTTTAGCCGTCGCTCTGCTCATTTTCAAGCACACACTCGTGCTTGTGGCGGCATCCACCTTGCGGGAGCGAGCAGCGGCACGCATGCTAATTGGCTGTTGCGCGCTCCCGCAAGGCGGATGGTGCCACAAGCACGCGTGTGCTTGAAAACAGCTGCTGCTTGTTTTGATCGCGCGCACCACTCATGGGACACTGCAGCGTCTTTCATTCTCATTATCTTTCCTTCTCCCCTTTTAAATTCTTCCCTAATAATTCCATAATTTCTTTCTTAAATCTGTCTTTCTGTTACCTACATCCTTTCCATTACGCATTTTCTTTCACTCACGCCCCAATGACACGATTTTGTATTTGGCGCTTTTACATTTCTCGCCCAGCTCCTCCCTGTTTTTTTTCTGTAAAGCGGTCATTTACTGCATACTAAAATGGTCATTTTCCTGCGATTCATTCGCTCTCGTTACAATGTAAACAAATAATAGCGGTTTGCAGCAATTAAGGAAGACCGCGTAAAATATAGGCTGGGGCTGCCAGGCCACCAACTTTCTGAATGCCTCACTGTGATGAGAACAGAGGGCTGTGACTTTTACTTGGGCACAAAAGGCCTCACGCGTTTGCTTGGGAAACTGCTAATTGAACGGGCTTGGCCTTTTGCTGCCGCCTCCCTTTCAGCGGTATTTATGGCTTCTAAACTGCTAAGGCTTCCCTTGACTTTCAATGTACAAGTTTGGGCACTTTTTTTTTCTTCACTTCTTCTACCTCTCTCTCTACCTCTACCTCTCTACCTCTACCTCTCTACCTCTACCTCTCTACCTCTCTACCTCTCTACCTCTCTCTACCTCTCTACCTACCTCTCTCTACCTCTCTCTACCTCTCTCTACCTCTCTCTACCTCTCTCTACCTCTCTACCTCTCCCTATCTCTCTAACTCTCTACCTCTCTCTCTCTACCTCTCTACCTCTCTACCTCTCTCTCTACCTCTCTCTCTACCTCTCTACCTCTCTCTCTACCTCTCTCTCTACCTCTCTCTCTACATCTCTCCCTCTACCTTTCTACCTCTCTACCTCTCTACCTCTCTCTACCTCTCTCTCTCTACCTCTCTCTCTCTACCTCTCTCTAACTCTCTACCTCTCTACCTCTCTACCTCTCTCTACCTCTCTCTCTACCTCTCTCTACCTCTCTACCTCTCTCTCTCTACCTCTCTCTACCTCTCTACCTCTCTACCTCTCTCTACCTCTCTCTACCTCTCTACCTTTCTCTACCTCTCTCTACCTCTCTCTCTCTACCTCTCTCTCTACCTCTACCTCTCTACCTCTCTACCTCTCTACCTATCTCTCTCTACCTCTCTCTCTACCTCTCTCTCTCTCTACCTCTCTCTCTCTCTACCTCTCTCTCTCTACCTCTCTCTCTACCTCTCTCTCTACCTCTCTCTCTACCTCTATCTACCTCTATCTACCTCTCTCTACCTCTCTACCTCTCTACCTCTCTCTACCTCTCTCTCTACCTCTACCTCTCTCTCTCTACCTCTCTACCTCTAACTACCTCTCTACCTCTCTCTACCTCTACCTCTATACCTCTCTACCTCTCTCTACCTCTCTACCTATCTACCACTCTCTACCTCTCTCTCTACCTCTCTCTCTCTACCTCTCTTCCTCTCTCTACCTCTCTCTACCTCTCTACCTCTCTCTACCTCTCTACCTCTCTCTACCTCTCTACCTCTCTCTACCTCTCTCTACCTCTCTCTCTACCTCTCTCTCTCTACCTCTCTCTACCTCTCTCTCTCTACCTCTCTCTACCTCTCTACCTCTCTCTACCTCTACCTCTCTACCTCTCTCTACCTCTCTACCTATCTACCACTCTCTACCTCTCTACCTCTCTACCTCTCTCTCTCTACCTCTCTTCCTCTCTCTACCTCTCTCTACCTCTCTACCTCTCTCTACCTCTCTACCTCTCTCTATCTCTCTCTACCTCTCTCTCTACCTCTCTCTCTCTACCCTCTCTACCTCTACCTCTCTCTACCTCTCTACCTCTCGACCTCTCTACCTCTCTAGCTCTCTACCTCTCTCTACCTCTCTACCTCTCTCTACCTATCTACCTCTCTCTACCTCTCTCTCTCTACCTCTCTCTCTACCTCTCTCTCTACCTCTCTCTCTCTCTCTCTACCTCTCTCTACCTCTCTACCTCTCTCTACCTCTCTCTACCTCTCTACCTCTCTCTACCTCTCTACCTCTCTACCTCTCTCTACCTCTCTACCTACCTCTCTCTACCTCTCTCTACCTCTCTACCTCTCTCTACCTCTCTCTCTCTCTACCTCTAACTCTCTACCTCTCTACCTCTCTACCTCTCTCTACCTCTCTACCTTTCTCTACCTCTCTACCTCTCTCTCTACCTCTCTCTCTCTACCTCTCTACCTCTACCTCTACACCTCTCTACCTCTCTCTACCTCTCTACCTCTCTCTCTCTACCTCTCTCTCTCTACCTCTGCCTCTCTACCTCTCTCTACCTCTCTACCTCTCTCTCTACCTCTCTCTCTCTACCTCTCTACCTCTCTCTACCTCTCTCTCTCTACACCTCTCTCTACCTCTCTACCTCTCTTTACCTCTCTACCTCTCTCTCTCTACCTCTCTCTACCTCTCTACCTCTCCACCTCTCTCTACCTCTCTCTCTACCCCTCTACCTCTCTACCTCTCTCTACCTCTCTACCTCTCTCTACCTCTCTCTACCTCTCTCTCTCTCTACCTCTCTACCTCTACCTCTCTACACCTCTCTCTACCTCTCTACCTCTCTACCTCTCTCTCTACCTCTCTCTCTCTACCTCTCTACCTCTCTCTCTCTACCCCTCTCTCTCTCTCTCTACCGCTCTCTCTACCTCTCTCTACCTCTCTCTCTACCTCTCTCTCTCTCTACCTCTCTCTCAACCTCTCTCTCTACCTCTCTACCTCTCTCTACCTCTCTACCTCTACCTCTCTACCTCTCTCTACCTCTCTACCTCAGCGGTATTTATGGCTTCTAAACTGCCGAGGCTTCCCTTGACATTCAATGTACCTCTCTCTACCTCTGTCTACCTCTCTACCTCTCTCTACCTCTCTCTGCCTCTCTACCTCTCTCTACCTCTCTCTCTACCTCTCTCTCTCTCTACCTCTCTCTCTACCTCTCTCTCTCTACCTCTCTCTCTACCTCTCTCTCTCTACCTCTCTACCTCTCTCTCTCTACCTCTCTCTCTCTACCTCTCTCTCGACCTCTCTCTCTCTCTACCTCTACCTCTCTCTACCTCTCTCTACCTCTACCTCTCTACCTCTCTCTACCTCTCTACTTCTCTCTACCTCTCTCCACCTCTCTCTCTACACCTCTCTCTCTACACCTCTCTCTCTACCCCTCTCTCTACACCCCTCTCTCTACCCCTCTCTCTACACCCCTCTCTCTACCCCTCTTTCTACCCCTTTCTCTACCCCTCTCTACCTCTCTCTCTACCCCTCTCTCTACACCTCTCTCTACTTCTCTCTCTACCCCTCTCTCTACACCTCTCTCTACCCCTCTCTCTACCCCTCTCTCTACCCCTCTCTCTACCCACCTCTCTCTACCCACCTCTCTCTACACACCTCTCTCTACACACCTCTCTCTACCCACCTCTCTCTACACACCTCTCTCTACACACCTCTCTCTACACACCTCTCTCTACACACCTCTCTCTCTCTACACCTCTCTCTCTCTCTCTCTCTGCACACCTCTCTCTCTCTCTCTCTCTCTCTCTACATCTCTAAGTGGCAGCCGGAGCCTGATAGCACTGCTTGTCCTTTAAAAAAAAAAAACAAGCATTGGCATAGCCAATAGGTCTCACCTTTGGGACCTTATAAGTGTTTAGTTATCCAGTACAATATCCTTGGTGCAACAACATCAAGTGTTGCATGGCTAAACACTTATAAGGTCCCAAAGGCGAGGCCTATTGGCTATGCCAATGCTTGTTTGTCCATGCAGCCTATATGGTACCTTATCGCCGGTTCTCGGTTTACAGATGGCAGAGGAACTTTCTCTCTGAAAGATATCCATAAGTGGAGCTCTCAAATGGGAACCACAAATTAAAACGGGGGCCTTTGCAGAGTGCTACTGAGCCATTCAAAAATAAGGATGCAAAACAACTCTTTCAGTTGGAAGCAGTGAATTGAACCATTTGTGGGAGCCAATACTTAAGGCTCACAAACATTTAGGGCCTTATTACGATGGCGGTCAGGTGAGCGTCTGACCGCCATTGAAGCTGGAGTGGGTCTGTCTGACAAGTAGTCGAAGGTCCCACCTGCCAGATTATGGTGCGACCGCTGTGTTGGCAGTTGTAAACATCCCTTTTACTATTGCCGCTTGTGCTGCGGCCCTGAAAAGGGCCATGCACCCTGGAAAACCCTGGCCCTGAAAACATCCATGCATCGTGTGCCAGGCACCATGTGATGCCTAGAACATGGTGCATGGATGTTTGTGGGGGCACCACATGTGCCCCCTGGCCACATAGGGGAGGCACATGGGAGATGGAGGCCCTGCTGTCCGTTTTTTGCAGCCTTTCCACGGTAGTGGAACCGCCATGGAAAAGGCTGTGGCAAATGGACATCGTAATCCCTATGGCGGTGCCTACGCAGTATCCACCTTCATTGTAGGGATTACGGTCTGACTGACGAACCAATGGGCTCCTTGAGCCTGTCGGAGGCGTTGGTCTGTCTCTCCCACCACTGCAGACTGACCAACCGCATCGTAATGCGGCGCTCGGACCGCTATCCTGGATGTTTGGTGGAACCGGTGGTGGTCCCACCGACATCCTAATGAGGGCCTTAGTTTTGGATTATAGTATGCTCCAACAGAGGAGAGTTTACTATTGAGTAATTTTAAATTAGAGCGTAGCGAAATGACAATTATAAATGCACAGTAGTCTTGTATTGCAAAATGTCTCTAGTTTGCAGAGTCAGCTCCCTCTAAACTGGGGTAATCAAAGTTACAAAGATTTTTCTTCTTGCTTTGCTTCCAAAAAAGGTTTCAAAAGTAGCTCTTCCTCTGTTTTTAGTACAGAATTACATGCAAGTCTGTCTTTTGGATTACAAATGCCATTTTCTCTTCAGTCACTTGCTACAGCATAGTTGAAAAATCCCTATGTCATGGGCCAGCTTGGAAACCACTCACTCTGCTTTTCTTCTGTGCTGTCTCACTGCTCCATTTTCTTGAATCTCTCCAATTACTGCCCACAGAGTGTCCTCAATACACCAACCCTTTACTGAGTGTTATAATTCTGCCTTACTCTCTGATCAAAAAGTTGTATTTAAATTCCTCACTGGAATTCCTTAGCCTTATACTTCCACTTAAATGGATTGAGAGCGCTGCAACCACCGAATTTGGATAAAAGGGTACTCTTCAACCATGATGATAACAACAGCCCTTGAAGGTCCTGAGAGACTCTCTTGGCAAAATTGGTAGAATTTTCATTCTTATTTATCACTGGGTACAAATGTGTCTCTTTAATGATACAGATTATCTATTGGTCATATAATTATTGGAAGTGCGAATCTTAACAATACCCAGATATAGTATGCCTTTGGTCGTCCTTGAGTCGCCAATGCCACGCAAGCGGTGAATTTTGAACGGGGAGGTGTACCATGGATAGAGCATGGGCATTTCTGTGCACCCAAGCATGGATTTGGCAATATTCCAGATTTACAAAGGTTTGTAAACTTTGGGTTGTGTCAAAATGGTATGCTTCCCAGAGGACAGTGTAAGAAGGAGAAAGAGCTTTTCTTCTCCTTGTTATTTCCTATTTCTTTACCTGATGCATTCTACATCACCCATAGAAAGAGCAAAATTACTTTTTGTATTGTTTTTGTGCAGGAAGGTATCAATTCATGCATAAAAATAAATACTGCTAGTAACACATTCACACTTGCACTGTGGTGCAATGGTGCCAGCGTTGGCGGTATACAGCCCACAGTGTATCAGTGGAAGGACAGAGCTTTAATTTCTCTATATATTTCTAAATATGGACCATTTCTGTGCTCTCCCTTTCAAACAACACTGCACAGCAAGTTTCCTTGCTGCATCGCACTGCTTGAAATAATAGTAAATGTGCCCCCTGGTGTCTGCGTGGGTTTGCCTGGACTGGAATGAATAGGCTTTGTACAAATAAGGGGCAGATGTGCGAAGCTATTTAGCATTTCTTAATGGGCCGCATTGCTATTTCGGCCTGTTAAGAAATGCCAAATCACCTTTTGACATGTACAAAGGCCATTTGGGAATCGCGAAATGCAATTTCTACCCAGTAGAAAGCGCATTTTGTGACACTCAAATAGGAAATCACAAATAAGGATTTCCTATTTGTGCTTTCCTATGCACATGTACAAAGCATTTCCTAAAAGCGACTTGGGCATTTAGGAAATGCTATTACCATTGAATCACAATTTTAAAAAAGCCCTCCAAAATGTTTTTTTTAAGTGAAATAAGGCACACACATGCCCTTAGGGCATCTGTGCACTTTACATGTGCACCACTATTTTCGGGGAGCAGCTAGGGGGGCCTTAGGCTGAATGCCACCCTTGCTTTAAAATTTCCTAATTTGTGATTTCCTATCAGGGAATCGCAAATTAGGAAATGCAAAATTATGTGTACCTTAGGCCCATACGAACAAATGGTTTGGAATTACCTAAACAGCAATTTCCTAATAGCGATTACTTAAGGGTAGGAATCGCTCTTAGGGAATCTCTATTTTTATACATACCATTTTGTATTTCCTAAATAGAGATTTCTAAGGAGTCGCTATTTAGGAAATGCAAAATAAGTATTTCATACATCTGACCCTAAATCTTTCTTTATGTTGATACCCTGAATTCTTTCTGCATTGTTTAATAAAATGCACTTTAAATAGTTAAGGAAAGAAAAGTATTTGGGGAATCAGCACTGTTTTAACCTGGCACTGTGATTTCCTTCAATATGCTAGATACCCCAATTTCAATACTAGTTGATTACAATACATGTATGTTGAAGGCTTTCAACAGAAAGCAACTTTTATAAGAGTTTCAAAAGAAAGAAAGGTGGCCTACATTTGATATTGTTTTCCTTCCTTAGAAACCTTTGATATATCTTCTTGTTGATAGCCAACACCTGTTTTGTGATTTTATAAGGTACCGCTTTTTCAAACAATTTCACCTTCTTCAGCAGTTAAGTAGAATACATGTTGGATGACGAACACCCCTAATTGAAGATTACTCAAAAATATATACACTACTGGTGAACCGTGTTGCCATGTGATTAAACCAGCCATCCAAAACGCTTGTGGAGGAAATTTAACAGTGGCACTGAAAATGCACGACTGAGATTGGCTGAAGTCTGTCTAATTATTCCTAAATGAAAAAGAGAGATGGTGTCACATATTATATATATATATATATATATATATATATATATATATATATATATATATATATATATATATATATATATATATATATAATTAATATATTCACCAAGGCACCAAGAAGTTCCATAATTGTATAAAGGAATGAGGCCGAAGGTCGAGTTCCTTTATAACGTTATGGAACCCTGAAGTGACTTGCAATATCCTTATCACGTAGGCCAGGGGGTGCTTTATCCCATATAATACATGGTAACAACATCACCTTTCCCACAAACAACTTAAAACCTTGGTGCATAGCTCGTTCATGCGAAAGAGCGAACATGTTTCAAAACAAGAAGAATAAAAATAAGATCTCTAGTGCCAAATTAAACACATCAAGATACTTGTTGCAAACAGGTATTTAAAACAGTTCCATACAAGTGAGTTGCTTTTTTAAAAAAATACTGGAATTTATACAGGGATTACAGAATCTCATGTATTATAACATGATACTCACTTTAGTTATATTCCCTTTGATAAGCTAAAGGCAAGGACTCATTCATTTGATGGCTTATTTTAGTGAGGACTTTATTGCTCATTTTCACTGATTTTGAATGGTAATGTTAATCACAATTTAATTCCTGAAAATAGCAGCAACAGCCAATATGTTTTACCCCTTATCAGTTTGCAGGCCTGGGGCTATTTCATGGCTAATGCAAAGTAGTTAGATAGTCCCAGAAGTGGAGAAAAAATATAGCTTTGTCTTTACTCTTATGATCAGGACCTTTAGTTTTCTAATAGCTGTGTGAGTTGGGTATGTAACTGAAAACCAAAACCTTTCTCAAATATCTGAACACAGTTGTGCATGACTTTAAAATTAAAACGGCTGGTACTGGGTGTCAGAATGTGGTTATCAGTGACTGGACAGACAATAAGCCAGTTTCATGTATTAAGGATGTGGTATTTGAAGGCGGTCATGGTTCTGTGAGCATCACTCATGGTCTGTATATGTGCATGTCTCTAGCATGTGTTATTTTGTGCATTTAGGGGCCGATTCCGATTCCGGCCGGAAATCTCTCCGACCGAGCCGGACCCGGAGAGATTTCCGACCGAATCGGACTCTGCCAGTCCGACCGAACGAGTACGATGCGCACGCATGCCATCGGACTCGAGTCGGTCGGACTCCCATTGAAGTCAATGGGAGCCTGTCGTACAACGCGTACGCGGGCTCCCATTGACTCAATGGGTGCGAGGCGGACAAGGGCGCCCCCTACAGCGTGTACGCGTCCATGCGCATCGCGGCGTACATGCACAGGTAGGGGGGACCCATGGGTCCCCCCTGTGTGCGACTCGCGCGCCTATGCGTACAGGGGGGTCCGACGCGGACCCCCAAAGTCCGGCTCCGACAGCTTTTTCGAGCCGGACGGCGCGAGTCGATCGGACTGCTCGCGGCGCGCATCGTACTTACCCGGCCGGGATACGTCTCCATAGCGCGGTGCGAGTCGTGTCCATGCGAGTCGGTCGGAGCGTGTTGAAGCCGCGTTCGAGTCGGTCGGAGATTTCGCGGGTGCCTGCATCGTACTCGCTCGGCCGGACCCGCGTACGATTCGGTCGGGAAACAGGGCTCCGAATCGGATCCGGTAAATCCGAATCCGATTCGGAGCACTACCGGCCGAGATCGGAATTGGCCCCTATGTGTCAGTGGGCATGAATGTGTTTGTGTGATGACCTGAGGATGCTAACCAATATTATCCTACACATTTAATTCCAGGGGTAAAATGCTTCAGTCTGCAGACACAGATATACTTTAACAAAAAACAACAAACACGTAGATGCAAACTGTGTTTATTTCTTGGAATTGTCTAATTACCCAGCCGCCAGCCAAATAGTACAAAATCTCTGCTATTTACCCAGTGGCCGGCAAAATAGTACATAGTCTCTGCTGTTTAGCCGGCCATAGACTACCTAGTAGAGATGATGTACAATTTGGCCAGCGGTCGAATAAATAGTGTGAAGGAGGTCTTTATTTAGTCAGCCATAAAGAAAATATGGACTCCAGACAATGGTAGAGTGGTGGCCATCTTGTAATGGGGATGCAACATGTGTGAAGCATCTGAAAGTAAGTGCAATAATTTGTAAAAAGGTAAGTGCATGAATTAAGCTAAGCTGTTTATGGATAAAAAACATTGTAAAATCAATTTTGAAAAAAAACATTTATCTTATTTTAATCTTCAAATTAGACTTGTAGAAATCAAACAGAAGCTAAAGGATATGGCACACAGATATTTTGCACTTCAGTCAAGGAACATTTGGTTGTCAGAAAAGAACAGTGAGTATGGTTTTAAAGCATGTTACATAAATGTTTTATTCACTCATGAAAATACATAATTTGTTTTAATGCTCATGATGCTCCTTTTGTGCTTCTTATGGCAGGCCTTGTGCTAGCTTTAGGCTTCTGTTTAAGGGGGATTGTGCTTGCTTAGTGTTTCAAATCTGGCAACACAGCAGCAGTCAACAAGCAGCAGCAGACAGAGGGATAGACACGTTCAGAAATTGGTGTTTGGGGAACTTGCAGGAGGTAAATTGAGTGGTTCACTGACAGAATATTGATGTACAAAATATAGTTGTTAAAAATATCGATAAAAAATATAGAATATAGGTTGCTAGGGGTCAACAGGGCTTGCTCCAAAACCGGGGGTGGGGTGGCGGTGATCCATCGCACTGACTGGGAATTCTCCCACAGAAAGATCCAGAAATGTGGACCCCTCGAAGCCATGCTCTTCTGTGTCAAGTTTACCCCTGGCCTGGCAATGGCCAGGATTCTTGTTTACAGACCTCCTATTTCCCCAGTCAGACACCTTTCTGAATTTTATGATGCAGTAGCAGACCTCTCGCTCAAGTATGTAAATTTTACCATACTAGGGGATTTCAACGTCCATATGGATGATGATAACTGCACCATAGCTAGACATCTAGCCGACACTTTCAGTGGCCTTAACCTATCACAGCTGGTCAGTGGCCCCACCACTCTGCCGGCCATACACTTGACCTCATTTTTACCAATAACCCCCTTTTGATAGCTGACCACCCCTTACCACTTACCTGGTCGGATCACTTCCTAGTACCTTTTAGCCTGTCATTGAACTCCTGTATTCCTAGACCTCACCTAATCTCGGAAAAGAGAAGGCTGTGGCGTAATGTCACGCTAAGCATCATGACTCCGGTTCTTGCTACAACCCCCCTCCAATTGCCAGGCAACCCAGACTCTGATTCCTCAAGTTTTAACAGTTGGCTATCTGCAGCCTTAGATACTGTTGCCCCTCTCAAACCTGTCGCTGCCCCCAGGCAGAGACCATCAGCCCCCTGGTTCTCTCCGGAGCTCCGTTTGGTGAAAAGTCACTGCAAGAAATTGGAGCGCTCCTGGAGAGTATCTTACGACCCCGCTGCTAAGGAGATCTATAAAAAAGCCTTGAAAGACTTTCATAAACTCAAGCGCTCCATGATGCGAGATTACTTCTCCAATAAGATTCATCTAGCAGGGAACTCAGCAAAACCTCTCTTTAAAATTGTTCAGGAGTTCACTAAGCCCTCCGCCTCCGCCAGTACAGTTCTCCCTTCCGCTGCCCTGTGCACAGGACTGTCAGACTTCTTTCAGGATAAAATCGAAGCTATATATACCACCTTCCCTTCCCCTCAGGCCTCTTCAGAACCTTCTACTTTATTGGCCAGCAATGATGCAATGACCACTTTCTGCCCTCTCTCTCTTGATACTTCACTCCATCAACTTTTAACCTGTAAATCAAGGTCTCCGGGCGACCCCTGCCCGGCTCCGCTTTTCAAACTACTGGCACCCTGCATTAATTCCTCATTGAATTTGATTTGGAACTCCTCGCTGAATTCAGGTATTTTCCCCGCAGTGTGGAAACAAGCTTATCTTTTACCGATCCTCCAAAAACATGACGCCGACCCCGCAGCTTTTAAAAATTTTAGACCCATCTCCCTGCTACCACACCCGCTAAAATTCTTGAACAAATTGTAGAGGAACAACTCTCTAATTATCTGGAATCCAGATCTCTGTTTCATGACTCTCAATCCGGCTTCAGAGCTGGCTACAGCACAGAGACGGCCCTCCTTGAAGTGTCCGAGAGTATCCACGAGAGCATTGACTTGGGCAAAGCAGCTATGCTAGTGCTGCTCGATTTATCTGCGGCATTCGACACGATTGCCCACCCCATACTCATTGATAGGTTAAGAGACCTGAGAATCCAGGGCACGGCCCTGTCCTGGATCGGGTCCGATCTAGGGAACCGGTCTCAACAAGTCATTCTCTGCCCTTTTCTTTCGGACAAGAAGCCCTTGATCTGCGGTGTTCCACAGGGCTCTGCTTTGAGCCTCTCCTTTTCAACGCATACCTTTCACCCCTTGCGGCATTGGTGGAATCTTGCGGGGTGAGTGTTGTCTCCTATGCTGACGATACCCAGCTGGTGTTCTCCTTCAAGCAGCACTCGGAGGCAGCCTTCTCCAATTTCAGAACTTGCCTGAGCAACATCTCGGCCTGGGTGTCACTGAACTGTCTCAAACTTAACTCGGAAAAAACCGAGGTACAATTTTTTAATCAAAAATCTCCCCCTTCCCCCTTCCCCTGTGCTTTGGTGGCCTCAGGAGATGTTTCCCCCCCAGTACCTGTTGACTCTGTGAGAAATCTTGGCTTCAGATTTGACAATGGTCTCTCCTGTAAAGCACAAATTAAGCAGGTCTCCTCCTTCTGCTTTGGGAAACTGCGTACGCTGCGAAAATTCCTCCACTTCCTTCCCTTGGACTGCCGCCGTACAATCGTCCATGCGCTGATCACATCCCACCTGGACTACGCCAACAGCCTCTATCTAGGGGTTCCCGCCTATTTGACTCGGCAGCTGCAGATAGTTCAAAACGCCGCCGCCAGACTTATTTGCAAAATTCCCTTCCGTCACTCTATTTCCCCCCACCTGAGAATCCTGCACTGGCTGCCTGTCACCAAACGCATTGAATTCAAGGCACTTACCCTGGCATATAGAGCATTCCGGGGATTGGGCCCTGTGTATTTGAGAGCTAGACTCCAACACTACCATCATGACCGGGCCTTGAGATGTAACCACCAGAGTCTCCTAGTCATCCCCCGCTTTCGTAGGGCCAGGACGGGGGGCAGAGCCTTTGCGGTTGGAACCTCTAAACTTTGGAATGCCCTGCCACTCTCCATCCGCCTATCAGAGTCAGAACTTACTTTTTGACGGACCTTGAAAACCTGGTTGTTTACGAGCACCTAGTCCTATCTGACATTTTCTGCCCCTATTAGTTCTGTAGCCTACAGTTTAGCCTCAGCGCTGGGACACCCCCGCAGGGGGTAGCTGTGCACTCTACAAATCCCACAAATAAATAAATAAATAAAATCGACTCCCTATACTTAAACAGGTAAGTACCAAAGTATCGGAAAAAAATATCGATGTAAAAAATATAGTTATACAAAATATCAATTTATATATATATAATGGCTGATAGCTGCTGACGAAAATAAAGAAATAAAGAAATTTTGCACAGAAAACGGTGTCCGTGCTCCTGTCTCAGTGGGGGTGAACTGCAAGTGGAGATTGGAGAAACGCTGCATGTATATATATATATATATATCACCACGAAAATCCCAGGAATGTATCCGCTACGGCAGCAGCAGCAGCGCAACACCACAGGCACAGACTCCAAAGGCAGAAGTATTCAACAGATGGGTTTATTCACACATCTATGTCCAAAAGTGACGCGTTTCGGCCGCCAGACATGCGGCCTTGATCACACAACGCGCTGCTGGTGAGTATGTGCATTATATACAGGTGATACTAGTAGTCCTTTTTTCCTGTTTACCTGCATGACCGGGCGATTTTACGACAATGGTGTAAGTGAGTAGGTCATTTACAACAGGCTTTCGCTTTACTGTTTAACATCAGGCTGAGCTATATATGGTATTCAGTGAGTATCCCATAAACGGTAAATAGACATGGGGCACATCAACTGTAACAACTCACGCTGCGTGTGCCACAATCAAGATGGACATGTGTAAACAGTGCTGGATGTGACTGTCCTGGCTATAGATAGCTCAAGGATGTGAATCATGAGCATATCGGTAGGTTAAAACAATACGTTATGACTGCATAATACATATTAAATCAATGATTCACTGCGTTATTTGTGTCACAAATACAAGTTAGTGCATGTAAATAAAGAATGGCAACAATCCCAGGTGGGCAATAGTACAGAAGTGAAGCCCTGCTTATCAGTATATTTACGCGCATGTGCACACAGTAGTTGTTCTCACATTGTGTAGAAATGTTATCATGGGGATATATAACGTATATTGTGTAATCTAAGTTGTGCCTGATATAGATAAAATGCCAGCTGTGGTGTTGAGCAAATAAGCGAGTGCTACTACTAATAAAAAAGTGCTTAACTGAATTGTAGTGAGAGGTAAAAATAGTGCCAAAGTAATGTGTAGCGAAAAATTATTTTAAAAAACATGAATGAAAAGAAAAAATGTAAGCGCATAACATGCAAAGATCTAGGTGTTAGAAGGAAATGTTATGTACCATATGTTAGCGCACATAGTGTTCTATATACAATGTGGTGATCCAGAAATTCAATTTGAAAAATTAAATCAAATCCAAAAAGTTAAATTCGAATTCGAAATGGCTCAGAATGCGCAAATGGGAATACAACTAGAGTTATTAATGACAGACATTAGTGATAATATATCTGTAACAAATATGACTGCGTTAATGCAATAAGACTTATGCATTTGGCGCGATAACAGCATGTACGTCATAGGAAAAAAGAGGACATCACAAATTAAACTTACAATTTAAAGTTGAAACTAAAATTAGATGCTTAACCTATGTGTGCCACTTAGTTAAGACCCAATGGGGAATAACAAAACCAAAGATTGCAGGGAACATACAGTGGAGCACTAGGCACAAGGAACAAAAAGAACAGAAAATGGCCACATGATTTCAACTCTACAGAAAATTGTGCAAATCCTCACTGGTGTTAAGGCCTGAGGGTGTCTTAGTGTTGAATTCTAGTATATATTTGCTTTCAAGTTGGCGTAACAGTTTTTCCCGGTTCCCCCCTCTTCTTAAGATAGGTATGCAATCAATGACAGAGTATTGGAGGTGGTCCAGATTATTGTTATGGACCTCCCTAAAGTGTCTGGCAACTGGATATGCTGGGTCATTATTTACTATGGCTCTCAGATGTTGCAAAATGCGTAAATGCACCTGTAGCTTGGTGCTACCAATGTAGCGTAACTTGCAATCACACTCAAGCAGATAAACTGCGAATTCAGTTCTGCAAGTCAGGCGGTGTTTGATAATGAGGGGTTGTTTTCTAAAGGTAGAATCTACCTGGGTCATGTTTCTGCCAAACTTACAAGCCCTGCAGCTGTGACATTTAACAAAACCTTTCATGTCGGAAAGCCAGTTAGATTTTGTGACTATCTCAGGGCTGTTTTTCACAAGAGCATCGCGCATGGAGAAGGCACGCCTGTAGGTGATATCAGGGTGTGCTGTTACTATGGGGCCCATAATAGGATCTGATTTAATAATGCCCCAGTGTTTAATAATCACTGATCTGATCGCGCGTTCCTCTGTGTTGTGAGTGATGATAAGTCTAGTGGTCACTGTGTGTGCCTGTAATTCACTACTGGCGGTAGTGCTGGCTAGACTGGGTCTACCTGTGAGGAGTTCTTCCCTGGGAATAGTGTTAGCTCTAGTGATAGCTTTATTAATGTTGTCTTTGGAGTACCCTCGTGCTCTGAACCTGCTAAATGCCTCTTGTTGACATGCTTTCAGATCCCCCTCTGCACTGCAAATCCTACGTATGCGTAACATTTCTCCATACGGGATGCTGGTAATCAAGTGTCTGGGGTGAAAACTGGAGGCGTGGAGAGTAGAGTTGCCTGCTGTGGGCTTTCTGTGCAGTCGGGACTGTAATGCTCCATTGGATATATACAACATAACGTCAAGGAATTCTATTGAGGTCTCACTGATGCTGGCATTGAATTCAAGATTAAGCTGGTTGTTGTTAATCTCCTCGACGAATGCCATTGCGCTGTCAGTGTTGCCTCTCCAGATCACAAAGACATCATCGATGTATCTCATCCAGGTATATATATATATAATAATGAATATGTTAAATAATAAAATTAATATAAAAATAAAGTAGATTTAATATACATTTTATCAAATATAACAAACCTAATTATAAAAAGTTAAACACAAATACATAATAATTAAAATATATTTACTTTAAAACAATTAATAAACTATTAATTTAAATTTATTTTCTCATTTTAAAATTATATAAAAATGTACACATATATATATTTATATATATATATATATATATATATATATTATCTACTGGCGGTCGCCAGTAGATAGTTATAGTTAGGACCTATTTTCCATAGGAAATCCGCGACATTCTATTTGAAATAACTCTTGCGACGGTTGACGAATCTTCGCGAAATTGTCAAACTTTATGGCCCGCTCCAGTCCGCTCCTACCCTGAAAGTCTCAGGGTGATTCGTCAAGCGGGGGCCGAGAAAAAGGGGGTCCCAAAACGTGTTTTCCCCATTCATTTTCCCATAGGAAACTTTAGACACGGCTACAGCCCGAACTGCTGAACGGAATTACACCAAATTTGGCAAAGAGGTAGTTCTTGGTTCAGAAAGAACCCTTTTGTTAAATGGTGTAAATCCGTTCAGTAGTTGCGGAGAAATTAAAAAATAAGAGTCAAAAAATCAATTTTCCATAGGAAACTTTATGCAAGGCTACAGCCCGAACTGCTGAATGGAATTACACCAAATTTGGCAAAGAGGTAGTTCTTGGTTCAAAAAGAACCCTTTTGTTAAATGGTGTAAATCCGTTCAGTAGTTGCTGAGAAAATCAAAAGTAAAAACACATATATATCTGGGCGGAGCCTAACCACACATGTCATCGTGAGATCTGATTGGCTGTCAGCACTTCATCCTGGAATTGCTGGCAGCCATCTTGAGACCAATATAAATGATAGTACCATTGAAATGCATTGTAGTGAATCGAAGATTTTGAGGGTTACCAAAAGGAGAACTATAAAGGGTGATAACAGACTTTAGTTACATTAGAATTCATTCGTTGATGGTACCATACTAATTTCAGGAATTGTGGTGTGTTCTAAGGTGATTTTACCCTGTGAAAAACCTTCTGCTGGGATATCATGAATCATGTTTGAGAGAAAACTATTTTCACATGCTTGTCCCATACAGTTTTGGAAGGTGCCCCAGAAGCTAAAATGAGAGCATATTTTCTGTAAATTCACATTATCTTTCTCAGTCATGTGAGAATGAAGTCTGACATTCTCAGTAAAACATGTACATCCAACAAGGGCAGAGACTGTCAGTTGATTCCTTTGTGTTCTACTGCAGCTTCCCAGAGTGTTCTAAAGAACAACTAGAGTGCTAACAGCCTTACTTATGACAAAAGTATGGCACACCTGAAGCCATCTTGATTGGAATAAACTGGTAACACTTAAAACATTTAATTTAAAAAGGAACAAAATGATGGGGTTCACCTTGTCATAGAAATTATGGTTAGTGCTCTGGAAAGAAAAATTAGGACATGTTTCAAGTGTGATCTCAAATATCTTCCTGTTATATTTCAACAGGAGCAGCCTGTCAGTTGATGCCTTTGTGTTCTACTGCAGCTTCCCAGAGTGTTCTAAAGAACAACTAGAGTGCTAACAGCCTTACTTATGACAAAAGTATGGCACACCTGAAGCCATCTTGATTGGAATAAACTGGTAACACTTAAAACATTTAATTTAAAAAGGAACAAAATGATGGGGTTCATGTTGTCATAGAAATTATGGTTAATGCTGTAGAAAGAAAAATTAGGACATGTTTCAAGTGTGATCTCAAATATCTTCCTGTTATATTTCAACAGGAGCAGCCTGTCAGTTGATGCCTTTGTGTTCTACTGCAGCTTCCCAGAGTGTTCTAAAGAACAACTAGAGCGCTAACAGTCTTACTTATGACAAAAGTATGGCACACCTGAAGCCATCTTGATTGGAATAAACTGGTAACACTTAAAACATTTAATTTAAAAAGGAACAAAATGAGGGGGTTCAATTTGCCATAGAAATTATGGTTAGTGCTGTAGAAAGAAAAATTAGGACATGTTTTAAGTGAGATCTCAAATATCTTCCTGTTATATTTCAACAGGAGCAGCCTGTCAGTTGATGCCTTTGTGTTCTACTGCAGCTTCCCAGAGTGTTCTAAAGAACAACTAGAGTGCTAACAGCCTTACTTATGACAAAAGTATGGCACACCTGAAGCCATCTTGATTGGAATAAACTGGTAACACTTAAAACATTTAATTTAAAAAGGAACAAAATGAGGGGGTTCATTTTGCCATAGAAATTATGGTTAGTGCTGCAAAAAGAAAATGTAGTGCATGTTTTAAGTGAGATCTCAAATCCTCTTCTATTTCATTAGAAAATTCTGACATGCAGACTGAAACAATCACTTTCAATACCAGCAGTAGACTTCCAGTTAACTCCTTGGTGAGCAGTAGCTTTACTACAGTGATCTAATGAACAACTAGAGTAATAACATTCTGAATTTATGGCAAATGTGTGACACATCTGAATGCCTTCTTGATGGAATCAAAGTAAAAAACTGAAAGCATTTCCTACTGAGGAGACTGCAGTAAATGAGGAAATTAGGAAACTTCATAACAAAGAAGTCTTCCAAGATGGCCACCAGTGAAAAAGAGCCCAAATGTAGCACAAATATTACCCAGATGTAGCCCACATATAGCCCAATGACAAAAGTGTGCAAAACACTTTTTATTTTTAGTTTTTTTGCAGTTTTATGTAGTGCAGACTGGTCAGGTATTGGAGCGTTGCATCTTAAAACATGACCCCCTACACTACAAAAACACCACTGCACTACCCTAAAACACTACCCCAGCACGACCCCCTACACTACACAAGCACCAATGCACTATCCTAAACCCTAAAACACTACCCCCAGCATGACCCCCTACACTACACAAACACCACTGCACGACCCTAAACCCTAAAACACTACCTCAACACCACTGCACTAACCTAAATCCTAAAACACTACCCCCAGCACGACCCCCTACACTACCCAAACACCACTGCACTACCCTAAAACATGACCCCCTACACTACACAAACACCACTGCACTACCCTAAACCCTAAAACACTACCCCCAGCACGACCCCCTACACTACACAAGCACCACTGCACTACCCTAAAACCTAAAACACTACCCCCAGCACGACCCCCTAGAATACACTATCACGACTGCACTACCTTAAACCCTAAAACACAACCCCCAGCACGACCCCCTACACTACCCAAACACCACTGCACTAACCTAAATCCTAAAACACTACCCCCAGCACGACCCCCTACACTACCCAAACACCACTGCACTACCCTAAAACATGACCCCCTACACTACACAAACACCACTGCACTACCCTAAACCCTAAAACACTACCCCCAGCACGACCCCCTACACTACACAAGCACCACTGCACTACCCTAAACCCTAAAACACTACCCCCAGCACGACCCCCTACACTGCCCGAACACCACTGCACTGTCCTAAACCCTGAAACACCAGCCCCTGCACGACCCCTACACTGCCCGAACACCACTGCACTGCCCTAAACCCTGAAACACATACCCTAGCACGACCCCCTACACTGCCCGAACACCACTGCACTGCCCTAAACCCTGAAACACATACCCTAGCACGACCCCCTACACTGCCCGAACACCACTGCACTGCCCTAAACCCTGAAACACTACCCCCAGCAAGACCCCCTACACTGCCCGAACACCACTGCACTGCCCTAAACCCTGAAACACCACCCCCAGCAAGACCCACTACACTGCCCGAACACCACTGCCCTAAACCCTGAAACACCACCCCCAGCAAGACCCCCTACACTGCCCGAACACCACTGCATTGCCCTAAACCCGAAACACCAGCCCCAGCACGACCCCTACACTGCCCGAACAGCACTGCACTGCCCTAAACCCTGAAACACCACCCCCAGCACGACCCCCTACACTGCCCGAACACCACTGCACTGCCCTAAACCCTGAAACACCAGCCCCAGCACAACCCCGTACACTGCCCGAACACCACTGCACTGCCCTAAACCCTGAAACACCAGACCCAGCACGACCGCCTACACTGCCCGAAAACAACTGCATTGCCCTAAACCCTGAAACACCAGCCCCAGCACGACCCCCTACACTGCCCGAACACCACTGCACTATCCTAAACCCTCAAACACCAGCCCCAGCACGACCCCCTACACTGCCCGAACACCACTGCACTGCCCTAAACCCTGAAACACCAGCCCCAGCAAGACCCCCTACACTGCCCGAACACCACTGCACTGCCCTAAACCCTGAAACACCACCCCCAGCAAGACCCCCTACACTGCCCGAACACCACTGCACAAAAGCCTGAAACACCACCCCCAGCAAGACCACCTACACTGGCCGAACACCACTGCACTGCCCTAAACCCTGAAACACCACCCCCTGCACGACCCCCTACACTGCCCAAATACCACTGCACTGCCCTAAACCCTGAAACACCTCCCCCTGCACGACCCCCTACACTGCCCGAACACCACTGCACTGCCCTAAACCCTGAAACACCACCCCTCAGCAGGACACCCTACACTGCCCGAACACCACTGCACTGCCCTAAACCCTGAAACACCACCCCCAGCACGACCTCCTACACTGCCGGAACACCACTGCACTGCCCTAAACCCTGAAACACCACCCCCAGCACGACCCCCTACACTGCCCGAACACCACTGCACTGCCCTAAACCCTGAAACATCAACCCCAGCAAGACCCCCTACACTGCCTGAACACCACTGCCCTAAACCCTGAAACAACACCCCCTACACTGCACGAACACCACTGCACTGCCCTAAACCCTGAAACACCACCTCCAGCAAAACCCCTACACTGCCTGAACACCATTGCTCTGCCCTAAATCCTGAAACACTAGCCCCAGCATGACCCCCTACACTGCCCAAACACCACTGCACTGCCCTAAACCCTGAAACACCACCCCCAGCACGACCCCCTACACTGCCTGAACACCACTGCACTGCCCTAAACCCTGAAACACCAGCCCCAGCAAGACCCCCTACACTGCCCGAACACCACTGCACTGCCCTAGACTCTGAAACACCAGCCCCAGCAAGACCCCCTACACTGCCCGAACACCACTGTACTGCCCTAAACCCTGAAACACCAGCCCCAGCATGACCCCCTACACTGCCCGAACACCACTGCACTGCCCTAAACCCAGAAACACCAGCCCCAGCACGACCCCCTACACTGCCCGAACACCACTGTACTGCCCTAAACCCTGAAACACCAGCCCCAGCACGACCCCCTACACTGCCCGAACACCACTGCACTGTCCTAAACCCTGAAACACCACCCCCTGCATGACCCCCTACATTGCCCGAACACCACTGCACTGCCCTAAACCCTGAAACACCACCCCCTGCAGCACCCCCTACACTGCCCGAACACCACTGCACTGCCCTAAACCCTGAAACACCACCCCTGCACCGCCCCCTACACTGCCCGAACACCACTGCACTGCCCTAAACCCTGAAACACCACCCCCAGCACGACCCCTTTACTGCTCGAACACCACTGCACTGCCCCAAACCCTGAAACACCACCCCCAGAACGACCCCCTACACTGCCCGAACACCACTGCCCTAAACCCTGAAACACCACCCCCTGCACGACCCCCTACACTGCCTGAACACCACTGCACTGCCATAAACCCTGAAACCCCACCCCTACACTGCCCGAACACCACTGCACTGCCCTAAACCCTGAAACACCAGCCCCAGCATGACCCCTACACTGCCCGAACACCACTGCACTGCCCTAAACCCAGAAACACCAGCCCCAGCACGACCCCCTACACTGCCCGAACACCACTGCACTGCCCTAAACCCTAAAACACCACCCCCAGCATTACCCCCTACACTGCCCAAACACCACTGCACTGCCCTAAACCCTAGAACACTACCCCCAGCACGACCCCCTACACTACCCGAACACCACTGCACTACCCTAAACCCTAAAATACTACCCCCAGCACAACCCCTACACTACCCGAACACGACTGCACTGCCCTAAACCCTCAAACACTCCCCCAGCACGACCCCCTACACTACCCGAACACCACTGCACTGCCCTAAACCCTAAAACACTCCCCCAGCACGACCCCCTACACTACCCGAACACCACTGCACTGCCCTAAACCCTAAAACACTCCCCCAGCACGACCCCCTACACTACCCAAACACCACTGCACTGCCCTAAACACTAAAACACTACCCCCGCATGACCCCCTACACTACCCAAACACCAATGCACTACCCTAATCCCTAAAACACTACCCCCGCATGACCCCCTACACTACCCTAAACCCTAAAACACTACCCCCGCACCACTCCCTACACTACCCAAAGACCACTGCACTACCCTAAACCCTAAAACACGACCTCCTACACTACACAAACACCACTGCACTACCCTAAACCCTAAAACACTACCCCCTACACTACACAAATACCACTGCACTACCCTAAACCCTAAAACACTACCCCAGCAGTACCCCTACACTACCCAAACACCACTGCACTAACCTAAACCCTAAAACACTACCCCCAGCAGTACCCCCTACACTACCCAAACACCACTTCACTAACCGAAATCACTACCCCCAGCACGACCCCCTACACTACCCAAACACCACTGCACTACCCTAAACCCTAAAACACTACCCCCAGCACGACCCCCTACACTACCCAAACACCACTGCACTACCCTAAACCCTAAAACACTCCCCCAGCACGACTCCCTACACTACCCAAACACCACTGCACTACCCTAAACCCTAAATCTACCCCCAGCATGACCCCCTACACTACACAAATACCACTGCACTACCCTAAACCCTAAAACACTACCCGCAGCACGACCCTCTTCACTACCTAAACATAACTGCACAATTTGTTACAGGCGTTGCAACGCAGGCCTGTGGTGCTTACTGGAAGTACCTAGTGGGCTAGTTGGGCCCCAGGGACCCTCAGGATTCAAGGTGACCTAATCCCCCAACTTAAAACGCACCACGGGGCGCGTTTGCACAGTGGTGAAGGGAGGGCGGGGCCTCAGGTGACATGTGCGCAAACACGCCCTGTGGTGCGTTTTAAGTTGGGGAATTAATTCCCTTTGAATCCTGAGGGACCCTGGGGGCCAACTAGCCCACCAGGTACCTTCAATAAGCACAACAGAGTTGCGTTGCAGAGAGGTAAAAAGGTGCGTGGCCTCGGAACGCCTCTCTGCAACTCAGCTCTGTGGTCCTAACTGTAGGTACCTGGGGGCTAGTTGGGCCCCAGGTACCCTCAGAATTCAAGGGGACTTAATCCCGCAACTTAAAACGCGCCACGGGGTGCGTTTGCACACATGTCACCTCAGGCCCCCTCCCTTCACCACTGTGCAAACGCGCCCTGTAGCGCGTTTTAAGAGGTAGTTTTAATCCCCCTGCCCTATTATGTACTAGGGACTTGCAGAGGAGGTCATGCTAATCACAGGGGTACCCCAACGCATAGTGTTCCCTAGTGTATGTAGGTGTTTTCACTGTATTCTAAGTGTCTTTTAGCATAGCACTGGCTCTGGTTAGTCAGAGTCAGTTACCACCAGTACCCGTCTGAAAAAGTTGTGGGCACAGGATGATTTTGCAACAAGGCCTCTTTCTGCTCCTCTGTTGGTTCTTTCTGCACATCTTTTGCTTCTTTCTATGCGTTTTTTCTTCTTTCTTCACATGTCCTACCTCTGTAGGCATAGTTAGAAACTAGCATTTAAAAAAACCTTTGAAATTCACTTAAAAAATCATAGGTTTCAGGCACGTTATAGTTAGAAATTAGCATTTAAAAAACCTTTGAAATTCACTGAAAAAACCATAGGTTTCAGACACGTTATAGTTAGAAATTAGCATTTAAAAAACCTTTGAAATTCACTGAAAAAACCATAGGTTTTAGGGACAGTTATAGTTAGTTGGACATTTCACTCGTACAAAACCATAGAAATTCCCCCGTTATAGTTAGTTCAGCTAACTATAACTCGCGCCCCGCAATGCACTGCTGATGACGTCACATATTACATCACTCATGACATGGTCAGTGACATCACTGATGACATCACTGATGCCATCTCAAATGACATCACTGATGACATCATCCATGTGATAATTTCATGCATCTTCTCACACCCTAATATAACTTTTGATACACCCACTCTAAATTACAGACTGCCATTCTCAAAACCATAGACACTCCAACACCAAAAACTACATACCCACTCACTGATTCTTAGGTCTACACACACATCCACTCACTCACCCGTACAGTCACTCATACTTAGTCACTCAGTACAGGACTATCATATGCACTCATACACCTATATAAACACTCACACACCGCCACTCATCCATAGAGGTACTCACACACCTAGTCAGTCATGCAAAAACTTAATCACACACCCATTTACTCACCTATACAGTTATACACACACCAGCTCACTTACTCATACAAATACTAGCACATTCTTACGCTCTTATACAATCACTGATACAAGTACACACTCATCCATACAGCCACTCTCACAATCACACACTCTCACTTATAGCCATTTATATACTCCAACACACATATATACTGCCTTTCACATATATAGTTACTCACACATGTACCACTGAGATATACATTTAATCACTAACACACCCATACACACACTCACCCACCCATACAGTCCATCACAGATGCACTCTTGAAACCATGCACCCAGTGAATCACCAACTCACACTTCTATGCACAGAGTCACACACACCCCACCCACACAAACACTCAGGCACCCATACAGATACTCAGACAATCAATCAATAACCCATGTAGACACTCATGTAGCTATTCAGAAAGCCATGCAGCCGCTTACAAACCAACAGACAGACGGATACAGACATTCACACAGTTTAGTCACTAACCCATGCATTCAGTAAGATACATTTAATCACTCACTTGTAGAGTCAGTCACTCACGTACTAAATCATCCATTCAGACACTTATACACCCACTCATTCTTCAATACGCCTTTCCCTATATATATTAAACATATTTAAACTTTACAGAAACACACAGTCACTGGATGATGTCATCAGTGATGTCATCAGTGATGTCATCAGTGATGTCATTTGAGATGTCATCAGTGATGTCATCAGTGATGTCACTGACCATGTCATGAGTGATGTAATATGTGACGTCATCAGCAGTGCATTGCGGGGCGCGAGTTATAGTTAGCTGAACTAACTATAACGGGGAATTTCTATGGTTTTGTACGAGTGAAATGTCCAACTAACTATAACTGTCCCTAAAACCTATGGTTTTTTCAGTGAATATATATATATATATATCAAACAAACGCTGTTCTGACATCCAAAATAACAGCAAGTCACGGGCTCCCAAGATTGCAAGACTGTGTTTTTTTAATTGTATGGCAACAACTCATTTATATATATACACACACACACACACCAATAAAATACAATCTAATAAAAAAACATATTATTATAAATTATAACATTAAACTATTTAGAATTCTTTAAACTTAAATTTCCCACTCCAATCAGTGCAACAGTACGGAAAGTGTTGGATAGCGGAGGGGTAAAAATTTATATTCCCACTCCAGTGAGTGCAACAGAAGTGAAA
Source organism: Calotriton arnoldi (assembly GCA_963921515.1). Taxonomy (NCBI): domain Eukaryota; kingdom Metazoa; phylum Chordata; class Amphibia; order Caudata; family Salamandridae; genus Calotriton; species Calotriton arnoldi. The sequence goes on from CAWUFW010012397.1 coordinate 202,162, forward strand.
GTGTTGGATAGTGGAGGGGTAAACATTACTATTCCCACTCCAGTGAGTATAACAGTAGGGAAAGTGTTGGATAGCCAAGGGATAAAAATTACTATTCCCACTCCAGTGAGTGCAACAGTAGCAAAAGTGCTGGATAGCGGAGAGGTAAAAATAACTATCCCACTCCAGTGAGTGTAACAGTAGGGAAAGTGTTGGATAGCGGAGGGGTAATAATTACTGTTCCCACTCCAGTGAGTGCAACAGTAGGGAAAGTGTTGGATTGCAGATGGGTCAATTAACATTCTCACTACAGTCAGTTCAAAATCAAAAACAAGCAAAATACTAACAACAACAAAAATATTTAAAAAACAAAATAAATGAAAAAATATATAAATATGTTAAAAATTACAATACAGATATATTTAATATTACAAAATGTGGACCTCTGGGAGGGCTAGGGCGCCCAGGGCCACGAGGACCATGACAAGGAGAACCAGGCCCAGGGAAACCAAATATATGAGAACCAGGGTTACCAATGCCAAAGTGGATCAGGAACAAATAGATGATGAAGAACAGAACATTGAAAAACAGCACTAAGGGCCCTGGGCCCAGGCTGAGAAGGATCTGGAGGTTCAGGAGTATGTGGAACAGGGGGACAGGATGATCTGCACCCAGTGGGCAAGGGCCCAAAGAAACAGAAGGACCAGAGGTAGAAGGAACAGAAGGTCCAGGACCATAATGACAATGAGGGCAATGAGTGCCTGTGTACACCGACCTGGACCACAGGGACCTGGACAGCCATGGGCCGCAGACCCAAGTAGACAGAACAAAGAGGACCAGTACCAGGAGACTAATGAAGAGAAGGGCCAATGACATGAGGTCCAATACCACAGACATCAGATCAAGGAGGAAAGAGGGGCCAGAACCTAAAGGACCAGGACCAGGAAGATGTCACGATTCGCTCCCTGCATTCTCGTGCCCACCACCAAGGTGCAGAATTGTGGGGCTTTCCAGTATTCTAATATGCTTCCAGACACTCCCCTGTATGCATATCCTGACTTCCAGGCATTTGGACATCATTTAGGAATTGACACCCATTCCCAATCCATGCCGGGTTTTGTGGAAGCCAGTCTGCTCATGCTGGAAACTCCATTACCTATAATCCCCTGCTCACTGCTTTGTCTCCACCCCTGCAGGCCAAGGATGGGTGGAGGAATGCAGCTCACCTGTGGCTGGCTGCTGCTAGCCTGCTCACACCTGATGCGCATGAATACTGTGAGCTCTTTTAAGCCCCAGCTCCCTTCAGCCTAGTGTTGGTCATTGTAGCTGTATACCGGTGAGGCCGATCCTTGTTTCCAGTGTTTCCTGAGCTTTTGATAACCTTGTTTCCAGTGTTTCCTGAGCTTTTGATATTCCTTGATTCCTGAGCTATAGTTAATCCTTGTTTCCTGAGTTCCTGATCTATAGCTATTCCTTGTGCCTGAATTAGCAATGCCTGCAGTGCTACCTTGTTTCCTGAGTTCCTGAGCTATAGTTATTCTTTGTTCCTGTTCCTGGGATTCAGCTATTTCTTGTTCCTGATTTGCACTGCTTGCAGTGCTCTCTTGACTCCTTGTTTCCTGAGCTGTAGCTATTTCCTGTTTCCTTGAACCAGTACTGCCTGCAGTGCTACCTTGACTCCTGAGCCTTAGCATTCCTTGTTCCTGAACTGCAGCAGTTTCCCTTGTTCCTGAACTAGCACTGCCTGCAGTTCTACCTTGACTTCTGAGCCTTAGCATTCCTTGTTCCTGACCTGCAGCAGTTTCCCTTCTCCTGAACTAGCACTGCCTGCAGTGCTACCTTGACTCCTGAGCCTTAGCATTCCTTGTTCCTGACCTGCAGCAGTTTCCCTTCTCCTGAACTAGCACTACCTGCAGTGCTACTTTGACTCCTGAGCTTTTGCTCAATTCTTGTGCCTGCCCCAGCATTGCCTTCTATGCTACTTTGTTTTCTTGATTCCTGAACCTGCACTATTCTAGTATACCCTTGTAGCCTCCCCTTCTGTATATCCTTTTCCAGTCCCTGACTTTCTTCCCATCTCCTTGGTTCCAGGTCTAGTTTGCTGTCTTTCTATTTCTGCTGTCTTGCTTCGGTTACCTTGTATGTTTGTTACCTGCTTTCTGCCAAGTGTGCCCTGTGATTTCCTTCCTTTCCTGTTAAGCACTCCTCCTTGCTAGCTCCTTGTCTATTGTGCTTGTGTTTAGTTCTACCCCTTTGCTGTTACTGCCTTGCGTGTTCCTGTTTGATCGCCAGGACCCGTGGGCACAGCTGACTACCTAGGTGGTGTTTTTCTGTTCACTGTGAGTATTGTCTTTGAGTTACTGTTATAACATCACCATAGGTATAAGCTCCACAGACCCTGCCTTTGCATACATATCCTATATGTGGGTATTTTCAGTCAGTATCTGTAACAGCAATTGTGGGTGAGGAACTTAGTGAGCTTCAGTCTTACCGTGTGGAGCTCCCGAGTGCTTTACCCCACATCCCCTTTATTGTTAATGTTGTTTTATATATGTGTATTGCACATCCGTCCTGGGTGTAGTGATTCTGAATGCTAAATTGCCTTGTGAGTGCCCTTCCTTTCTGAGTCTTAGCCATCTTGTTCCTTTGTTCAGGCTTCCCCTTTGGATCCCTTTTCTCCTCTGACTTCCTGTGTGATCCTGGGCCGCGCTGCACTCCTCTCTGTGTATGTTTTCTACCCCGTTCCCAGTCCTTGCCCAAGTCCCTGACTGTGTTCCCGACATAGTCCCGGACAGTCCCTGACAGACGACCACAACCAGAAAGTACCATGACTAGCAGGACCTGGAGACCCTGGATTAGAATGATCAGGGGGTTATAAAGGACAAGAAATTCTAGGTCCAGTGGGACCAGGATCAGAAGGTCCAGGAGTGTCAGACTCAGGGGGATCCTGGTCCAGGGTGATAAGAACTACATGGACCAAGGTGACCAACAGCATAGGACCTGGGAGGACCAGTGCCAGGGGAATACAGAAGACGAGGCTCAATGGGGCCATTACTAGCAGAACCATGATAGAGGTGCCCATGGTTAGATGGACAAGAACAAGGAAGAACAGGCAAACCAGGAGGACTAGTAGGAGTAGGATTGGGCTGGCTGACTGGGGAGTAGGAGGGGAAGGGAAACCAAGGCCAGTGAAACTACCATCAGAAGACCCGATACATGGGGGCCAGACAAAAGAGTACCAGAACTAAGACCAGGACTACTTAGACCAAGGTGACCAGGAGCAGAAGGATTAGGAACAGACAAACAAGCGGACTAGATAAAGCTGGGGAGCCGGACCAGGAGGACTGATGGATCAGAATTAGGGTGAGGATGAAAAGGTCCAGGATTGGGAGCCTGTGAAACAGGAGACCCAAGATCCAAATTAATTGGGTGCAGAAGTACATGTGAATGATGACCAGTCAAACCAGGACCAGGAAGTACAGGGCCAAGAAGATCTTCGACTAGCATGAGGCAGAGGTCAAGAAACATTAGAGCTAGGAAAGGCTAGGATGATCTGTGCCATCACAAGTTAATGCATAGCCATTCAGGTAAGGGGAAGGAGGACGAGGGCCAGCAGGATCAGGACCAGATTGAAGACGATTAAGAAGATCAGGACCGGAAGGTCAATGGCCAGTATGTCCAGGATACTAGGATAAGCAGGACAGGGATTTGGAAGACAGAGGGGGAAGTACCAAGGGCACCCAGAATACCAGAGCAAGAGGACTAGGTAACTAAAAGCATCATGACCAAACGGATTGGAAATAGGGCTAAGAGGGTCAACAAGATCTGGACCTAGGGTACAAGGGGTGGTATCAACATGTAAGGCAGAGCAATCACTAAAGGTAGCAAGACCAGGGTGTGGAGGATCTGAGGTAAGAAGGCCAACTCGCATCTATAAGACCAAGTGGAATAGAAAGTGATGGGCAGGAGGACCAGGACCAAAATGACCAGACTGACGAGGGCCTAAACAAGGAAAACCTGGATCAACAGGACCTGGATCAATGGCTGCAGTACCAGTAGGACCAAATGGACAAGGAACAGATCCAGGAGAACACGGACAAATCAAACGAGGAGGACAAAGACTAAGAGTGCCAGAACTCGCACGAGAAGCAAGATGGAGCAGAACCTACGGTACCAAGGCTAGGAGGTTGACTGTGAGGAGAACCAGGACAAGGTAACTAGGACTAAGAAGACCACAAAGGAACAGTGTCAGATGGACCAAGACTGGGGAACCAGGAAGGGCCATGATGTCAAAAAGGCATAGTTTATTATAACAAGTGAAATAGGACATGAAGGACAAGGATGACCAGGACCAAGGAGACCAAAGCTAAGATATCAAGTGGGTCAGGTCCAGGAGAGCTAGGTCCAGATGAACCCAAACTATAAGGAACAGGCCCAACAGTATCAGGCACAATGAGCACAGAATCTCGAGACGGACAAGTACTATAAAAAAACTGGAATAGCATGACCTTGGCCATGAGTGTCAGGTAGCTGAGATCAGAGACATGGGCAGCCAAAGTCAGAAGGGAACATTCTAAGAGGACCAAGAAGCAAAGGACTAAGGGGACCAGGAAGATCAGGGCAAAGAGGATCAGGACCAAGAGTACTAGGAATAGGAGGACCAGATTGAGGAAGAAAAAGGAGGATCAGGACCAGGTACATCAGGACCAGGATGATCAAGGCCTGGAGGTCCAGGCCACAGGGCTAGGAGCTGGATGGCCAGGAAGAGGAACAACAGGATGGCCAGGCCCAAGCGAAGCAAATAAAGGAGGAGCATACTGGGCTTTGTGTAGCAGCACAAGGACAAGCAGCAAGAAGAGCATGGCCAAGAGGATCAGGTCCAGATCTAGGTAGACAAGATCCAGGCCAATAGCACTGGTGCCAGAATAAGCAAGGAAGATGAGGGGATCAGTACAAAGAATACCACGAGGACCAGAGCAGGGAGACCAGGACCAAAGCAATAAGGATTCGAAGGATCAGCACCAATAGGTTGAGAAATAGGCCTAGGGGTGCCAGGGGGCTATGACCCAAGGACCAGGGCCCAAAGTACCAAGTTCAGTAGAAAGACCAGGACCTGGGGGTAGCAGGACCATGGTGAGGAAGATCAGGAGGACCAGCAAATCCAGAGCCAGGAAGACTAAGGGGACCGGACCTGGATGTCCAGGAGGACCAGGACCAAAAGGACAAGGATCAGAAGGACCCAAACAAAGAGAACCAGAACCATGACCACTGGGTGCAGTGCCAGAAGTACTATGAAGACAAGGCACAGGGCCAGGAGGGTAAGGATGAGTCAAAGCATGAAGACAAGAGCTAAGATGGCCAGGACACAAGTGGCTAAGTAGACCGAGGGGACCAGCAGGACCAGGAACTGATGTACTGGGAATCAGATGCGCAGGATCAGAAAGACCAGAAGTACCAGGTTAAATGAACGAGGGTCAAGAGGGTCACGAAAGAAAAGAAAGAACTAGGAGAAGGGGGCCTGAAAGGACAAGAATGGCCAGAAGGACCAGAACCAAGAGGATTAGGCATAGAAAGACCTAAACAAGGAGGACCAGAAACAAAAGGGTCAAGTCTAGTTGGCACAAAACCAAGAAGAGAACACGGACAGTGAGGGCCAGGAATAGGAAGACCATTACTAGGCAAACCAGATTGAGAGTGAGGAAGACTAGGAGAACAGGACCTGAAGAATAAAGAGGAGATGACTAGGCAACCATAGCCAACAGGACAAGAGATAAGAGGGCCAGGGCAATGAAAACCAGTGGCACCACAACTAAGTAGAAAAGGAAGCTTAATTCACAGAAGCCCAGAATATCGGACCTGGCATACAAGGACCAAGAGGAGGAAGAAAAGGAGGACCAGGACAAAGAAGCTAGGATGACAGGAGCCGTGATGACCAAGCTGGGTGGCTAAGAAAAGGATGACCTGAACAAGGAGGGTCAGGATAAAGTGGACAAAGATGACAACGAGCAGGAGGATCAGGACCAAGAGTGTCATGACATGCTGGAGGAGGACCCAGAGAACTAGTCAGGAGTAGATGGACTAGAGCCATTAAGACCAGGGACCAGATGGGGGAGGATTAGGTGGACGAGAAGGGTGAGAATAAGCAGGAACAGGACTACCAGGACCAAAGAGGTCAGAAATGAGAGGACCAGGATCTGAAGTTCTAGGTGGAGCAGTAGGACTAAGAACTGGGGTATTAGTACCAGGTTGGTGAGGATCAGGGAAACCTGGACAACCAGAGCCACAATGACCAATTGGACCAGACCAGGACAAAAATGACCAGGCCCAGTCCAAGAGGACCTAATATGGAGGACCAGGACCAGTGGAGGTAGTACCAGGTGGATCACAAGAACCAGGTTAAGGAGAATCAGGAAGACTAGGAGTGCAAGCTCTAAGGGAACCAGGACAACAGGGTTAGGTGGATAGGACCCAGCAGACCAGCAGGTTCGGGATGAGGATCAGTAGCACCAGGATCAGGAGGCCCAGGAAGGGCTAATACAAGGATAAGCCAGGAGCAGGGCCAGGAAGACCAGGGTCAGGAAGGGCTACAACCAGGACCCCCAGATTTAGGAGACCAGGGTGATCAGAACTAGTTAGGCCAGAGCCAAGATGAGGATCTAGATAACCAAAACAATTCAGAAAAGGAGGACTTGGAACAGGACTAATAGGAGGGTCAACACCTAAAGGCACAGAAGGACGTGGAAGTGAAGGAAGAAGACCAGGAGCAGGAGGACACCTATGTTAGTCTAGGTCAATTGTATTAGACTATCCCATTTGGAAATTGTTCATATTCATGCTTCTTATACTGTCAACGCCTAGAACCCCCCTCCTCTTCAACCCACATATAGAATTGGTAAGTATCTGCTAAAAAATCAGAGCACGTAAATGGAATAAAAAGACGGGATTGTTACACACTGAAAACTGAGTGTAGAAGATGCGGTCTGATGCTGGCACAATAGTCTGAGGGTGGCTCTGAGGGCTGAGGGACTGAAACTTGGCAGAGGTATTTAAAGGTGAATGGGTGAAAATGAGTATGGTCTGTGAAGGATGGCAGAAAGGGTTTGAAATACTCAGATGTCTGGAGTCAGGAAAAATGGTTAATGGCTAACAAAGGGTTAAAAGGGATATGGTAATCAGCAAAGAGAAGCTTAAGATCATAAGCAGGCTCTGATGAGCAGATGAGGGGCGATGGAGACTCTAGATAGATTGTCTCAGATGGCTTAAAGACGGATTCAGTGACCCTCAGATCTTTGTGCTGACATTCCAAATGTGTGTATTTGAGATGGGTATCTAGCAAGGGGCAGATTTACTGTGAAGTCATATAATGCAAGGCAGCAAGACAACTTGCTACACTGCGTTGTGTGACAGGGTCAGAGAGGAAATGCACCATATCTACTATGATATGACATATTTCTACTCTGGCACTGTGCGCTGCCTAGCACCAACACAGGCACCCTTGCGCCATAGTGCAAGGGTGCCTGCATTGTGAGTAGGATATAATTTTCTGTGCTAATGTGATGGCTACCACGGCAGCAGCAATAGTGCTGGCTCCAAGGAGAAGTATCCAAAATGAGGATATAATGAAGCATAAGATCTCAAGACTTGGCTGTCAACAGCCTTTCTGAGTAGTCATCAGGCACAGACAAAAGGGTAGCCCTGCTTAGAAACTTTGACACCTTTAGCAAGAGAAACCTAAGTATACCATCTAACCTATGTCATCAATCAGGCAAAACTAATCAGCAGCCCTTTGCTTAAAAGGATCTCACATAATTTTTTGGTAGCCTTTTCTCCATTCTCCCTCACTTCATTTCTGGGTCTCAACCCTCTATCCAGAGGGATGCAGTCAATACACTCCCACTGTGTAGGAAAGCTGTATCTACTCTCCATCACGTCATACAAAATGCATCCCACTGGTCCATGCACGAAGACTTTAATCACTCAAGAAATCTTATTAATACGCACTTAGGGCTATATTTACTAAGGGCTTGTGTTACCCTTGCCTCAAGCAAGGTGACCCAGGGCAACACAAGCTCTGAAATGGGATTTACTAAGCCACACAATGCCACCTTGCATGGCTCTGTGTGGCTTAGTAAATCCAGAATAACGCGTGGCAGTGCAAATCACTCAAAATTATATTTGAAAACAAACACCCCAAATCACTTCTGAAACGTCAATAGTGGATCCACATCCCCTTTCTGGAAAATTAGTATTAAAGTAGAACTGTGAAATTATCAATCAGTAGGTCACAAGAATGGAGGTAATAAAACGTTTCTGTTCATTCAGTGTCTTATTTCGTACAATATTTGCCATAAATTCAATGAATAAAAATCTCTGTTAGTGTTGTTTTTTTCTGTGTCTTTGATGCCTATATGTCTTGCTCTGATTTAATGGGAAAATTAATTTATATTCCAATCTGAATTCCAATCATTTCAATTAATTATTGTCCCGTTTATTTGCTTCTGGCTTCTCTAGAATACTTCCACTGGTGGCCCGACAAGGTATGGGCCATCGAAGGAAAGACTTTATACCATCTACCCTATTTAGAGTAAAACCTAGCAGTAAGGGACAGGAAAGAAAAATGACCTTGTCACCCTGGGAGAAAACTCCCAGCATGTGGAACCATTAGTAATTTTTTTGTTTTTCAAAAACAAACTCCTGCTTTTTTTAATAGTCCGGCCATCATGTCTGGCTGTACTGTCCTTCAAATGTTTCGTGCATAGACACGACTCCGCCATGACAGCAGTGGCTGTCAATATAGAGAATTGTCCATAGGACCAGCAGACAACTCCATATTTGTTGGGTGGAGGTCCCTCAGGAAGTCAAAGGTATTGCCCTCTGCCATCCTGACATATTTAACTCCGTACGCAAAACTCTAAATCAGGTCCATAGTTTTTCTTACTTTGGTCACAAGATTGGAATGAAGCCACTCAATTATACTGTGTTGGTCACTTCATAAGGAGCTCTTTGAATTGGTTTCTATTTTGATAAAATCATCCTAAATATAAGATGGCTCTATGTTACTGGGATGCACCATTTCAATTTCTGGTTTTTGCTTTTACCAATCATTGTTTTCAGGTGTTTTAGTCTGATTTATTTAATTGAACTGAACCATAACTAATGATTCCAGAATGCACTAATTTTCTGCAGAAAAAGAGATGTTCTTATAAGATGGAGCCTTTTGTTAATACTATATCTGGCTCTTCTACATTCCCATGGCTTTGTGAGTAAGATTGGGTATGGAGCTTTAGAAGAATAAACAGCCTTAACTGATCTTGCAAAGGTTCTAATCATCTTCATCATAAGTCACATCTGCACCTAAACGTAAATGAGAAGGAGAACCACAAGGCAGCTCTATAAAGGGCCTCTCAAGTTTCTATGTCTTGGCCTGTAGTGTAATGCAGTGCCATTCTGTTCCATTTCTATCAAAAGAACTTGGAAACATTCAAACATTTAGGACCTTTAGACCTATACGTTTGTGTCTGCACCTGAGCCAGTTTTAGCACAAAGGTCCTCATGTTGCAAAACGAAACAGTTTGTGACCACAAAAGACTTTTCATTATGTACAAAACCCTTTTTAAGAGTTGAAACATTCTTTAAAGTAGTAAAAGGACTTTTGGGATTCTTTATGAATTGCAAATTGGAGGGTTCATGAAAGGCGTTCCCTCCCTTCCCTTTCCAATTCAGAAAGGGTTGATTTTTCAGAAAATAATGTATTGATAGTTTGTGACGGCAATTGCGGTCACAAACCATTGATTAGCTAATGACCCCCCGAGTTGGGGTGATAATTCATTTGCAAAGAGGAAGGGGATCCCTTAGGACAGAATGTTGGCAGCCTCAGGGGGAGAAGTTTTCTAAAAACTGCTGGCAGTTCAGTACAGAAACTCTACTGTTTAGACAGAGACAGGCTAAATAGTGATGTTTTTCTGACATGTGCATAACTGTTAGCCAAACAGTGCAGAATCTCTACTATTTAGCCACTGGTCGGATAAATAGGGACGTTTTTCTGCTAGTTTCACAGCTTCCAGTCAAACTGCACTGAATCTCTACTATTCAGCCAGCAGCCGTGTAAGTATTTAAGTTGTCCTGCTATTTGCACAGTGCTGGACGAACAGGGCAGAATCTCTGCAATTTAAACAGTGGCCGGGTAAATAATGACATTTTTCTGCTATTTGCATGGCTGACAACCAACAGTGTAGCATATCTACTATTTAGCTAGCGGCTGGTCAAATAATAGAGATTTTCTGCTATTTGCAAGGCCGCCGACCAAACAGTGAAGAATCTATTTTACTTGTTGCTTTCCATGCCCACAGGAGTGTAGTCCATGTCCTGACAGTGCAACGCAGGGCCTAAACTGGAATCAGAAGGAGGTTGTTCACATGGAAAAAGTCAGTTAGTGGGTTTGATGAGCCATGTAGTTGGTTCTTGACCATCACTTGAATGAGGTACAACATGGACCTTCAGCTTGAGCTAGTACCCTGTGAGAGAGGGCCAATAAGAGCTGCATGACCTCAGCATTCAGCCTTACATCAGCCTTCTACCTTGACACACAGGGATGTTCTGATGCAACTCTTTGTGGTCTTGGAGACTTTTTTCAACAGTCTCCAAGACCAGGGTCTTTCCCCATTAATATTTTGATGTCCTGCTGGTGGGTGTCAATGTTCCACACCTTAGTAGGGATAAATCTCAGACTTCACAGACACCAGTTACTCAGAAATCTAATTCCCAGTGACTCTTAAATGTGTCTACCCTCGCTCGTCCTCATAAGTGTGGCCATCTCAAATGTCCACTTCATTGTCCTTCATGTTGAAGGTCAACACCAGAGAGATTGTGAGGTAGTTATTCTTTATAGGAGAGATTCCTGGCACACCTGGCATTTCCTACCCATGAGAGAATGGAAACAAGACCAGAGTTGTATTTGGGTTTGAGGGTTAAACAGGGTACTCAACAGGGGTCCCTGTAGGGTGGGTGGATGTTAGAGGTTAGTCCTGCTTAGCCAGAACTAGCATATGTGGCCTTGGTTCTTGTGCATTGTGAGGTAGATTGTAATCCAGGTGATTGTCCCACAGGAGAGACTTCTGGCCAGAAATCAAGAGGTCAGTCAGGTATTATCCAACATGGGGTGAATACTCTGCTTATTCTCTGGACTATTCATGACTGCTGAGATGGCTGCTTTCAGAAGGTGGTACGTTTTATGCCATTGTGTGCTCATGAATTGATGGGCATCATTATCAGGTTCACTGTCCTTGGTGCTGAAATGGAATAAAACTGTTAGTTAGCACTTTGACGTTTGTAAGGTTGGAGAAGATTACAGTCTCAAACTGCAAGCCATACTGTAATGCAACTTTAAAGCATGCATTTCAGCATAGGCAGATAGGATATAACCTTCTCATATATGGTGAGGTACTGTTTGAAATGGACTGATGGGCATGAGACAGGATTGTGTCCTATCTGGCAGTGCAAAGGATGCTAGCTGTTTTCACAGCTTCTATGAAGTCAGCTGTTGACCATTGCTTCCTGCAGATAGCTATGAACAGGTGTTTGTTCAAGCAGAAGCTGCAGAATTGAATAGAGATATCAGAGTCATGACAGTTTGACTGAGGACAACTGCATCAGCTATGCCAACTTATGTTGATGCTGATAAATGTCAAAAGGGCATATAGCACATCCTTTACACATGAACAGTATAATATTGGGCAGACATTTGGACAGACTTTTGCTTGAGATGACAAAGGTGCTCATTGAGATGCAAATAGATGTACATTGTAGTGAATGAGCTAGGGCCACTGACTTATCTGAACAATGAATGGCAGATAGCCGAATTGGTGTTTGCAGGTTGTCCCCTGATGTGGTCTATTAGGGCTGCAGTAGTTTAGTTAACAGGGGACATTAAGCCACTGTAGCTGCGAAGAGAGACAAAAAGTACTGAAAGATCGCAAAACTCTGTGGATGTGGAGCAACCAGTGCTGCACATTCAGTAAGCATTCATAAAGGTGTGTCCTGAGTTGCGGATCCTAGATGGAATCAATTTCAGGCACATATTCATGTGACATGGCACATAAGTAGTTATGGTGACAAAAGACTAAGGGGCTGAGTATGACTTTGGCGGTGACACAGCACCGCCAAACCCACATAAGCTTTGCCTTTCCCATGGCAGTGCCTAGAAAACAGGCACCCCAATGGGAGCGGCAAAAAGTTCCAGCACGGCATTAACAGTGATGTCCATGCTGTGCTGGAACTTTAGGGGACTACAGATGGGGGGGGCACATGTTGTACACCCCTGTATGAATCCCCATGGTGGGGGGGACATGGGGGCCCTGTTGCATGTAATGGCTGGCAGTGCAGGAACTCGTAATATGCTCAGCGGGACTGGTGCAGTCCTGCTGAGCATTTTACATAGTGGCGCTGCTCCACCACCGCCAGGGAACTTCTGTTCCCTGCCTCAGCTGGTGGTCCACTGGTATGACAGTGAGAGTCATAATCCAGCAGTCGGTGGACTGCCACTGCTGCGCCACCACGCGCAGTCAAGTCATTGGCTCTCAGTGCTTGCCTGCATTGGGTACATTAGTGCATTGGTTGAGAGAGAGGAGACACTTACATATACTCATCAATTATATCGCCGAATTTTAGAGTGTATGTTTTCCATTAGGTCAGAGACATCAGTTCTGTTACTTCACCCATTACATCTGTTGGTAAGACATGCTGAACATGGCCTATGTTACATGTCAAGCAGTCACATTTTCACTGCTTTAAAACCTGTGTAGAAAGAGACATGCATCGACCATGACCATTTGACATAGCTGCTGACTTACCAGGCTCTGTCATCCTCCTGCTGTCAGATGCCAGTTCACATGGCAGTGCAGGGCATAGCAACAGCAGCAGAAGTAGTGGCATAAGCTCTTCAAACAGAGCGCCAGCTGAAAATAACATGGCGCGATGTACATTTGAGGTCTGTTCACGGACACTTCTCCCTACGTGATGAGGATGTTGTCTTAGCATACGCAGACTAGGTTCATTGAAGGCAGTATTGAGCTGCGACATTCTAAGCTGGACACTCATCAGTCTTTTGTGTCTGTGGCTATCATAGTAGTGAGGCATATCTAACTAGGTGGCAGGGATGTGTTGTGATGTCGGCCTAGTTGCGTACTTGGAACACATGGAGTTAGTGATGCTGCGGCAGCTCTTTCCTGCAATGCAGCAGACACAAGGACAATCGCAACAAAAGATAAAAGGATTAAACATCAGTATATTCTTCCTTAACTCTACCTCTGTGAGGGGGCAGGATGTGTGTAATTGGCATGTGTGAGATGTATGACCGTGTAAACTGGGAGACGTCAGATATTTTCGGACAGGGGGACATTAGTTGGAAGTCCGGAGTTACTTGAAACAGAGCGATATGTCGGTCCTACATGGCCCGACTTTAGGATTGACTGGAACAGGTGAGCCGTGCAGTAGGTCAGGATGCGTTTGTGGAGAGGATATGGTAATTGACGTTGTGGGAGAGATAGAGGTATGATAGGTCCAGCACCTCGGAAGAGCCACCTCTGTCCAGGTAAACTCGGCCATGTTTACTTTGCTGTGTATTCTCTATAGACCAATTAAAGGAATGGAAGCATACTAAATATGGCGTGATATTTCAGCACACAAACCCTTCTGAAAAGCAAATTCCAGCTAAATGAAAGGAATTCAAAGCATATCACGACAGTCTGCTCTTTGAATATTACTTTGGAAAAAGAGGACATTCCTTAAGGTACCTCCGATCTGTTTTTTTATTTATTATTTTGCATTTCATATCTGATATCCTGCTATCAGCTTCTTGTGGATTATTGACTTTCCCAGGTGCCAAGATAATGCAGGGTGTTTGTGTTCCCGCTACTGAAATATCCGGGAGACCAGATTGATTTTAAGTTGATGAAGTGATTCCCATACAGTTCATAACGCTAACATCTGCTATGTACAGTGCTAAGAAATCACAGTGCATGTTACCAAGCTGTGCAAAAAGAAACAATGGTTTACATTCCAAACTAATTATTTTGGAACTGAAATTTTCAAACTTTTTTGCATAACTCGGCACTTTTGAAAAAAAGCAGAAAATAAAACTTGAGCGTGCATGTCACATTATGCTTTGTTATGCAACATTTAAAAGAGGACAGTGAAACTACATTTAAAAAAAAAAGTACACTGCAACTCCCAGCAGTACACTATGCAACAAATCACAAAAGGATAAGTGAAATGATAAGTGTTTTTTAGATGGAAACATGTAATGTTTTCCCATGGCAGCATCCGCTGCACAACACAAAGAATAGAGTCGTGACCTCATATCACTGCTGCACCAATGAAATGGCCAGATACCGTAGTGCAGCGCCAACACTCCATACATCACAAGAGTTATAGTCAATCAATGGGATAAAACCACACAGTCAACATCTGAGAGTTTAGGAGCTCGATGCCCATCACTGTGTAGATTGCATATCTCTAAGAGACTGTTACAGAGTACCCACATTCTAATATATTTCACACACTTAAGAATACATGGCCACCGTTTGGTATCAGGCAACCGTAGCTTATTTTATTGCATCAGCCTGAAACCTCTGAAGTAACAGGTGAAACAATTGACAATTTAAACTTGCTCCCAATACCTTGGGTACACACTTTGAAATGTGAGGACTAAGACATGATAGATATTAGGACAATATGAAAGTGATAACACATCTTGCAGACTTTGACATCATGACAACATTGGAAGTTTTAACATCTTGAACAGCTTGGTGTAACTACTTTTTTTAACATTGTTGTCAAAATGTAAAAATATAATCATCATGTGCATTATATTATTCCATAAATATACAATGTGGCATATCAGGAATTTACCAGACTGATGCCAAATAAACCACCTGTGATAAAGATATATCACAGGCCTCCCAGCAAACGAAGACACCATGATGTGAGCAACCCCGGGTAAAGTTAGAAGGCAAAGGCTACCAGCAGGCCCTCCTTCACCTCAAGCCAGCCTGTAACCCACATCAGTGTCAGTTTAGACCAATTTTTAGTTTAACAGCAGGTGCCTTAAACGTTTTTATCACATATATGGCCACAGTGCATGCACACACTCTCCCAGACCTAAATGCGCTGATTCATCCTTAGTGCACCTCAATTGCAATGAAATAACACACTCACAGCAGAATTCAGACAACTGGACTCTTTCCGGAGGGAGGACACCAATGTGAGTATCACACCCTTAAACTGGTTCTCAATGGACACCACCACTGAGTAAGCCCAGCGCGTTCTCCCCTACTAGGGATATATATTTTGTCCCACCGGTGGCCATTACAGCAGCTCCAGACGGCGCCAGAACATCTTTTGGACCAATGCTCTCCTGGCAAAAGCCAGAAAGATGCCCAGACTCCCTATACAAGGGAAAGCCACAAGTCTGCCCACAGCACACTCAACCCAATCACTTGTTAAATATGGCGAAATTCATTGGCAGGCACAGCATGCCCAGTCTGAGTACACTTGGTCCTATGACTGCCCAGGTGCCACCAGAACATTTTTTGAACCAACACTCTCCTGCCAAAAGCCAAAAAGATGCCTAGCCTTCCTACACACAGGGAAAGCCACCAGTGTGCACAAAACACAACCAACCCAACCACTTATTAAATAAAACATAACTTATTGGCAGACACAGCATGCCCAATCAGAGTACCCTTGGTCGTACCGACTGCCCAAGCAGCAACTCTGGGCAGCACCAGACCGTATGATGGATCAATGTCCTCCAAGCAGTCATAAGAATTAGTCTCATCATGATAACCATGGAAATCAACCTGTGCCGCATATTGTGCCCTAGGTTCTTCATAATATTGCCCTCCTCCAACTGTCTAAATGGAGTATAAAAAGATCCCCACTGCCTCCCAACTAGCCACAGTGGGAACACTCTATACAGTTCTCCTACATTTTACTCGGGTTATTCTTGTCCCTACAGGCTAATGGACATATTTAATCACGGGGCACTATGTTGTGATACTCGTGTGCTGGGTGACTCTATTACCAATGGTCACCGGTGATCTATAGCAGCCTGCCAATACAAGCACTGGCTTTCCCATATATGCCACTGTACTTGAATGTACCTCGGTATGAACCTTGGGCTCGAGAAAAAAAGAACCAAAGAAACCTCCCCAAAATGCTTGACCAGCAGTCCTGTCTTCTTGCTTATTGCTCCCTTCCAAAGATATACCACCTAACTGGGTTAAAAGCTGTCTCCAGATGATGCATTTGTTGCCTGTTTGCAAGACGTTTGACTGATAAATAAATCTGTGTACTCAAGAGGTCAACGTTTGACCTTGGCTATATGTGAATGATTCAAAGTGTGTGAAAATACATCTTAGATATTATTCTGCCCCTTGCAATCTTCTGAGGGGTAAGAGACAAGCTGGCATTTTTCTCACATGCTTAACATATGATATATTACAGCCTTGACTTTTGGTATAACCTGTCATATAGCGACTCTCCCAATATATGAACAGTATGGTTAAATAAGATCCACTCCCTCTAAGCTTGAACTTACATGATAACTCTACTTACCACCCTTCAAGATATTGGTGCCTTAGCTTGTGCCTTGCCAACTTGGCGTCCTGCACGCCATTAGTGATGCTGTGTTTGCCATTGATTTGGAGATTTCAGTCCATCTGAAGGACATTTCTTCCCCCTGACAACAAATGTTCCTCTTACTGCATGCAAAGTTTAAGTTGAGTTCCACAAGGCTCAGGTTCTCAAGATGAGGGACAACTTCTACAATCTCTGGCTTTTACAGATAAAGTTAACCTCCAAATTGTGATGTAATCTGTAATTCCTACTAAGCTTTCTGACACCACAGCTGACTTTGTTTTGGGCCACATCAGAAAGGGGTGGGACTTCGACACCCAACCTTCCATTCTCTGAGGGCAGGCTTCTGACGCACTTGATAAGCGTGGCCGCTTCACCGCAGTGCAGGACGTGTGCGGGAGGCACCCAGGCTTGCGTCTGGGAAAAGACTGAGCCAAGATGGGCCCATCTTAGCCCATCATAGCCCGACAGAGGGTGGGCTGGCGCTGCCCCACTGGTTTCTGTTCAGTGGTTCTGTTGGCCACTTGCCACCTTCAGAAGATATCTGTGAGTCTAAACTTTCCCTTTATCATTCAACCTGTATGTCTGTGGTGATAAGGGGAAAAGAAAGGCAAATCCAGCAGGCAGCACAAACACACAACAAAAATACCTGAGTACAACTATTGATAGCTTCCTGGCGAGGGATGTGGATCTTGTGACAAATGAAATAAAACTTGCAGAGCAGCATCTTTTACTCACAACTGAAGATCTTCCAATGTCCTAACTGTCTCCAATTGCCCAATCAGTGATTGATGTAACATCAAATGTTGAAGCTTTGTCCCAACTCATGTCACTAACTCACCAAATGGACTTGTCGGGACCAGTAATGGGGGCTTGAGTCTGGCTGCTCTAGATCTGTCAGAGGGACATGATCTATCTATTGTCTCTGTTCCTGTTTTGAGTCCCTCAAATGAGGGGTCACTACCTAAGTGAAGAAAAAGAGTGTTCAAACAAAAGCATAGCAAATCTAAACAAGTGCTAGAAATATGTGGGCACTCTGACCTAGGATCAAGGAAATGGGAGATCATGGTGGGACTGAAACCTCAAATTGGGCCATTACCTCAGCCAAAATCACACAACCCTCATCCAAACAAGATGGGCCCCCAACTCCTGTATTGCCTCTGGAAAGATGATCAAAAATAATGTTACAGACCTGGCCTCCCTACTCGTGATTGATCTCCCGCCTGCAGAGAATGTTATTATACAGGCAAACAAACCTCGGTTTCCCGTAGGCTGTTTGAAATTGACACGGTCCCTTAGAAACATGGTCCTGTTTTGGTTAAATCATACAGCAAACTGCCAATGGTATATGAATAATGCCATTCTTTTTGTACAGTGATTGGGTGGCATTGGTCTTTTAAAAAGGGATTATCCAGGTGACACTGTTTATTATAAATGTTCATAAACCTATGGTTGTGGGGGCATTTTGGCCCAAGTAAGAGGTGGCATGGTAACATCTGGCCTCATGAAGATATTGCCACTTGGTTTTTTCTACAGGCATTTAGAACCAGCCACCCAGGGGTTCAAACTATCCTCGCAACAGATTTCACCCAAACTTTTCCTTACCGCTTAGGAATAGGTTCATGGCCTTGTCTGGTGAGGAGGACAATGGTTGACTATATGCAGGGGGCACAACAGGGCATCAATTTCAGTGGATCCGCGAGAAAATACCCATGATATAAACATTCATCCTTCATATTGGCTTGGATCAAATACCCACTTGCCAAGAACAAACGGGCGGCCAAGGCCTGCAACTTTTGTCTTGGAACATTACGGGGATTCGCCACACTCTTTAAAATGAGGAGTGTTTGACTTTTCTTGAAAAATTAGATTTAATTTGTTGCCAGGAGACGTGGGCCTTTGCCATCGACGGGTTCAAATCTTGCTGTACTGATGCAACCCCATCTGTTGCCGGAAGAGGACAGGGGGGGCCTAGCTATTTTCGTGGCGTGTGCCATGAGAAATTTGGGAACCAAAATATTACCATCAAGGCCATGCTATCAAATTTGAAATCTTTTCCAAAACAGTTGAATATTTTTTTAATTAATTTTTATTTAAAATATTTCTCGGCACACCGAAAAGACATCATTTATGAGTTGGGGAATTAAGTCTCAGAGTATGTAGATAAGGGAACAACTCACACATCAAACATATGGGTGGGCGATTTCAACATTTCTAAATGTTTGTATGATGGGGACCGCATATGTAAATTCACTAATATTCAAGGCAATGATATTGTTCACTTCGTACATTCGAACTATGTCGAAGCCCTAAATCAACCGGTCCTATTGCACAATATTTCATCTGATGTCCAGGGAAATGGTAAAGTAAACCCATCCACATTTACAGGAAGGGGTAAAGGCAGTATAATAGATTTTGTCCTGTTATCGAGGGACCTGGTTAAGCACCTTTTGGGCTACAAGGTGTGCTCACTTCCACATAGTGACCATAACCCTGTCATCTTGAAATGTCAATCTTTCTTTCAACAAAGCACACCTGGCAAGACCATGCCCTGCATTAGTTATTCAGCGAATAAGGGGTTCATTTAAAGTGGGACTTTATTGATCCAAAAACATTTTTTAATGATCTGGTCATTGCGAGCCCTAATGAGATCTTTGGCTGTCTCTCTGTGGTGGATGACGCACCCAAATCTGGCAGGTTTCACGGGGATTTGCAGAGCTGTATCCAATCATCTTGTCTCAAATAACCCATCCAAAGAGCGAGTTGGCAACTCATGGTTTAGCCCTGAGTGTACTGCAGCACTTAAACCCTTAAGGGGGCCACCAATACTACCCCAAGTAACACTACAGAAACCAGAGAAGCAAGGTTTAAATATAAGCAAGCACTCCAGCAAAGAAAACAAGATATCACGGTGAATGCATGGGAGGGCTTAAATAGAGTGGCACAACTGAGGAGACACCAAACATTTTGGGAAAATAGTCAACTGCCCCTTTTTCTGGACAGTCCATCCACAGAGATTGACTGTCACATTCCTGAACAAGACTGAATTGACCATTATTCTCTTGTCTTTAATCCAGAAAAAAGGGGGGCCTGGATGCTAATGGAAATGGGCCTGATTTCCATTCCATAAATGAAAACTGGATAGCTGACCTTGTAGATCTAGTCTCTGTAACTGAAGCAATTTTGAGTGCCGCAAACGGGAAGGCTCCCTGGCCTGATGGGGTACCAATTGACTTGTTTGAACTAAATGTAGAGCTGTCGGACCTGATGGTTACAAATGTGTTGAGGGCTGTAGTGAAGGGTGGCCCTATTGCCTTATGGAGAGAATCCACAGTAGTACACATCTAGAGAAAAGGTGATTGAAATTCACCTGCCTGCTAACGCCCAATCACAATTATAGATTAGACAGTGAAGATTTTCGGTTGCCTCAATCTGGGCAAAATATAAATCTGGGCAGAGGCTAATTCTTTTCTTGTCAAGAGCAATTGGTTTCTGATCAGGTTTAGGGACAGTTGAACAGGCCCTTAATCTCACACTTATCCGGGGTAAAGACATCAAGGCCAGGAGAGGGGCCTTGCACATGG
Source organism: Calotriton arnoldi (assembly GCA_963921515.1). NCBI lineage: Eukaryota > Metazoa > Chordata > Amphibia > Caudata > Salamandridae > Calotriton > Calotriton arnoldi. Next base: position 222,360 of record CAWUFW010012397.1, read on the forward strand.
CCTTTATGGGCCTCTCCTGTGCCTTCGACCTCGTAGACAGGGATTTGTTGTGGGATTTGATAAAACAGGTGGGAATCAATGCCCTCCTGTTAGATCTCATAAGGTGCTTACACTGGGACTCCACAACTAGAGTGCGCTATTTACAAACTGGGGATTGCACAAGCCAGATAAAGGGGGTCTGAGGAGTCAGACAGGGTGCCTATTAGCGCCTTTCCTTTTCCTATTTTACATAAATTCTTTAGATAGAGAGCTAAGATCATGTAGTAAAGATGTCCCCAGAATTGGCACCCAGGCAGTACCAATATTGCTGTACGGAGATGATGCATTTCTTTTAGCTCGGACAGCAAATGGTCTTCAAAAGCTTTTAAACGATTTGAACGTGTTTATGCTTAGACTTCAACTTAATGTGAATCAGCAAAAGTCCTTTATTATGTTGTGTGGTCCCAAAAACACAAAATAAAAACACTTTTTATAGGGGGGAGTCCGATTGATAAAGTATCTACTTTTAATTATTTAGGTATTTTATTGGCTGCAAATGCTATATTTAGATTCGCCAAAACGTTAGGCCAAAAGCCAGTTTGGGAGATGGTCCAGCCCTTTAAAAGTAAATGCCTATCAGTGAGCATTTATGGAGCTGGGGTTTGGGGCTATACTGCCTCAGGGAAACTTCGGGTAGCTGAAAATAGATTTTTTGTGCAGATTTTAGCTATCCTAAAAACCACTGCAAGTCTCATTGCTCACATGGAACTGGGATTAGAATTCATGGAGGATCAAATGAGTATGGCACCACTTCTTTTATGGTTAAAGGTATGGAGTACCTCTAAAGCACAATTTTTAAGACAGGTGTTAGCAGATTGTTTAAGCTTAGAGAACATGATTGCTATCCCATGGTTGGATTATATAAAAATAATTTCTACAGTTTGTTTTTACCTCTTTTATAGACCTGAAAGTATTGTTTCTAAATCTAAAAAGATGCTCAAAGGGGCTTATGAAGCATACAGAGAGAAAGCCAGACTTCAGAGATCTCTGGATATGCCATCAGTTATTTGGTACATGGAAATCTTTACATCTATAGACATGGAGCCCTATTTAATCTGGATAATAAATCCGCAGTACAGATTCTATCTCACTAGACTGAGATTTAACACAGCCCATTTCCTTATGACCTTTTCCAATATGAGTGCTTACCATACATCTTCTTCTCACACTGTATGATTTTCTTAGACTGCGCTTTCTGCATCCAATTCTTTTAAATAAGCACTTTACATCTTATGTTGAGGGGCTGATCTATCTACACAGTCTACCTTCTGCTGAAATATGTACCGCTGTCCTCAGCAATATTGTTGCTGTTATCACATTAAGAAGAACAAATGCCCTTTAATTGTTTATTGGATGATTGTTGTTGAAACCTGGACTGCTATCCTTAGCTTTATTGTTGCTGCTATAATAATAAGAAGAGCCTATGCAGTTTAATTGCTCTTTGGATGGGTATTGCTATGATGCTTTTTTTAATAATGTATTATTTTGATGTGATTTATTTATTTTAAATGTTTCTTGTATAATGTAAAAAGGATTTTACTCTGTGCTTTTATGGTCATACACAGTGGCCTAATAAGGGTATATTTGACTTTGAATACCTTAGTCACTCATGAGAAAGTAGTGAGACAACTTATGGTCAAACTACAAAAATGTTTTTCCTCCTTATAGTTCCCAAGAGCCATGATTTATAGTATGTCTTAAAAAAAAAAAAAAAATTCTAGGAGGGTGCCCCTGTAATTAGGTTAGCCTTTAGACTATTGCAGAGCACATAGTCAAAAAAGACTTTATGAACATAGGGCCTCAATTACAACAAAATGATGCAGTGCGTTGCCACAAGCCATTTTGCTTTGCCGAGCTGTGCCATTTTAAAAGCACAAGGATGCCTTGTATTTACAACAATACGATGCATCCCTGTGGTTTCCCCTGAGCTGGCACACAATTGGCTGCCATGCGCCAATGCACGCACCCTTGCATCATGGTGCAAGGGTGCCTGTGTTGCGGGGATGATTGTTGTTGTAAAGGAAGGGAGACCTTCCTGCACAAAAACAATCATTGATGGCATTTTCCTGTTTCTATGCGTGCTGCAGAATGCAGCACACATAGAAAGTGGAAAATAAAGTATTTCTCCTTGTTGCGCCTCCTTACGCCTACCTTGGGGAGGCATAGGATTCTGACGCATTCCCAGGTTTATGAAATGCTGTAAATCTTGGAATGCGGCAGAATCCATGGGTGTTGCGTGGGAACACCCACACCAACACCCATTTCAAGACCCTTTCACTCAAAGCAATGAGTGAAAAGGGGCCGTATTTACAAGGCCATGAAAAGCTACACAGGGTGGCTTTGCATGGCCTTGTAAATATGGGCTAGTATACTGCGCCGCCGGTGCGTCAAAAAAGCAATGCACCGGCGGCGCAAGGGGCTTGTAAATAAACCCATTAGCATCCAGTTGTCCCTATTACAAAAAAAAGGTGCACTGCCTCTTTGGGGACTGATAGAGCGCTTACAACACTCTAAATTGTAGGGGTGCACTATACTCCTGATACAAACGCACTCATATATATTTTTGTCGTGTGCAGTGTTTTACGATTATTAAGATGCATTTATTCACGTCATATTAGTATTAAAGTGAAGTGAGCACATTTAAGTAGGATCTTGTGTGTATTAGAAATATAATTCCTGTATGTGTAATGTGCAGGATGACGTTGTATTCATATAATGTAACCATGTTGAGTTTAAGTTACCCGATTTGTAGGCCCAAATTGTAGGTTGTTTTGAGTTTCGTTTCTCCTTAGCTGCTCAAGTATTAATTAAATAAATTCTGGTGCGCCCGAAGACAGTATGTTCTCATCCTACTGCAGGTGCAGGAATTCGACCTCGTTATTCTTAGATTTAAGGAGATACCTGGAATGTCTTTGAAGAAGACTGAAAAGCGAGAAGGGAGGACACCTTCGTGCATAGCCTATCTGGGAACCAAGGCCACTAGAAGAAGAGCCAACTAATTAAAGCTTCTGTGGAAACTTACTGAAAACCGTTGCAAGTGGAAAAGTTTAACACATGACGTATTGTGGGCTGATTATTGCCTTTTTGTATAATGCGCAGGGACAGATTTGGGAGACTTCTACCAGCTTTCGGAGGAGAAGGAGCATCTTAGAGCGAGCTCCATAGCTTTAAGCTATCAGACCCATTTTGACGTGAGTACTTCTTAGGAAGTCAACACGTGCTGACACCTTTGGGATATGATACAAGGGAGATAGGTAGGATTCTCATTGAGAGTAGAGTAGGGAAAGATTTTGCTCCATCTTAAATGAAAAGAGAATTGGACTCCGCTTCCATTCTTTGCTGTATTTTGATTTTGGAGTTCATCATATTGTGCCTTCTGTGCCGAATGACCTATATTCATAAAATCGTCTCTGTATTGATTTTCTTGTACCTCTATACTCTAATATTGAGGTGTGTTTATATTCAATTATTTTTGGCCTTATAATAAATCCCCAAAACTTAAAGTCGGAGTCTGTGGTCTATTACAGCATGACTAAATCGAAAGTATGATCTTGAATTGTTTTCTTCCCGTCTACCACTTTTAGCAGGCAAATAAAAGACCATCTGCATTAAATCTAGTAGGGAAAAGTAGGAGTAAAGGTTGGCGTAATCAAATGGTAGCAGAGGATGGTTTGCCTCTAAGAGTGAGGGGAGAAAGAGTAGGGGTATGGTCGGACGAATATTAAGGCCCCGGATACGGAGTAGACGACGGCGGACATTGATGGAAGTCGGCGGACATTAACGGTGCGGCGGAAACAGTGGTGGCGTGAGTATGAACTTGTGTTGTATGTTAGATTGCGGTGATGAAATATTTGTGTGATGTCTTGCGGAGTTGAGATGCCTGTTGAGAGATTGTGAGTTTATTGATTTACTGGTTCAGACACGTGCGAATCAGGAAGTTTGGTTAGCGGACTCAAGAGAAGTCCAAGATCCCGGGATAGTTTTTTATCTGTAATTGTCTGATCAAAAATGTGGGTGTCGTGAAGCGCTATCGATGATCCACTTGTGATAGGGAACTTTGTGTGAAAGGAGTACGTCCCGATAGAGAGCCTCAGGTACCGGGGGTGAACTATGGCGATTGAGTGACCAACGCAGGTTGGGGGTCACAGCGGATGACTGTTCTTGTAAGAGTGTTCTATCGATCTTCTAGAGGACGGACAATTACTTGTTTATGTAACTGTAAGTTATTGTGACTGTGTTAGGAGCAGTTACTTGGTTTAATAGCTTTTGGTTATACAGTTACTTGTAGTGTGAATGTGTGAGCGAGTGAAATTGTAAAGGAGGGTGAGCCGCTGCAAGGAGCGAGTAGTGACGTCAGTGTGCGCCGCGCTGGGATTGGTCGGTTGGTGCAACACCGCGCTGGGATTGGTAGACGTTCGCTCGAAGCTGAGTGTTGATTTTGGGGGGCAGACAATCGATTTTCATGATGAAATGTTTCAGGGTGTTGCGGGATTTGTGTAGAGGTGATACAGGAGTAGTGACATGGGTAGGAGAAGAAGCTCCGCCTGAGGATACACTGGCGCATTATATGGCAACAAATGTAGGACTCCATACTATAGTTTGGCTTCAAAATTGGCATAAAATTACAGAAAAAGAAGGGGAATTGGCTTTTCCTCGTTATGGGTCATTTCGTATGGAGGTGCTGTATCAGCTAAGAGGAGTGATGTCTGCTCTGAAACCTCCGCCTAGACCAACTCAATTTGAGGCATTGGATGCTTGGATGAGAGCAGCAATGGCAAAGAGAAGAAAAGCTTCTCAGGGAAGAATGAAAAAGGCAACGAAGGCATATCAGGATGCCAGGTGGGATGCACAGCTGAAGAGATGGAGAATAGACACCATAGAGGGAGAACGATTGTATCCATTTCGGTTATTAGAAGAAGCGTCTAAAGGGCAAAGTAAGTCAGAAGAGGAAAGTGATACAGATGACAGTTTTTTAGATAGACTGCTAGCAGAACGTCCTCCACCTGATGACTCTAACCTGGAGATGGAGAGAACACAGCAATCAGAGGAAATCCTACGGGTGAGACAACCAGGTTCAGAAGAGCAGACCAGAGGAGTCAGGGGGAAGATTTCAGTGGAAATGAGAAGAATTCGAGGAGGGTCTGGAGGGATAGGGTACGCAACCTCGGAGTCAGGAGAGACTGCCTGTAACAGGCGATTACCAGAAGCTCTTTCGGTACCAGTTACTATTGGACCGGTGGTTTCAATATATAACCCCAGAGAGAGAACAAGGGCAAGTCAACAACAGACAGAACAAGGTGAAGAGACTATATCTGGAGGGAGTCTTACCATGAGTGAGACAGGCATGGCTCAGATACCAGTGGAAGCCAGTACTCCACTGCCAGCTACGGCTGATCCTTCAAGGATGGATAGTGGGTCAGAACGAAGACGAACAGGGGCTTTAGCAAATTCTGAGTCAGCCATCAGAATGTGGGTTCCACCGGTGAGGGAGTCACAGATATTGAATGATGAATTGGGGTTGAAACAAGAAGCACCTAGAGTACCTTTCGGGCCAAAGTATGTATGTGAGGGTAATCATTGGAGAAGTCGAAGCTGTGAAAGAGAAAGTCGCCCAGTTGTGAGGATGAAGGAGAGTGGGAGTCCAAGGAGAACACAAAGTTGTGACAGGGAGGAATTGGGAAGTGAAAGAGGTCAGAAGGTTTTACATGTTGCAATAAAGGCACCAGTGTTAGATGTGGTAAGATTAAAAGCAGAAATAGATGAAGTGATAGAAGGAAATCTGCCATGGGAGAGAATTGACACATATGACTCCAGCGAATTGCTATTTGTAGCTAAATATGTTACCAGAAAGGCAAAGCGAGCTCATGATGCATTGTCCCAGTTGGCACGGAAGTATGAGGTAGATCTAACAAAGACTAAAATGATGCAGGGAACGTGCAGATTGCATTATACGGATAAGGAATTGGAAGAGAAGCGAACGGCGGGATTAAGAGCACAGATTAGGGAATTGGTGATAGGGATGCAAGCGTGGAGAGCCTTAGACAAATGGGAAGAGAGGTGGGTCAAAAAGAAAAGTGTCAAGAAAGGAATAGGAGACATTCCGCCTCCGGCTGGAGGGACGGGATCAGCAGGACATTACCCTTTGAGAGAAGTACAAAATGGGGGGTACGTTCATGTGCCTTGGAGCAGGGGTGATTTGGCAGCATTCACTAATGATTTTCCTCGGCTGAGGGAAAACCTGCTGATTGGTATAAGCAAATAGACCGGTTTGTCAAGATCTCGAAGGTGCTTTGGATTGATTTGAATACCTTGTTTGATATAGTGGTCCCAGGAGATTTATGGACGGCGTGTAAAATTGCCATTGATTGGCCCGCCGTAGAACGAGCCAGAGACCCGAAAAATCATGGTCCTTCTCCTGACGTAATGAAGACATATGAGCAAGTGATTACATGGTTACAATCCAAGGTAGCTCCGCAACCGGTTGATTGGCTTAAAATCGATCGTACTACGCAAGATTCTAAGAGTCGGTACATGACTATTATGAGAGACTGTTAGTGGCTTTTAAACAGCATAGTGGATTGGATACAATTGAGCAGAAAGATATGGGACAGTTTGTCTCAAAATTTGTGCTAGGATTAAGATCTGATGTTAGCTTGATGATACAAACACATTTGATATGTTGGCAGAATAAGACGGTGGATGAAATACTACGTTATGCAAAATACTGTAGTGACCAAGTAGAATCGGCACAAAAGAAATTGAAAGACAAGTTGATGTTGGTGCAGTTGAGGAATGCCGAAAGGCCTGATCAGATGCAAGGAGTTGGAGGAGCGATGGGTCGAGGTAGAGGAAGTGGTAGAGGAATGGGTCAACAGATGGTAACCCAACCTGGACAAGGAAGAGGCAGGGGAATGGATGTAGGTACAGGAGGTGATTGGGTGGTGAACCAAAAGAAGGTCACTGCTTGTCATTATTGTCACAAAATCGGGCATTGGAAGCGCGAGTGTCGATTGAATCCAGCCAATCAGTTGCAGAATGAGGGAGAGGGACAGATGTCAGAGACATTGAATACTGTAACTAGACCTAGGTCTATGTATGGGGCAGGATATGAGCCGCAAATGCAGATTCCTCAGCCTCCGAGGATACCTACTCATAATCAGGTGTATCATCAGATGCCCTATTTTGAAATACGAGACAGATCTGACCAACCACAAGATCTTCATGAGTGTCAGAGGGGGGTGCAGGAAGAATGCCCTTTGGATGCGATCCTGGAAGTAGATCAAAATGGACCGTTTGTAGATGCAGAAGTGAATGGACACTCTGTTGCCTTCTTATTAGATAGTGGAGCTGCGCGCTCCACAGTAAGAACTGAAGAGGTTCCAAATTTGTCCCTGTCTGGACAAACGATCCAAGTAGTGGGAGTTACCAATCAGAAAATGACCAACCCATTGACAAATGAGTTACCTGTGAGAATAGGACAGTTCCGAGACAAACATCAATTTGTAGTTTGCAATTCAAGCCCAGTCTGTCTGTTGGGACGGGACCTGTTGTGTAAACTAAATTGTACCATATCTTGCACTCCGAGGGGTGTGGAGTTGCAAACTTGTGATGATGACGCTGATTTTAAAATGGCTAATATGAGCTTGTGTACAGAAATGTTCGTGGTTCTTACGATAGAGGAGTTGCCACATGATTTGAGAGATTCGGTGTCTCCAAAAGTGTGGGATTTTACGGGTGAGGAGATAGGATTGATTCGAGGGGTTGAACCTGTTAAGGTACAGGTCAAATCAAATGCAGAATTTCCACGAACTCCGCAGTATAAATTAACTCCAGAAACTGTGGCTGGAATAAGACCTGTAATCGAGAATATGATTGCACAAGGCATTCTTAAGGCGATACGAGGAAGTCCCTGCAATTCACCTATTATGGGACTGCAGAAGCCTAGCGGCAAGTACAGAATAGTACAGGACTTGCGCAGAGTTAATGAAATTGCGATTCCATGTTGTCCCATGGTACCGAATCCAGCTGTTATTCTGTTCCAAATACCATGTGAAGCAGAATGGTTTACAGTCATAGATTTATGTCAGGCATTTTTCTCCATACCATTGCATGAAGACAGCCAGTTTTTATTTGCATTTAGGATGGACGATCGTGTGTTAACATGGTGTAGAATCCCTCAAGGGTATACAGAAAGCCCCTCTATTTTTAGTCAGAGTCTGAAGAAGAACCTTGAAGGGCTAATGATGCCCCAGAACTCAGTCTTAGTGCATTATATTGACGACTTTTTGGTCGCCTCAGAGACTGAGGATGCCTGCAGAATTGATACTGTGGCTTTGCTGAATCATTTGGCAGACAATGGACACAAAGTGTCTCCGAACAAACTCCAGTATTGTCTGAATGAAGTACAGTATTTAGGTCATAGGATTGAGAAAGGGAAACGGAGGGTGTCACCAGATCGCATAGAGGCGATTCTGCAAATGGAAACTCCGAAAACACAAAAAGAAGTCTGCTTGTTTTTGGGAATGGTCGACTATTGTCGACAGTGGATCCCAAATTTTTCTTTGCAAGCAAAGCCACTGTTGAAATTGACTCAAAAGGACATTAGCGATCCGGTACCATGGGATGATGACTGCCTGAGAGCCTTCCTCGAACTGAAAGAGAGCCTATGTCCCACTCCAGCTCTGGGAATGCCGGATTATAATAAAGCGTTTTCGCTTTTCTGCTATGAAAGGGAGGGATGTGCGTTAGCGGTCCTTGTACAGACACATGGAGATGCTCGCAGACCAGTGGCTTACTTTTCAGCTACATTAGATCCAGTAGCTTCTGCGTTGCCCGAATGTCTCAAATCCGTTGCTGCAACAGGTGTCAGCATTGAAAGATGTGAAGGCATAGTGATGGGTCATCCGCTTACTGTTTATGTGCCTCATTCAGTAGAGTTGCTAATGACACAAACTAAGACACAGCATTTAACGAATAACAGACTTACAAAGTATGAACAGGTTATATTGGCTTCTGAAAATGTTACTTTGAGACGTTGTACCACCTTGAATCCTGCTACATTGTTGCCTCTTCCGCAAGAAGATGAGGCTGATTGTGAAGAGCATGACTGCCTGGATGTTACTGAGCTATCTACCAAACCCAGACCGACATTGTTGATGAACCTCTGCCTGAGACTGATTTGATTCTTTTTGTTGATGGTTCATGCTTAAGAGACAATGAAGGGTGTTTAAGAGCAGCGTTTGCTGTGTGCACCATCTTGGGGGTGGCGGAAGCTGCTTGTTTGAAAGGAATATACTCTGCTCAGGTAGCTGAAATTATTGCTTTGACACGTGCCTGTATCATTTCAAATGGAGTCCGAGTGACTATCTATACGGATAGCCAATATGGGTTTGGAGTGGTTCACGACTTTGGCCAGTTATGGTCACAGAGGGGATTTTTGACATCTTCAGGATCCCCAATTCGTAATGGAGAATTTGTGCGCCAATTGTTGGAAGCTTTGCAAAAACCCAAAGAGATAGCTGTAGTAAAATGTGCAGCCCATGGGAGGGGAGAGGACTTTGTTACGAAAGGAAATAACTATGCCGATGAAGTAGCGCGTTTTTGTGCTATACATGCTTGTGTTTTTAATGGAACATATGTAGGAGAAAGCACAGAAGAGACTGAGCTCAGCATGATGTTAGCTATAGCCGACACCTGGGATGAGGTAAAGCGACTGCAGGATGAAGCCTCAGAGGAGGAAGTTGCATCATGGATCCGAGCAGGCTGCGAAAAGAGAGAAGATGGCATTTGGGTGTCAACAGATGAGAGAACAGTATTACCTAACTGTCTATGGAGTCCAATGGCAAGGCAGATTCACGGAGTGGTTCATCTAGGGAGAGATGCCATGGTGCGAGTGAACCTGGTTCAACCCACGATTTTGTGTGCATACTGAAGCGGTGTGTCACAGATGTGTTATATGTCAACAAATGAATGTTGGAAAGAGAACTGTTGTTGCAATGAGTCATATGGGAAGGTCAGGAGGGCCTTTTAATAGGATACAGTTGGACTTTATTGAGATGCCTAGGTGCAATAGGCTGAGCTATGTTTTGGTGAATCTTTTCACGTTGGGTTGAAGCCTATCCAACTAGAAGATGTGACAGTCTCACAGTGGCAAAACTGTTGTTAAGGGAATTGATACCACGCTTTGGATTTCCGACCTCAGTTGAGGCAGATAGAGGAACACACTTCCATAGTGAAATCATGAAATTGTTATGTACAGCTCTGAACATTGATCAGAGATTGCACTGTAGTTACAGGCCTGAGGCATCTGGCCTTGTAGAACGGATAAATGGCACAATCAAGATGAGGGTGTCGAAAGTTTGTTCGTCGACTTCATTGAAGTGGCCAGATGCGCTACCATTGGTATTGATGAGTCTGCGTAGTACTCCTGATAGGAGGACAGGACTCTCCCCTCATGAGATATTGATGGGAAGAGCTATGCGATTGCCTATGGTGCCAGCTACAGCACGAATAAACATCACAGATGATTTGGTTTTGGATTATTGTAGGGGACTGGCTGATGTGGTTAATTCTGTGTCCCACCAGGTCAAGGCTGTGACTGCATCCACCTCTAGAGACCTGCTGCATGACCTTAACCCTGGTGACTGGGTGCTTGTTCGAAAGCACGTGAGGAAGAGCTGCCTTGACGCTCGCTGGCGAGGACCTTACCAGGTGATCTTGGTGACAAGTACAGCTGTGAAGTGTGGAGGCTTACCAAACTGGATCCACGCTTCGCATACTCGTCGTGTTCCAGAACCTGAGGAGACAACGATTCCTCTTGCTGAAAATGCTACAGGAAATGAAGAACCAAGTCAAGTCGTAAGAATTCTTGATGGGGCTGAACAACCAACCGAGCAAGAAGAAAGAGATTCAGCTGCTCCTGCATTGAGTTCAGATCTAGAGATAGAAGAAATTGCAGAAGTGAACTTTGACCCAGATCGAAGTGAACGGCCTGGTGCAGAAGGATCAGATCGAGAGGAGGCAAGAACAGGTGCGGAAGCAAAAAAGTGGCCAACAAGAAGAGAAAGGCTGAACATAAGGCTTGCATCTGAGAAAAATCTCGCTCCAATTCCTGAAACGTCTGAATCAGATCAAAGTGAAACTGAGGAAAGATCGGATGGTCTAAGACGATCCAGAAGAGAGAGGGTACCGTCTCAAAAGTACGCCTCTCCTGAGTGGACGTACCTGGCTGCAAATGCAGAAACCGAAGAATTCCGGAAGGTTGGGGACTGGTACAGTGAGTTACGGAGGGGACACCCTCACGATTGAAATTCAGCTGTTGGTCCCTGGAGTTGAAGCCTTTGGACTCCTAACGTTGACAGTCCCCGATCCACCAAGGCTAAGTGGTTTGCGCTTTTTGATTCTTAACCAGGTTGCTTTCCCCACATTTGGTCGACAGCCCACTGCACAGGAACTGGGAGAGATTCATGCAGAAATTCTGCAGCTTTTTCTTACTATACTTGGATCTAATATCATTAATGATGAAGTTTGAACTCTGAAAGAAGAACTCATTAGGCTTTAGAAAGAAGATAACTTAGACCCGAGTGGAAGAAGATTTAAATTAGGGACTTTCAATAGAAGAAGAACTGAAGGCTAGGGCTGCCTACATCTCTTCAATAGGACATAGATACTGGCCTGAACATTGCAATAATCGAATGGGAAAAGACAATAATAAGACATTGAAAATACCAAAATAAGGCAAGAAGAAAAGAAAGAGACTTTGATTTGTTTGCGCTTTGAAACCAAAGGTGATTCAAAATGGAATCTGGAAATCCAAGACGCAGGCAGAAATGCATAATTGGTACCCTTATCGTTGTGGTACTTATTGTCATAACTTTGGTGATTATTACATCTTTGGTTGAGTCACACGATGCCAAAAGGAATGGGGAACAGACAACACTTACCCCGCCTACTTCAGAGTTCGAAGAGGGTGCATCCGCAAAAGATAGAGAAATGATTAGGGAAACTAGTCGGATGTTACGGATCACTGACAGAATATAGAATGCCAAAATATCGACCTGCCAAAATATCGTGGATAAAATATAGAATGCCAAAATATCGAATTCCTATCTACAAACAGGTAAGTACAAAAATATCGAATCCAAAATATCGTTGTAAATAATATAGTTTGTTAAAATATCGAATTTTTTAAATGTATTAAAAGTAATGTAAAATTAATAAAATAATAAATATAATTAACTGAAACATACCTAAAAATACTTAAATAACCTTAAAATTAATAAATAATTAATGTAAGTTATAAAAAAATAAACATACATTTTTATTTTTTAATACATATATATATTAACTTAATATTAATAAAAAATATTCAATATTTTTAGCGTAGGATAGCGGGAGGGTAACATTTACTATTATCACTCCAGAGAGTGCAACAGTAAGGAAAGCGTTGGATAGCGTAGGGGTAAAAATTACTATGTCCACTCCAGTGAGTGCAACAGTAGGGAAAGCGTTGGATAGCGTAGGGGTAAAAATTACTATTCCCACTCCAGAGAGTGCAACAGTAAGGAAAGCGTTGGATAGCGGAGGGGTAAAAATTACTATTCCCACTCCAGTGAGTGCAACAGTAGGGAAAGCGTTGGATAGCGTGGGGGTAAAAATTACTGTTCCCACTCCAGAGAGTGCAACAGTAGGGAAAGCGGTGGATAGCGGGAGGGTAAAAATTACTATTCCCACTCCAGTGAGTGCAACAGTAGGGAAAGCGTTGGATAGCGGGAGGGTAAAAATTACTATTCCCACTCCAGTGAGTGCAACAGTAGGGAAAGCGTTGGATAGCGGGAGGGTAAAAATTACTATTCCCACTCCAGTAAGTGCAACAGTAGGGAAAGCATTGGATAGCGTAGGGGTAAAAATTACTATTCCCACTCCAGAGAGTGCAACAGTAGGGAAAGCATTGGATAGCGTAGGGGTAAAAATTACTATTCCGACTCCAGTGAGTGCAACAGTAGGGAAAGCGTTGGATAGCGTAGGGGTAAAAATTACTATTCCCACTCCAGAGGAGTGTAAGGAAGTAAGGAAAGCGTTGGATAGCGTAGGGGTAAAAATTACTATTCCCACTCCAGTGACTGCAACAGTAGGGAAAGCGTTGGATAGCGTAGGGGTAAAATTACTATTCCCACTCCAGTGAGTGCAACAGTAGGGAAAGTAATGATTTAATATTTAAATAAAAATAAATTAATAATCAATACCAATAAAAAATTAATTAAAATGAATTACCAATTACAAAATATCTAATAATTAATTAATTATAAATACCAATAAATATGATTTATTAAAAATTAATTACCTATTAATAATTAATCAACAACCTATTAATTTTCAATACCAAAAATGTAATAAGTAATAAAAAAATTACCAATTAATAATTAATTAACAATAAATTAATCAATACACAAAAGAATTTCAATAATTACTTAATTACAATTAAATTACTTCCCACCCTATTCCCTATAAACCCACAACCCGCTCCGAATAATAAATTAATACAATTAACATAATTATCAATTAATCAATTAATAAAAATGTATTACCAATTAATAAAAATTAATTACCAATTAATAATTAATTAACAATAAATTAATTATCAATACCAATAAATAAAAATAAATATTTTCTTAATTACAATTAAATTACTTCCCACCCTATTCCCCTATAAACCCACAACCCGCTACAGAACTAAAACGCAAAATTAAATTAAAAATAATTAATAATTCCTAAAAATTAATATTTAATTTACTATAATTAAATTACTTCCCACCCTATTCCCCTATAAACCCACAACCCGCTCCGAATAATAAATTAATACAATTAACATAATTATCAATTAATCAATTAATAAAAATGTATTACCAATTAATAAAAATTTATTACCAATTAATAATTAATTAACAATAAATTAATTATCAATACCAATAGATAAAAATAAATATTTTCTTAATTACAATTAAATTACTTCCCACCCTATTCCCCTATAAACCCACAACCCGCTACAGAACTAAAACGCAAAATTAAATTAAAAATAATTAATAATTCCTAAAAATTAATATTTAATTTACTATAATTAAATTACTTCCCACCCTATTCCCCTATAAACCACCAACCCGCTATGGAATTAAATTACGCAAAAATAATTTTACATAAATTTCGTAACTTTAAAAAATATTAAACATACATTACAAAAATAATATACATTTTTAACTCATATACTAACATACAAAACAATTACAAAAATTCGATATTATTAAAAATTCGATATTTTTTAATGCCTATATTATGTACTTCTATATTTTGCAAATCGATATTACTTACCTTCATTTCGATATTATTAACCACTATATTATGTCCATTCGATATTATGTCCATTGTATATTTTGAATTCGATATTCTGTCCATTCTATATATTTTTTTCGATATTATGTCTATTTACCGGATGTTACATGTAGATTTGTCCAAGGGTGATTTCACGCTGAATGCATATGCTCGTTTGTTGTATGAGTTTGTTGATACGATGGAAGCGAAGGATTGCTATGTGTGTATGCAACTGCCAGCATCCGTAGAAGAAGGCATTCGATACCATCACTTACCTGTGACCTATGGCATTACATGCAGCGTGTTATTGAGTATGTTTTATAGTAAGGCACATTTTGAGTACTACTTCTCCAACTATGATGTGGTACTCTCAGAGGTCCCAGTTCTTAAATACATGAATAAATATGATTACTATAAGCAGGTAGAAAGGATGTCTGCATATTTTGTGCCTACTATTACCTTAGATACATCTTATGCCCATAGACACAATTTGACCTGCATGTTAACTGACATTGAAAAGAAGTTTGTGGATCAGATAGAGGATCGACATAGGCAGACCTTATTTAGACCAGATCCGAAGCACAAGGTGATCCCATGGACAAAGGAAGAATTAGATCATAAGGCAAAAGGAGTTCTGGTCCAATAGCTTTAGATTTCCAGCAGAAAGGAAGACTGTGCATTAGACACCCGTCCACATACTATGACAAAATATTTGTGGGTGAGAGTGATTGTGAACACATTTTCTTGATTGAAGAATCCATTAGAAAGGCGCTGTTGGATAAATTAACCATAGTGCCAAATGTGTATTTTGTGTGTGGTAAAAATGCTTATGTGAAATTGCCCAAGAATTGGTATGGGACATGTTATTTGGCTGTGGTATTCCCCAAGATTTTCAATGTGGATGATTTATGGCCTTTGGAAGGGAAGAGATCTCATAGAGGAAAACGTGGTGCAAGTGCTGGAGAAATTATTGGGGATGTATTTGGAGCTATGATACCTAGGGTGGGTGTGATTTTGAATGATGTGAAGATTAGAAAGCTGGCAACTCTAGTGGATAAGCTCTCTGTGAATACGGCTCAAATCCTATTACTTGTTGATGGGGAGATGGTTTCGATAAGGGCTATGGTTCTTCAAAATCGTCTTGCTTTAGATGTATTATTAGCAAAGGCTGGAGGAGTCTGTAAATTATTGAAAGTTCAACAGTGCTGTACTTATATTCCTGACAATAGTCGGGATATAAGGAAGTACATTAGCAATATTTCAGAGATACATCAAGATTTACGTGATCTGGCTGCTGACGGACTCTGGGAACAAATTGGCAAAGGATTTGGCAAGATAGGAAGCTGGTTTGGAAGTTTGGGACAAGGAATAATAGGATACATCTTGAAACCTATTATAATAGCTGTCATTTGTATAATTGTACTGTTGGGAGTCATTAAGGCTTACAAATGGCAGAAGGCACGACATGCTGAAAATTCTTTGAAAAGCGAGAGCAACAATTAGAACGACTGCAGGACAGTCATTATCTGCATCTGAAAGGGTTGGAAAGATTTAGGCAGGGACGGCAAGCTACAACCTCTGTTTAGGTCCGTCTCTTCTACAAGGAGAAACTTGTGAGAAGGGAAAAAGGTTGGTGTTATGACAATAGTCATAAGAGGGGGGGACTGATAGAGCGCTTACAACACTCTAAATTGTAGGGGTGCACTATACTCCTGATACAAACGCACTCATATATATTTTTGTCGTGTGCAGTGTTTTACGATTATTAAGATGCATTTATTCACGTCATATTAGTATTAAAGTGAAGTGAGCACATTTAAGTAGGATCTTGTGTGTATTAGAAATATAATTCCTGTATGTGTAATGTGCAGGATGACGTTGTATTCATATAATGTAACCATGTTGAGTTTAAGTTACCCGATTTGTAGGCCCAAATTGTAGGTTGTTTTGAGTTTCGTTTCTCCTTAGCTGCTCAAGTATTAATTAAATAAATTCTGGTGTGCTCGAAGACAGTATGTTCTCATCCTACTGCAGGTGCAGGAATTCGACCTCGTTATTCTTAGATTTAAGGAGATACCTGGAATGTCTTTGAAGAAGACTGAAAAACGAGAAGGGAGGACACCTTCGTGCATAGCCTATCTGGGAACCAAGGCCACTGGAAGAAGAGCCAACTAATTAAAGCTTCTGTGGAAACTTACTGAAAACCGTTGCAAGTGGAAAAGTTTAACACATGACGTATTGTGGGCCGATTATTGTCTTTTTGTATAATGCGCAGGGACAGATTTGGGAGACTTCTACCAGCTTTCGGAGGAGAAGGAGCATCTTAGAGCGAGCTCCATAGCTTTAAGCTATCAGACCCATTTTGACGTGAGTACTTCTTAGGAAGTCAACACATGCTGACACCTTTGGGATATGATACAAGGGAGATAGGTAGGATTCTCATTGAGAGTAGAGTAGGGAAAGATTTTGCTCCTTCTTAAATGAAAAGAGAATTGGACTCCGCTTCCATTCTTTGCTGTATTTTGATTTTGGAGTTCATCATATTATGCCTTCTGTGCCGAATGACCTATATTCGTAAAATCAGCTCTGTATTGATTTTCTTGTACCTCTATACTCTAATATTGAGGTGTGTTTATATTCAATTATTTTTGGCCTTATAATAAATACCCAAAACTTAAAATCGGAGTCTGTGGTCTATTACAGCATGACTAAATCAAAAGTATGATCTTGAATTATTTTCTTCCCGTCTACCACTTTTAGCAGGCAAATAAAAGACCATCTGCATTAAATCTAGTAGGGAAAAGTAGGAGTAAAGGTTGGCGTAATCAGGACCATGACTACAGCTACATCACATGCGTTGACAGAATAGCTCACTTCTTGAGTGCCATAATTTAGTGGACTCTCCTATAATGTAAGCCATATATGATTGATTTCTGTGTTGTAATTACTGACTCAAGGAGGCATTGCCCAGCTCTGGGTGAATTCTTGAGCCTTTTGCAATGACTATCTTGTAATTTGTGAGTAACATACCACTTTTTATACATACACTTCAGTAAACTGATTTCAATGAATCTTTTAGTAAGGATTAAAATCATGTCCTTCTCAGATCTGGATCTGAGTGACCCTTTTAATAATGTCTTGAATAAAAACTGTCAATGGCCAAGTGCAAGTGAAATACACAATAGGTCTCTCTGGTGACAAATTCTAGATAAGTTTGCATACACAGCAAAAATGGAACAAGATGCTGGTCACAGAAAAACAGAGGATGTGAGACGCGAGCAGAAACAAAGAAGGCTTATAAACCTGTCCCTTCTTGCGAGAGACGACCACCCCTTGAGTGTGCCAAGGAGGTCCAGAAAACTCTTCAATCCTTCCGGAGTGACTCTTTATCTCGGACAATCAGCAGTCAACCTGATGCACAAACTAGCCTTGGGGGAGGGGCAACGGGTCCCTGCAGGGGAAAACTTCTCAACCAGTCTTCTCCTGGATGCAATAAAAATATGGGCCAGTGTTCCAACTTTCAGTGCAACTAATCACCCCCCCCCCTCCTCGCTAATCGCAAGTACAGGCTACATAACTCTCTGCTAGACATATAAATGCAATTACAATAATAATACAACACATAAAACTGAAAAAAATCTAAAGTTACATGCCTCTGAGCAACACTTTGGACACAGAAGTAAAGTGGGAATTGTAAGCATGGGAACAATCTGCACATAGCCACTTCCCTCTTTAATATGTACTCCAAAAAACTACACTGGAACGCAGAAACAGTCGTTCTTTGAGATCTGAATCAGCAGCCAGTCTGAGGAAACCAGTTAACGAGATATTTCTCCATCTATCACCAACAACCGTTTTTACATCTATATGCTGCTATAAAATGACTAACGACGCACCAGTTTGTGTAGATGCAAATTTCAAATTTGTAAGACGAATTGTGTTTTAGTTATTTATAGCTGCATATAGATTAAAAAAAATATTGGAGACAGATGGGAACATATCTCCAAATTTTATATCTTTTTTTAACTGGAATGGGAAATTGTCTGTGAAAAAATTATGGCTACAACATTTCACACCTTATGAACCCCATAGCACACAGCAAAATGATTTTCACATAGAAACTGAATAAGGGAATCCGGCTGTTCTCCACTGCATTATGGGTATACGTTGGGCCTGTAAATGTGGCTAATGGAAGTGCTTTGCTTTTAGTGCTATGATGTTAAATAAAAAAATGAGATGAATGTTTAATTCGTATCCGGTTTAAAATAGATTTTGCCGCTACTTTGGCAGTCTCTCTTTTTCTTTGCAATTTTTGTTTTCTTGTTTTGCCATTCAGTATCTTTTTCGTAGCTGTTCATACATTTGCCATTTTTTTTGTAAAGGATGTGCAGTGTTTTTAACTTATTGTAAACTGCAAGGTCTGCAAAACAAAAGTGAAAGAAGTCTTTTGGATATGTAAAATCACGAAATGATAGTTGCACATATCTATAGTGAATATGTGAATAGTGTCTGATCATTTGATATCAATTGATTTGACATACAAACATCCAAGTGAGCAGTCAGAACCCCTTTCAGAGGGCCACAGGGGACACAGGGCTACTGGGCCCAACTGTGGTAGTTCAGGGCTTTTACTCCTGATGTCCCGGGCCCAACCTACTATGGATTCTGAGCAACTGGGACAAGTACCCCTTATGTACTTGATTCTCAGTGATATCTGTGAACAAGCAGTCAAATGCTCCCTCCAGGTGGGGGAGTGTAGATACGGGTGAGTGAGCACAACTCATAGTGCACACAATACTGTCAATAAATCAATACCCAGTCAAATACTTGCTTTCATAAGAAAAATAATTCTTTTATTTCTAACTCTACACATTTAAAGGAATAGCGGCATTTGTAAGCAATAACACAATCCCCCTGAGGTCGGGGCTCTAGTATTTGTTAGGCAAATCCCTGTCCCACCCTCTTCCTTGTAATGTGGTTGGGGTTATTTCCCATTCACTGTTGGCAGCATTCAGGGATTGCTCACTGGTAGGCTGTACTAAAGAGTTCCCCCTTGATTCTTTAGGAATAAGTAAAAAGTGTCTATCATTCTGTAGCACCACCAGCAGCGAGGTCCCTGGGGCCCCACAGGCCCAGTTCAAATCTTACCCACTCCTGCAGTATGGAAGTGTTCTGTGCAGAGAGTGTCCTGTCCATGGGTGCTCACAAGTCCTGATCCTGTTTAGAGATGTTTGACTGCTTGTGGTACACGTGTCAGCACTCGGCAGGCGCAAGCTATCTCCCTCGGGCTGCACTGCCGGCTATTCCCAGTAATCGGAGATGCTACCACTCTGTGAAGATGGGGTAAATCAATATTCCCCACACCGGGGGGGGGGGTGATTTGATCCTCCACCTCCTGACTGGAGCCCAGCGAGGGTGCGACATCTTCCACAACATCCTTCATGGTCCTCAGGGGGATCAGTCAGGGGCATGTCTTGGTATGCAGGATTGACCCGCCTGTCACAGCCACCAACTTCTCCTAGGCAACAGCCCAAACTTCTTGCAATGTTGGTTCCTGGCAGCACCTTCTGGCATACGGGGTTGCCGTGGGACTTTCCAGCCTAGACACAGACTCCTCCAGCTCAATCATCAACACCACGGTGGCCCCTCCTGGCATAGAGGATTTCCGCTATGGTGGACTAAAGTCTCAAAGCACTGGCAACAGTAACTTTAATGTGGCACCCTTTGCCATGCGGGATTACTCCAGCTGAAAGTTGCCAAGCCAAGATGGCGGCCGGAAGTGGAGAGCTGAAATATTCAGGGCAGAGGAAATATGCCCAGAGTTGCTCCTAATGCCTGCTCCCATACTACTGCCACTTGGGGGTGGGATGCCCCGCTGAAAAGAACTTGTACTGTTGTATTCCCTGAGGGGCTGGGTTACACGACAGGGGAAGTAGGAGCTGTAAGGGCCGGCAGCCTGCCTGGAGATTCACCTGACCACTGAGATGCATCGGTGCCTGGCAAAGGAGGAGCAAGTCAGTTCCCCTTGGACCACTGTATGTTGTAGCCTGAGAGCAGCCACTGAAGCTTGCAGGTGAGCTTGCCTCTGCCCTATGCCCCACAGGGATTACGGGGGGCCCAGGAGCAAAGAAATTCACCCTGCCCTCCTCCTGAGACACCCACATCACTGCAGGTGCTCCCACTGGAGTGGTATACCCTACCGCAGACTCATATAGAGGAGCAGGACACCATGGTGAGGGATAAATGCCAAAGGGGTTCCCAATCCTACCATCTGTATAAATATGCCTTCAGGAGCATGGTGACAGATAGTGAACATTAGGGTACGATGGAGTCTGAGGGGGTGCGGGGATGGACTCCTGATCCTGCCCTAAAAAAACTTTTAGAATTCATCCAGGTTTCTAGGGCTGCCCTGGATGCAAAAATTGAAACTGCGGCGATGGATATCATGTTTATTCAGGCGGATATATGCAAGATGACAGACCAGGTGTCGGTGACAGAAAACACCCTGAGGGAACTTGGGCCCCATAAGGAAACTGACGTCTTCAAGAAGCCACCAAACTATTCTATGCAAGAGCCGAGGATGCCAAAGACAGGTTGTGGCTTAATAGCATGTGATTTGTAGGAATACCGATAAATGCAGAAGGCACTAACTTGGAGAGTTCCTCACCACCAGGCTGACTTCAACTAACTTTTTTTTGCCACATTTTGCAGTAGAATGGGCCCACATAATACCCCAGGCTGCACCAAAACAGGACATGAGATTAAGGCCCATAAGTGCCCGCTTCCTGTATTTCAAGGAGAGTGATGCTGTGGTGAGGGCTGCCCGACAACTTGGCCTGCTCCTTTATGCAAACCATACGGTCATGGTATTTCCTAACTTTATGCAAGAGATGCAGACCAAGAGGCGATTTTTTGCCAAAATTACATTGGAACTGAGGAAATGCAATCTACAATACTTCATACAATTCCTGGCAAAACTGTGCACAGAAGAAGACAGCAAGGTTTGGCTCAGCACATCACCAGAAGAGGCCTGGGATTGCGGGTAGAGGTGGCGCCTGGTTTGGCCGAGGCAATGGCCCTCATCAGTTCCCCTGTACAGAGAGAACCCTGAGTGGTGACGCACCAAGCAGTAGGTGCCGGCCCCCGGATGAGGGACACATCTGACACTGAACGAGGACATGAAGAAACTAAAGTTTACTGGGACAACCAGAGACTGCCTCCAGCACCAAACATAGAGCTTTGTTCCTGAACAGTGTTTGGTTATCATAAGGTTTGATGATTGAGTGGGAAGGGTGACAGACGCCAGAGGCATTGGGAGCGGGTAGTTCCACACTCGCTGCCTGAGGATGTAGGGTGGGGTTTCTTTTGTTGTGGGGTGTTGACAATGACACAACAGCATACTGTCGACAACATGGAGAGGACTCAGGGTCCTAGATTCAGAAATGAAAACATCGGAAAAATGGTCGGCAGCTGAGGCAGGAAACACAGGGTTTACCCTGATCTCATGGAATGTGAATGGATTGGGAGTACACTGAAAAAGGGGATGGTGACACCGTATCTGAACAGATGAAATCCAGACATAATACTCCTTCAGGGAACCCACTTGACGGGTAACAAGTGCACCTTCCTGGGGAGAGGGCGTTACATATGGCTGGCACATTATGGATTCACTGTTGGCTCCAGAGGGGTGGGCATACTGCTGAGAGGTCCTTCCCTCTGGGGGTCCTGAGGACATAGACATACCCATGCGGCTGCTATGCTGTGATACTGGAAGAATCGAATGGGGAACAGATTGTGATTGCCTGGCGGTACTTCCTACAGGTCCACTCAAAAAAAGGGGGGCCCTGATAGGAATAAGGTAGAGAGAACAGGGGAAATAAGCAGTATACTCAAAAAGCAAACTCTCTACCTGTGCGATTCACATAGTGCAATAAATCACTAATTACGAATCAACTAACAACCCATGCCAGGACATGTGACCAAAACGCACAAAGTTAGTATCAATTTTTTTAATTTTTTATTTTTTATTATTATTTTATCATTTGTTTATTCAGCAATTCTGATTTTCATATAAACATAGTAAAATGATACACAAGACACATCCCAGACCACGCTCGCTCACCACATCAAACATTCAAATTCATAACCATACATACTCATACATCCATTCAAATCAGGCATTCCATAGTGCAAAGATAATAAATAAATAGATAGATAGACGTGGACAACTCTCCCGAAGAGAGCAATTGCTTAGAGGATATTGTCCTGCTATTGCAAAACTTGTGAATGTAGCTGATAAAGTGATTAAAGCAATAGTTCAATAATAATCTGTAGAGGGGTCATACAATAATAAATCAGATTAATATCAAGGCATAGTAGAACAAATCAAGGGGACAAACAGAATTTAATCAAAAAAGTCTACGTCATAATTTCAGCGCCGACGCGCGTTTCGGTGTTAGACCCCACTGTGGGTCTCACCTTCCTCAGGGCGCATGAACCAAGAAACAGAAGTGGTGGGACGTGCCTACAACAAACAGTGGACACAAATCAATATATTTACAAAACAATAAAGATAAGTATCATAAAACATGATGAAAAGGCAAGAGTCAATACAACATGATATGCCATTGAAATACATTAATCACATAATGTGGTCACAAATGCACGGGTTGATAGTTGCAATGAATTGATTAAGAAAGTTTTTGAATACATCTGCACACGCAGTAGAAGACAGAGATTACACAGAAACACATTCCTTTTATAAGTAGAAAAGTGCTTATAATATCGCAAGAATAAAGACTTCAAGAACATATGCAGCTTCTAGGAGGTCTAACACGAAGTTGCCATAACGTGTAACATTAACAACAGTGGCATTCTAATATGTACTTATCCAGAGACCTCAGTTCAATAAAGTTTGGGCAAGGAACAAATTAAGAAAAGAATAAAATAAGACAATAAAGGCAAGAAAGGTCAGGGATACCTGAGAATCGGGACAGGCAAACTGCTGATAGGTATCGGATGTCGGCAAGAAAACGATAAAACCAAGCCTACGAGAATACGAAACACAGGAATAATGAATGAGTGCAACCCACCGAAGAGGTCTGCTAATTAGTAGTGGGTAGTCAGAGGGTACAGAGAAGGATGTAGGCTTACCGCAAAGGAATATGCAGAGTTTCATAAGGCCGTACAGCCAATGCCCTCTAGTTCATTTAAAGCAAAAGAGTAGAGGAATGACTCGTGCTGAGGGGAAGGGCCAGAGTGTGGAGAGTGAGATGATAGCTACCGTGAGCAGAGGCGGCGGGCATCCACGTATAGTGGAATCGCTCTAGGCTCTATTAGAAAAACGACAAGGAGAAAGGATTTTATGCAATCTGTAAGTCCTATGGTAATTCACCGCGATTAGCGCGGTTAACAAGCGGCTACATTACTCACCTGCGAAGAAGGCTAAGGCAGGAGCAAGCATCAATGTATATATCGCAAGCCGGAAAAGATTCAATCTGATAAAACAATGGCAGTAATCATAGAAGCCTTGCTGCAGGGCTCCTAAGGGAGAAATAGAGAACAAAATAACCGAATAAAAAATGGGACAGAGAGAGTCAAAACGGACCTGATATCAAAACGGCAACAGGGCCCTGTCACCGCAGGGTCAGAGTGTATCACGGTTCTACCCTCCTGTGTTAAGGACACGGGCCACTTTATATCCAAAATCGAGGGCCTACCGTAGAACCAGGAAAGAGAAGTACTTGTCACTATGGACCTTGAATCCTTATATACTAACATCCCCCAGAAGGAAGCACTTAGGGTGATTGGGGAAATCTTGGAGACAGAACCCCTGTACACTAACTCTATTTTTATCCTTTCTTGCCTTTATTGTCTTGTTTTATTCTTTTCTTAATTTGTTCCTTGCCCAAACTTTATTGAACTGAGGTCTCTGGATAGGTACATATTAGAATGCCACTGTTGTTAATGTTACACGTTATGGCAACTTCGTGTTAGACCTCCTAGAAGCTGCATATGTTCTTGAAGTCTTTATTCTTGCTCTTGCGATATTATAAGCACTTTTCTACTTATAAAAGGAATGTGTTTCTGTGTAATCTCTGTCTCCTACTGCGTGTGCACATGTATTCAAAAACTTTCTTAATCAATTCATTGCAACTATCAACCCGTGCATTTGTGACCACATTATGTGATTAATGTATTTCAATGCGCATATCATGTTGTATTGACTCTTGCCTTTTCATCATGTTTTATGATACTTATCTTTATTGTTTTGAAAATATATTGATTTGTGTCCACTGTTTGTTGTAGGCACGTCCCACCACTTCTGTTTCTTGGTTCATGCGCCCTGAGGAAGGTGAGACCCACAGTGGGGTCTAACACCGAAACGCGCGTCGGCGCTGAAATTATGACGTGGACTTTTTTTATTAAATTCTGTTTGTCCCCTTGATTTGTTCTACTATGCCTTGATATTAATCTGATTTATTATTGTATGACCCCTCTACAGATTATTATTGAACTATTGCTTTAATCACTTTATCAGCTACATTCACAAGGTTTGCAATAGCAGGACAATATCCTCTAAGCAATTGCTCTCTTCGGGAGAGTTGTCCACGTCTATCTATCTATTTATTTATTATCTTTGCACTATGGAATGCCTAATTTGAATGGATGTATGAGTATGTATGGTTATGAATTTGAATGTTTGATGTGGTGAGCGAGCGTGGTCTGGGATGTGTCTTTTGTATCATTTTACTATGTTTATATGAAAATCAGAATTGCTGAATAAACAAATGATAAAATAATAATAAAAAAATTAAAAAAAATATACCAACTTTGTGCGTTTTGGTCACATGTCCTGGCATGGGTTGTTAGTTGATTCGTAATTAGTGACTTATTGCACTATGTGAATCGCACAGGTAGAGAGTTTGCTTTTTGAGTATATGGTACTTCCTACAGGGCCTCCACGCAGAAAGGCTGAGGGGTGCCCAGTAATGGCTGACACAGATTCCACACGATAGTAGATGAAGACCTGAGCCTGCTACTCAATATGGAAATGAATAGGATTATGCATTGCCGGAGACCACCAGGAAAAGACACATGGTTGAAGACATTTATAGTGGCAATGAGAATGATAGATCTGTGGCGTGAAACACTGCCTGTCAAATGTTGCTACTACGGCAGGTTCCTCATCCCAACTTGACTACCTCATAGTCCCTTGGACCCAGGGGGGAAGCTATAGCAATGAAAAATGCCTGCCCAGAGGCATCTCTGACCATTCTCCGATATACACCGGCTGCAGATTAGGACCCTGGAAGTTGAGGGACTGGGATACGAGAAATCTTCTAGCCTCCATTACAGAGCTTTAGTTCAAAGAGAACACTAACTTAGTCCCCTCTGATGTTACAATATGTTAGGCTTACAAAACAGTCATGAGGGGGATCTGATTGCTCACATAACGGGAAAGAGAAGGCATAAACAAAAAGAGATCAAGGTGCTAGAAACACAAATAACAGAATATGAGTCCAATCAGGAGGGAAATCCCAATCATGACCAACTGCACCATCTGTGTTGTCCCTGGTGAGGGAAGTGTACCGTAGCTTGGTGGAATAAGAGGCGAGAGCCCAATACTGATCCAAACAACACAGAATTTATGAAGTGGGTAACAAAGCAGGGAAATGCAGCATAAGGCAAGAGACTACAAAGGGTTCAAATGCTGCGGCTAGAACTCTTCTGGGCCTGTCCAGTACGTGCTCCACTACTAGTGCTATCCGTCGGCTACATTGGCTGCCTGTGGCCAAACGTATAGAGTTTAAGGTCCTCTGTATGTCTTTCAAAATTCTAAATTTCTCCTCTCCAGGCATTTTGGCCAACTTGCTTACACCTTATACTCCCTCCCGTCAACTTCGGTCAATGGGGCAGTTTGGCGTGGTTCCCCGGGTGAG
The DNA here is from genome assembly GCA_963921515.1 of Calotriton arnoldi. Lineage (NCBI taxonomy): Eukaryota > Metazoa > Chordata > Amphibia > Caudata > Salamandridae > Calotriton > Calotriton arnoldi. The sequence goes on from CAWUFW010012397.1 coordinate 248,705, forward strand.
GAGGGTTCGCGCAGGTGGACGTTCATTCCGTATTTTGGCAGCCAAACTTTGGAACGCGCTTCCTATCTGTATTCGTAGCATGAACAACTACCTGGCATTCCGTAAGGCAATCAAAACTTACCTCTTCCCTCCACTGTAGGCTTCTCTTTCTGTCTATAGTTTGACAGTTTTCTGCTATCAGCGCTGGGACGCCCCTTTGCTGGGGCAGCTGTGCGCTCTATAAAACGGCATAACATAACATTGTTCGGACTGTCACAACATACCTGCCTGACCTCTACTGCCCCCACGGCAATACTCATGGCCTTTGTGAGGTATCTCCTCGGCCCATTGCTATCCCCTGCCAACTCAGAGGACCTAGATAGAGGGATTCAGACAGAGGAGATGGGGGAGTGCCTACGGCAACTCAGGGGGGAAAGACCCCATGGTTTGTGAAGCGCCTGGTGACTGACCCACTGCAATGGATGTTAGATGTCACCAGGAAAGATTGCACAATTCCCCTAGATTTCAGAACCTCCATCATTGTCCTGATCTACAAGGATAGTAAATCCCATGAGAAAAGCGACTCATACCAGCCAATCACCCTGCTTAACTCAAAAGTTAAAATTCTGCCAAAGATACTAATGAACAGGCTTAAGCGAGTGATCGACAAACTGATAGACCTGGATTAGTCAGATAAATATCCAACCAATCCACCCGACAGAACCTGAACCAACTCTTTGGTTGTTCAGCGTTGATACACAGGGTGGTGGAGCTTGCTGTACTGTTATCCCTGGGTGCCAGGAGGGCATTTGTCTCAGTTGAATGGAATTTCTTATTGGTGGTCCTGGATAAGATGGGATTCAGCACAGAATCTGTGTCCTGGATCAGGCTGTTGTAGACACAGCCAGCAGGCAGGATGCAGGTGAATGGGATACTGCCCCAGAGATTCCCTATTGGCCATGGGACATTGCAGGAATGCCCGCTCTCCCGCCTCCTCTTCACACTGGTCTTTGAACCACTGGCATGTTGTATAAGAGTGGATGCCCAGTTCCGAGGACCAAGATGGACCAAGGACTGCAATTACATTATTTTTCCTGTAAGTAGATGATATTTTACTGTACTTAGCTAATCCTCTATCCAAACTTTCGAGAACCCTGGGTACACCCAGTGTTCTTGAAGGTTTCATACTTATGAAACATACTCAGGAATATTTATCAACTCGGAGAAACCTTTCATGTTTCTGTTATCCACTTGGTGCCCCCCAGAGGCTAAGGATTGGCAGCTGCACTGGGCCCTGGAGGGTTTCTGATGTTTGGGGGTCTGGATCACATGTGATTTAGAGATCTTTCGAGAACATAAAAAAGGCAGGATGCTGGGGGAGTACAGATGTGATGTGGGGCACTGGAGGGCGTGCCACCTGTCCCTGATGTGCAGGGCTACCCTGTACAGGATTTCCATACTTCCTAAGCACCTCTACCTGCTCCAAAACACACTGTTTGAAATTAAATTCCAGAGCATTTCTTTAAATTTATAGATGTGATCACACAAACCCTGCTGTGGGACCCCATGATTTGTGCCGTCGACCCTGACTATAAGCCCCTATGATTGGGAATTGGCCTACCAGATATTTGGTTATATTACTGGGCCTCATAACTACAAGTGGTCAATGACTGGACATTTGCCCCACAGAACAAGCTCTCTCTGAGGGTGGACCATAGATGGATGTCCCTTAAGTGTTATCTATAGCACCTGTATGGCAAATGCAGACCCTCCATATGCCCTCCACAACAGACCTTGTGATACAAATTTGAAAAACAGAGACAAGAATGACGGGCTGACAGCGGTAACCCACACTACACCCTCCCTTGTGGGGCACTCCATTCTCCGAGCCCTATGGGTGCTGGATTGGGGACACCAGGGGGACTTGATAGGGATCTCAAAATTAAGAGATATATTAGGTTCAGGGGGCCTGCTCCCCTTCTTCAGTTGAAGTCCCAATACAAGCTGGCCACATCCCAGAACTACTGCTACTTACAGGTCAGGCATTCACTCAGGGAACACCGAGATAAATTACACATCATACCTGACAAGACACTGCTGGAATACTGGCTTTTGCTGCCCCGCTCCGCAGCCATGCAACCTCCCTCATATACAGGACGCTGATGGCTAGCTGCAAACGCTCTCTTGATAGGTTTAGGGGACACTGGGAAGAAGACCTGGTTGCATTAACAGATGAGGACTGGGGAGAGGCATGCCAACATCCCTGGGAAGTGGCCATTAAAGCCAGATAGCGGTTGATACAATTGAAAATCTTGCATTGTACATACATTACCAGAACCCAACTCCTCCACGTGGGCAGTGTGGACTCTGACAGATGTCTGTGGGGATGCGGACAATGTGGCACATTAATAAATATGCTATGGGACTGCCCAAGTGTACAGCCATACTGGAAATGGGTGGAGAACTGCCTATCAGAGGTTTTAGAGACCCCAGTGGAACTAAGAAGATGCTTGACTGATGGATATGGAGAAACTAAAAACTGCCTAGATATGCACTACTCTTCAGTAACATTGCACTAGTCACAGCACGACGAGACATCGCTCAGGCCTGGAGTATCAGAGACATATCCTCTATGTCTCAATTGGAGACTGGAATGGACTGGTGCATGCAGGCAGTGTGCACAATATATGAGGGCGGGGGATACCCCAGAAAATGTGAAAAAGTATGGGGATCCTAGAAGGAATACAGGAGTCTTGGCTGCTGACCCAAAGCAAATTGAAGCGTTAGATAGAGCCCAAAGCCTGCAATGTACTCAATTATAAATGCTGGATGTTGTCACTGTTAGATGTTCTTTTTATTAGATTATTGGAAAATAAGAAGATGGTAAAAAAAAAAAAAAGAAGAAGTCTTGCAAAGCTTCTCCTTCTCACATAGCCTGTCTGCCTGCTTGGCAGGTAACAAAGTCTGGGGTCTCAACCTCCCTGTCTTACAGTTCATTGCCAGACACCAAATGTGATTTAGGGACTGAGTCTTTGAAGTTTTATATTGGGTTCTGCTTCTTTTGAAGTATACACTTTTCTTTCTCTTATTTCTTCTTGAAAGACTGTCTGTCACAGCAGGAAAGATTCCGAAGCTGATTTCCCACAATACAGGACATGGAAGGGACTAGATTTCTCACCTCGATGTCAGCCACAGTGATATGTCCAACAGAGGTTGCTCCTGCACTCCTGGTCCCACTCTTTATGATTCCCTTATTAGCCCCATCTCCTTCCTGAGATGTGTCCAGGTCCTTTCCTTGTGACCTATCACTGAATCAAAGAGCAACCTTTTCAGTGTAAATGGCATTCTCTCCTATCCTCCAGTGTGTGTCCCACCCTGCTTACAGGAATGCAGCAAGACACAAATCTGTCTGGGGGGATTCCTCTACTCCTCATGTCTTCACCATGAAGTATGGGCTCCGCTATCTGATGGAACCCAAGGTCCTTCATGCAATGTAACATGCAAAGTAACATTGCAGCTACACTTGCATTCAGTGTACTTTCACAGCACATATACTCTCCAGTACTGTTATCTGCATGCATTGTGCAACTACAGGCATACACACAATCAGCACACACATACAATTTACATGCATTGTTCAGTACTGTAGCTTCTCTGTATTGTATCAGGGTGTACTATTTGCAAACACACACACTGCCAGTACACACACACTCACCATGCACGTGCTGCACAACATTTCACCCTTCATGTATTGTACTTCTCGCAAGCACACATACACCCAGCACATGTGTTTTATTGAGCATGCACAGCACAACACTACATCTTTCATGCAATGTATTCCTTGTAGGCATACATACACTTAGCACTCGGACTAATGCCACATATACTACAAAGTACTGCTCTACCTCTGTACTGGACTGTTAGAAATTGGGTTTCTAGTTGGCAGAGATATGCATCCTGTCCAAGCAGGAACCACAACACTAGTCAAGGTAAAACAGATACACACCCTAAATTAACCTGTGCTCACCCTCTGGTAGCTTGGTACAGAGCAGTCAGACTTAACTTAAGAGGTAATGTGTAAAGTACTTGTGCAACATTTCAAACAGTAAAACAGTGAAAACACCACACAAAAAAATACCTCAACTGGTTAGAAAATAGAGCTCAATTTAATGACCAAAGTGGCAAAAATCCAATAATATAACTGGAGTAAAGAATTTTTAAAGATTAAACTGAAATGTAGCGCTTAAAAAAATAAAGAACCAACTGGGGCAATCTGGTCGGGCTAGACTTGGTTAAATCAAAAAGTTCAGGCGACTGCAATGGAGCACTGGTCGGATACAAGGACCAACCTTGTCCTGTTACAAAGTACCTAGTTGCATAGTCGGCAAAGGGCCCAATGCGTGAAGTGGAGGAGGCGATGTGTCGTCATCGATCTCTTCAGATGTGAGCGATTCATTGGCTCCGAACTGCGCAAGTTGGAGATGCATTGTCACAATACCACAAGATGTATGTGATGCGTTGTCGTAAAGCCATGCGAGGCGAGGGTGCGTCAGGAACCCGAGGTGATGCACCGCACAGTCGGCGATGCAATGTCTTCGATCCTTGTGCAGCAGCGATGCATCAGCATCGAGAGATGCAACAGTTCCAAGCCACACAACTTTGGAGATGCATAGATTTTCACTGAAACAGCACTTTATACCTACTTCTAAGGGCCCATGACTGGATTGACACCACTTGGCAGGGAAAGACTCTCAGAATGTAGAGTCCAGGTGCTGTAGGTGGATGGTTGGAAGTCTTTGATATCCCAGGAGTCAAGCAGACAAGCCCTTTGAGTCACTTTGGTTCTGGGTTGGAGAGATGCAGGTCCAGTCCTTCTAACTCCCAGGCAAGAGGGCACCAGGTCAGCAGGGCAGGAGTCCAGCAGAGTAGCAGTCGAGCACAGTGGCCATACCCTTCAGCAGCACAGCAGTCCCTCTTCCTGGCAAAGTATCCACAGATCTGGACGTGTACTGACTTTGTGGTGTCTGAGGTCCAGTACTTATACACAGTTGTACCTTGAAGTGCGGAAGACTTCAAAGAGAGGCCTTTAAAATGCACAGAGTCCGCACAGAGTCCCTGCCCTTCCTGCCCTGGCTCCAGGCTCAGTACAGGTGGGTATGCAGCCCTTTGTGTGGGGACAGGACACGCCTTTTCAGATCAAAGTTTCAGCTCCTCTCTCCCATCCTGCCCAGGATGGCCCATCAGCATGTGGATGTCCTATCAGGTCACACCTAAACTCACTTCATGTGTGGCTGTTCAGAGGGAAAACACAAAGCCGAGCTGTCACCCACACCAGATGTGTATTCAGAGACAGGAAAAAGCACCACAAGGTTAAAGTAAAAAATGCCCACTTTCTAAAAGCAGCATGTTCAGAGTTACAGTTTTAAATCTAACTTCACCGTAAGTTGGAATTTTAAATTGTGATTCCAGAGACACAAAACTTGGGGGCCCCATCTCTTCCCAATTGGAAATTACACTTATAAGATGTACTGAGGCAATCCCAATGTTAACCTATGGGAGAGATAGGCCTTGCAGCAGTCAAAAATGAATTTAAGTGTTTTCATGACTAGGACATGTAAAACTTAAAAGCACATGTCCTACTTTTTAAATACACTGCACCCTGCTCTTGGGTTCTCCAGGGCCTACATAAATGGGTGACTTATTGTTAGAAATGGGATCTCTAGTTGGCAAGGGCTTGCACCTTTGTCCAAGTAGGGACCCTTCTTCCTAGTCAGGGTAAGGGTTGTTACACTTGTGAAGTAACCCCTGCTCACCCTCGTGGTAGCTTGGCACGAGCAGTCAGGCTTAATTCAGAGGCAGTGTGTAAAGCATTTGCACATAACCAACAGTAATACAGTGTAAGCACTACAAACGGACACCACACCAGTTTAGAAAAATAACCAATATTTTATATACTCAAGACAAGACCAATTACGACAAAAATCCACAATACTGTACTTTACTAATGAATACTTGCTACGTTAACTTCTTCTTTGCAGGAATAGCACAAAAGCAAAGTTCGTGACGAGTCGGTAGCTCCGTCCGAGCCTACCGTGATGCTGAGAACCACAGAGTCTAACAGTTCCAGCCGACCGCGTCGATACGGGCCAGCAGAGTCGTGAGCAGACTCCGGTCACAGTACCTTTCTCGTTGTGGCTGGTACGGAGTGTACGAGCCGGTCGGCGTTCGTCGCGGTTGCGGTGCAAGACGGAGCGATGCAAGGTGCGGTGTCCCTCGATGCGGTGCAGGCAGCGGCTCGATGAGCGTCGTGCAGACAGAGTCAGTGAGTCCAAGGCGTGCGATGCAGGGTGAGACGATGCTCGATGCGGTGCTGACAGGTTGCGATGCAGGCGACCAAGCCGGAGTGCGGGAGCTGGCGTCGGACAGCGGTGCGAGTCGGAGCGGTGCGTCGGAGACGTGCGAGCGGTGCCCCAAATGCGGTGCGGTCTCGACTCTTGAGCCAGTTGCAGCGACAGCGCCGGTCTGGTCCGGCTGGCACAGTGAAGCGATGCGATGCGAACTGCGGTGCCCACAGGTCACGGTGCAAGCAGCGGCTCGATGTTGGCGGCGTCGGACGGCGCCACGGTGAGACCAGGGTTGCGATGCGAAGCGGGCGATGCGGTCTGCGGTGCAAACAAGTCACCGGCCAGGGATGGATTCGGTCGACGGCGTCGGTTGCGGTTCCCTTCCTCTGTGGCAACTGAAACAGCGTTCCAGAAGCGGTACCCAGAGGCTTGTGAAGTCTTTGTAGTCCCTGAGACTTCTTAACAGGAGGCCAGCTCGGTTTCAGGCCCTTGGAGATACTCAGCACAAGTTTGTAGAAAGTTCCTTCCTTTCACTGCCCAAGGCAGAAGCAGCAGCTGCAGGCCAACCCAACAAAGCAACAACACAGCAAAGGGGCAGTACTCCTCCTGGCAGCTCTTCCAGCTCTTCGTCTTGGCAGGTTCCTTGATTCCAGCGAGATCTAAATTCATGGGGTCAGGGCCCCAATATTTATATCCCAAATTCCTTTGTTCTCTGAAGGCAGAGAGGCCTTTGCCTAGTCCAAACCAGTTCTGGAGCACTTTGTTGACAAGTCTCCGTCCCTTCTTTCAGTGAGTAGGCCAGGGACATCAGACGCACCACAGGAGGTGGAGCCAGCATTGTGGAGGGAAGGCACTGTCCTATTCAGGGCCCAGGTGCGACCCCTCCCACCCATCTACATGTAGATCTTGCTATTCAGCCCTGCGCTGACTCACCCTGTCTCCTGGCATCCCCCAGCCCCTGTCACGCACACTCCAGACAAGGAATACACAACCTCGCAGAGGCAGGCTTGGATGGTTAGACAAGAAAATACCCACTTTCTAAAAGTGGTATTTTCAAACACAGAATGTTAAAACCAACTTCACTAAAAGCTGCATTTTATCATTCTGAGTCCAGGCATACTAAACTCGAATTTCTACCATGTTCCCGGGGTCAGTTAGGATTATAAGCTGTAATAATCAAAACTGCCCGTTCTGGCCTAGGGGAACAGGTAGCCTTGCAATAGTGAAAAACGAACTAGGCTGTAATTCACTATCAGGACATGCCGCACACACCCGGGCATGTCCTACCTTTCGCATACAATGCACCCTGCCCACAGGGGTACCTTGGGCCTACCTTAGGGGTGACTAACAGGTAGCAAAGGGAAGGTTTAGGGACTTGCAAGTGTGTGCACTTGCCAAGTCGACATGGCAGCCCCAGGCTGCGCACAGGCTCTGCGATGGCAGGCCTGAGTTACATTTTACGGGCTGTTTGCATGGGTGGCACAATCCAGTGCTGCAGCCCACCAACAGCATTTGGTCTATAGGCCCTGGCACTGTCAGTGCACTTTACAAGGGACTGACACATAAACCAAATAGGCCAATCATGGAAACACCAATCCATAACACATTTTATACAGGAGCCCTTGCACTTTCCCACTGGACCGCAGTGAGGAAAGTGCGCAGAATCATTACACCAGCAAAAACAGAGTCAAAACCGGGAGGTCAGAAAGCAAAAAGTCAGGGGAAACACGCCAAAAGATGCCAAGTCTAACACATGTCCCCTCCAGCTGAAAGTAGGGAGAACTACCCAACCCCATTGGAGTTCTCTTCACTAAGGCGGAAGAACCTGGACAGACCATCTGCGTTGGCGTGTTCTGTACCAGGACGGTGTTCCACCGTAAAGTCCATTCCCTGTAGGGAGATGGACCACCTCAGCAGTTTTGGATTCTCACCCCTCATTTGCATCAACCATCTGAGGGGCCTGTGGTCTGTCTGAACCCGGAAGTGAGTCCCAAACAGGTATGGTCTCAACTTCTTCAGTGCCCAGACCACAGCAAAAGCTTCCCTTTCTATGGCACTCCACCTCTGTTCCCTGGGAAGTAGTCTCCTGCTAAGGAAGACTACAGGCTGATCCAGGCCCTCTTCGTTCAGTTGTGAGAGCACCGCTCCCACACCATGCTCTGAAGCGTCCGTCTGCACGACGAATTCCTTGGAGAAGTCAGGTGCCTTGAGCACGGGCGCCGTGCACATGGCTGCCTTCAGGGCATCAAAAGCTTTCTGGCAGGACTCAGTCCAGATCACTTTCCTGGGCTGCCTCTTAGAGGTCAGCTCTGTTAAGGGAGCAACGATGGTGCCATAGCCCTTAACAAATCTCCTATAATAGCCGGTGAGACCTAAGAAGGCTCTCACCTCTGTCTGGGTCTTGGGGGCTCCCAAGCCAGAATGGTGTCAATCTTGGGTTGTAGGGGCGCCACCTGGCCGCTTCCTACGTGGTGTCCCAAGTACACCACAGAACCCTGCCCGATCTGGCACTTACTGGCCTTGATCGTGAGGCCTGCACCTTGCAGAGCCCTCAACACTTTCTCAAGGTGCTGTAAATGTTCTTCCCAGCTGGAACTGAACACAGCAATGTCATCCAGGTAGGCGGCACTTAAATCCTCCAGCCCAGCCAACACCTGATTGACCAACCTCTGAAAGGTGGCAGGGGCATTCTTCAACCCAAAGGGCATCACCCGGAATTGGTAATGACCTTCTGGGGTTGAGAATGCTGATCTCTCCTTGGCCCCATCGGTTAAGGCAATCTGCCAGTACCCAGACGTCAAATCAAACGTGCTGAGGAACCGGGCAGCTCCCAACCGATCAATGAGCTCATCAGCTCTGGGGATGGGGTGCGCGTCAGTCCTGGTGACGGCATTGAGCCCACGGTAGTCCACACAAAACCGGAGTTCTGGAGTGGCAACGGGCGCCGCAGCCTTTGGGACCAAGACCACTGGGCTGGCCCAAGGGCTGTGGGAGGGCTCAATCACCCCTAACGCCAACATCTTAGAGACCTCCTCCTTGATGCTGGCTCTGACCCGGTCAGTCAACCTGTAAATCTTGTGCTTCACAGGAGGGCTGTCACCGGTGTCCACGTCATGGGTACACCAGTGAGTAACACCGGGGTCAGAGAGAACAGTGGGGCGAACTGTCCCAACAACTGGCGACAGTCCCCCTGCTGCTCCTGAGTCAGAGTAGGGAGAGGATCACACCCTCTACTGACCCATCATGCTCCTTGGTAGACAGGAGGTCAGGGAGAGGCTCACTCTCCTCTTCCACCCCATCATCTGTCGCCAAGAGCATACTCACTTCGGACCTCTCGAAGTGGGGCTTGAGGCGGTTCACGTGAAGGACCCTCAAAGGGTTCCTTGGAGCCTGCAAATCCACCAGGTAGGTGACGTCACTTTTGCGCTCCTTTACCTCATATGGCCCAGTCCACTTGTCCTGCAAGGCACAAGGTGCGACTGGGGCCATGACCCACACTTTTTGCCCAGGTTGAAATTCGACCAGAGTGGCATTCTGGTCATACCATCTCTTCATTTCTTCCTGGCTTGCTTCTAGGTTCGCCTGAGCAAGTTTCCTGAAGCGGGCAGTTTGGTTTCTAAAGGCCAGCATGTAGCTAAATACATCCTGGGGAGTTTTCCTGGGAGCTGCCTCCCAGCCTTCCTTTACCAAACTCAGAGGTCCATAGACAGGGTGGCCATACAGGAGCTCAAAGGGGCTGTACCCAAGAGACTTCTGAGGCACCTCCCTGTATGCAAAGAGTAGGCATGGCAAGAGGACGTCCCACTTACGCCTCATGGGTTCTGTTAGACCCTTGATCATGCCTTTCAAGGTCTGGTTGAATCTCTCCACCAGACCGTTTCCTTGTGGGTGGTAAGGAGTGGTGAACTTGTAGGTTACACCACACTCCTTCCACAGGGATGTCATATACTTCGATATGAAATTGGTCCCCCTATCAGAAACCACCTCTCTGGGGAATCCCACACGGGAAAAGATCCCCATTAACGCCCGGCCCACCACTGGCGCCGTCGTTGTCCTGAGAGGGATTGCCTCCGGGTACCGGGTGGCATGGTCCATCAAGACCAGGATGTACCTGTTGCCCATGGCTGTCTTGGGATCCAGTGGCCCCACAATATCCATCCCTACCCTTTCAAAGGGTGTTCCAACAACAGGAAAAGGTTGGAGAGGAGCTTTGACCTTCCTCCCACTCTTACCACTTGCCTGGCAAGTTTGGCAAGACCTACAGTGTGCATCTGACTGCCTTCGCATTTGGGGCCAAAAGAAGTGGGTGACAAGCCTGTCAAAGGTCTTGTCCTGCCCCAAATGTCCTGCCAAAGGCACGTCATGAGCCAGACCCAGTAGGAAGGTCCTGAAGCGCTGGGGTACCACCAGCACACGGGCTGACCCAGGCTCAGCAACCTTAGGCTCACTGTATAGGAGACCACTCTCCCAGTAGATCAGATGTGACCCGGACTGATTACCAGCTGCCTGGTCTGCAGCCTGCCGCCGCAGACCCTCCAGAGTAGGGCACTCGTTCTGCTCCCTGCAGAACTCCTCCCTGGTGGGACCCCCTTCTTGCTGCCAATGGGTCAGCTCAGAGATGTCTCCCAGTTCGGCTACCTGCTCCCCTGTAGGCACCGGGCGTCCCCTCGAGGTCCGCCTCCTCCCGGTCCGTGGGAACTTCGGGGCCGGTTTCCCGCGCCCCTGCCCTTTCTCTTGGCAGGGACTTGGGCCACTGTTTCAGGCTCCAAGTCCTTTTGATCACCCTTTCTGGCTGCCATTGACCGAGTAGACACGCATGCCCACTCTGGCAACCCAAGCATCTCCAAGTGAGACCTGAGCTCAACCTCCTTCCATGAGGACTGCTCCAGGTCGTTTCCTAGCAGACAATCTACAGGCATGGTAGGGCTCACAACCACCCTCAAGGGACCTGAGACCCCCCCATTCAAAGGGAACCTGCGCCACCATACACTGGCGCTCAGAGTTGTCGACAGCAACTACTTGGTGGAATGCTCCTGGGACTACTTGCTTCTCAGACACCAGGTGACACCGGACTGAGGTCACACTGGCTCCAGTATCTCTGAGAGCCTCTACCCTGTTCCCATTAATGGTCACCCAGGTGCTATATTTCTTTGTGTTAGGGGGCACCTGGTTTCCTGGGACCATCTCACTGTCCCCTAGTGAGACAAGGGTCATTTCTGCGGGATCCCCACCCTCCTGTGGGCACCCCTCCTCCCAAGCGCTACACTAGCCAACACTTTGGATTGTCCACCGGTGGGTGGCTGTGTCCCCTTCGGGCACTTGGGGTCCCCTTAAAGTGACCTACCTGGTCACATGCATAACACTTGCGGGGCCGGTCTCAACAGGCTTCCCTGTAGAGACCCCTTTCTTCTTATCACCGGGGGCTGGGAACCTTTACCCTGGGTACTAGTTTGGGGCCCTTTAGAGAACTCCTGTGCTTTACCCTTGTCCCCCCACCTTTCTACTGGGGACCCTGCCCACCTTTGGCTGAGTCTCCCCAAACGCTTTCTTGTGGACCCTGGTACTCACCCAGCGGTCCGCTTCCATAGCAAGCTTCCTGGGGTCAGTTAGCTTACTATCAACTAGGTGCTGGCGCAGATCTGCAAAACATAGACTAGACAAGTGCTCCCATGCAATCAAGTTGTAGAGCCCCTGAAAATCTGTTACACTACTGCCCTTCACCCAACCATCCAGAGACCTGCAGAACACATCCACACATTCCAACCAAGTGTTGGCATCAGACTTCTTACTGGACCTGAACTGATCCCTGTACTTTTCAGGAGTAAGACCATACTTCGTGAGAAGGGCATCCTTCATGTCAGCATAGGTGAGGTGATACCCCTTACCCAAAGCTATCAGAGCATCCCTTGCTTCTTCAGGGAAAAGTGGCCACAATCCTGCTCCCCAATTCTCCTCAGGGACCCCATTCATGTGTATGGCTGCCTCATAACCCTGAAACCACCTTTGTATGTCATCCCCCTTCTTGAACTCCTTGCCTACGTTCTTGGGAATGTGCACAATCCTGTCTGCCTTTCTGGACGAATTGCTGCCACCATCTGAGCCTGACTTACTCCTAAGTTCTAGCTCCTTCAGTTCTCTCTCATGCTCTAAGAGCATCTTCCTCTCCTCTATGGCCAATCTCTTCTCCTCCCGCTCACTCTCCAGTCTGAGCTTCTCCAGCTCAAACTGCCTTGCCTCCCGCCTGTCCTCCAGCTCCTCTGGGGACAGACTGCATCTGCCTGACCTGGCGGGTTCCCCCCTACCCAAAAGCACATCCACCCTGGAAATAGGCTCCTCCACCTCCTCACTGAGATTACCAGGCTGCCCATTGGCATGTCTGGCTGCTACCCAGGCCCTCAGCGCCTTCTGTAGCTCCTCCTTCCTTGTGAAGCCTTTAATTTGGACTTTCAGGTTTTTACAAATCGCTCGTAACTCCTTTACGGCGTAGGATTCCAACCTATCCTCCTCAAAGACAACTTCCAGAGATGCAACGGATGATGCAATTGATTCAGGCATGACAAAAGTCGTGAGTTGAAAACTGGCAAGATCAAAAATAGGCCAAAAGAAAAAGAACCAGTATGTGGTACGTAATGGTCTGCGATATGGAAGTAGTGCACACCAATCACTGTAAGTCAAGTGCAAACACAAGTCCTATCCTCACCGCTGACAACCAATGTTAGAAATGGGATCTCTAGTTGGCAAGGGCTTGCACCTTTGTCCAAGTAGGGACCCTTCTTCCTAGTCAGGGTAAGGGTTGTTACACTCGTGAAGTAACCCCTGCTCACCCTCGTGGTAGCTTGGCACGAGCAGTCAGGCTTAATTCAGAGGCAGTGTGTAAAGCATTTGCACATAACCAACAGTAATACAGTGTAAGCACTACAAACGGACACCACACCAGTTTAGAAAAATAACCAATATTTTATATACTCAAGACAAGACCAATTACGACAAAAATCCACAATACTATACTTTACGAATGAATACTTGCTACGTTAACTTCTTCTTTGCAGGAATAGCACAAAAGCAAAGTTCAGTACGAGTCGGTAGCTCCGTCCGAGCCTACCGTGATCCTGAGAACCACAGAGTCTAACAGTTCCAGCCGACCGCGTCGATACGGGCCAGCAGAGTCGTGAACAGACTCGGTCACAGTACCTTTTCTCGTTGTGGCTGGTACGGAGTGTACGAGCCGGTCGGCGTTCGTCGCGGTTGCGGTGCAAGACGGAGCGATGCAAGGTGCGGTGTCCCTCGATGCGGTGCAGGCAGCGGCTCGATGAGCGTCGTGCAGACAGAGTCGGTGAGTCCAAGGCGTGCGATGCAGGGTGAGACGATGCTCGATGCGGTGCTGACAGGTTACGATGCAGGCGACCAAGCCGGAGTGCGGGAGCTGGCGTCGGACAGCGGTGCGAGTCGGAGCGGTGCGTCGCAGACGTGCGAGCGGTGCCCCAAATGCGGTGCGGTCTCGACTCTTGAGCCAGTTGCAGCGACAGCGTCGGTCTGGTCCAGCTGGCACAGTGAAGCGATGCGATGCGAACTGCGGTGCCCACAGGTCACGGTGCAAGCAGCGGCTCGCTGTTGGCGGCGTCGGACGGCGCCCACGGTGAGACCAGGGTTGCGATGCGAAGCGGGGCGATGCGGTCTGCGGTGCAAACAGGTCACCGGCCAGGGATGGATTCGGTCGACGGCGTCGGTTGCGGTTCCCTTCCTCTGTGGCAACTGAAACAGCGTTCCAGAAGCGGTACCCAGAGGCTTGTGAAGTCTTTGTAGTCCCTGAGACTTCTTAACAGGAGGCCAGCTCGGTTTCAGGCCCTTGGAGATACTCAGCACAAGTTTGTAGAAAGTTCCTTCCTTTCACTGCCCAAGGCAGAAGCAGCAGCTGCAGGCCAACCCAACAAAGCAACAACACAGCAAAGGGGCAGTACTCCTCCTGGCAGCTCTTCCAGCTCTTCGTCTTGGCAGGTTCCTTGATTCCAGCGAGATCTAAATTCATGGGGTCAGGGACCCAATATTTATATCCCAAATTCCTTTGTTCTCTGAAGGCAGAGAGGCCTTTGCCTAGTCCAAACCAGTTCTGGAGCACTTTGTTGACAAGTCTCCGTCCCTTCTTTCAGTGAGTAGGCCAGGGACATCAGACGCACCACAGGAGGTGGAGCCAGCATTGTGGAGGGAAGGCACTGTCCTATTCAGGGCCCAGGTGCGACCCCTCCCACCCATCTACATGTAGATCTTGCTATTCAGCCCTGCGCTGACTCACCCTGTCTCCTGGCATCCCCCAGCCCCTGTCACTCACACTCCAGACAAGGAATACACAACCTCGCAGAGGCAGGCTTGGATGGTTAGACAAGAAAATACCCACTTTCTAAAAGTGGTATTTTCAAACACAGAATGTTAAAACCAACTTCACTAAAAGCTGCATTTTATCATTCTGAGTCCAGGCATACTAAACTCGAATTTCTACCATGTTCCCGGGGTCAGTTAGGATTATAAGCTGTAATAATCAAAACTGCCCGTTCTGGCCTAGGGGGAACAGGTAGCCTTGCAATAGTGAAAAACGAACTAGGCTGTAATTCACTATCAGGACATGCCGCACACACCCGGGCATGTCCTACCTTTCGCATACAATGCACCCTGCCCACAGGGGTACCTTGGGCCTACCTTAGGGGTGACTAACAGGTAGCAAAGGGAAGGTTTAGGGACTTGCAAGTGTGTGCACTTGCCAAGTCGACATGGCAGCCCCAGGCTGCGCACAGGCTCTGCGATGGCAGGCCTGAGTTACATTTTACGGGCTGTTTGCGTGGGTGGCACAATCCAGTGCTGCAGCCCACCAACAGCATTTGGTCTATAGGCCCTGGCACTGTCAGTGCACTTTACAAGGGACTGACACATAAACCAAATAGGCCAATCATGGAAACACCAATCCATAACACATTTTATACAGGAGCACTTGCACTTTCCCACTGGACCGCAGTGAGGAAAGTGCGCAGAATCATTACACCAGCAAAAACAGAGTCAAAACCGGGAGGTCAGAAAGCAAAAAGTCAGGGGAAACACGCCAAAAGATGCCAAGTCTAACACTTATGTATATTAAAAAGAAAAGTTTGGGCCTGGCAGAAGCATTAACTTGCCAAGTCAACATGGCAATTTAATACCGCGCATACAGGCTTTGCAGTGGCAAGCCTGAAACATGTTTAAAGGGCTAATTAATTGGGTGGCACAATCAGTGCTCCAGGCCCACTAGTAGCATTTAATTTACAGGCCCTGGGCAAATGTAGTGAACTTTACTAGGGACTTATAAGTAAATTAAATATGCCAATTGTAGATAAGCCAATGTTACCATGTTTAAAGCAGAGAGCGCAGGCACTTTAGTACTGGTTAACAGTGGTGCAGTGCCCAGAGTCTAAAGCCAGCAAAAACGAAGTCAGCAAAAACTGGAGGTCTGAAGGCAAAAAGTCTGGGGAAATCATGCCAAGGATGGCAGGTCTAGCATGGACCCTGGCCAGGTACACATACATCCAGTGCAGAGTCACTACTCCTGCACTACGCAGCACTGTACATCTACCTGACGTAGACCAAGGGTGAATTAAGCACACAGCAGCAGAACTCTAAAAAAGGTGAGCGAACCTGTAGGCCTCACTCCAGTGACACAGGTTAAAAAGGGCCTGTTCACCCCTACTTATCACTACACTGAATGCTGCCACCACCCTACTTGTGATGATTAACTCTTAGTGAAGGTGGTAGCCTTCCACCACTATAAGGGTAGCGCTTTGGGTGTCCCTCCCAATCACACAAGCATGATCCGTGTATGCCTATGACCAAAACATCAGCATTAGGGATCCAGGAAACAGTACCGCTGGGCACTCAGGACAGGGGTACATGTCTCTTATCATGCAGAAGGCAATTCTGTCCCAACATAAGCCAAGCTCCCTTTTGTGCAGATAATATTCAATGCAAATTTATAACTGTAGGACAATACAAAACACAAGTTTGAGACCAAAACTAGCAACCAATCACTAGTTAATATGAAACAAGGTATTCTACTGTCTTGTTTTGAAAATCAAACAAAAATGATCAAATGACTGAAACATAAAAAACGGTTTAGCAGAGATGCTCATCATATGGGATACCTGATACTTATCACAAAATAACTCGAAGGCAGGGTGAAGTAAAAATGAGAATTTAAGCTGAACTGATTGGAGATTTAAAAGGATTCAACATATAAAGTAGACCAATTTCTTTCCATCAGGGACCCAGAGAGGGTGATTTGAAAAGATAAAGGAAGAAAATTGAGGCAAAAGAGGCACAAGTTGCAGCAGATATAATAATAAGAGGAAATAAGTAAATTGCAGAAATTAGTTTGACCAATCATGAGTGCAGTAAAAGAATTGACAAAACGTTGTCTTTTCAGATGGAGATGGCACCTTTGAGAATCATTGTCCCAAAAGGACTCTATGGTTACAGTTAGTGCCACCAGCACATCTCTATTTTTGGGCTCATTCGAGCCCAGTGAAGGAATCTGGCATTCAACCTTGTGACCCAGACCACACATGTGCTTCCCATTATGGGCTAATTAGAGCACCCTGTGGGTATCCAGCATATTTCCATCTCGGACTATTCCCGGCCACCCTGTTGCTGAGGCTTGACACAAGGGACCCCATCCTTTAGCAACTGCATTACCTTTCATAATCTCTCTCTCAGGCTTTTTGTATCTCCCTTAGTCCTGAAGATGACTCGGTCATTTTCATTGGGATCGAAAAACCATCGACTTTAAAAACACGGACCCTATATGATTGTTGAGAACTTGGGGTAATGGACTGTGCTGTTCATGTGTTTGTTGATACACTCTTGTTCACGATTTATCGCTTGAGTATATTACCTCGAAAAAGAGCACCAAGCACGTTTTGTTTTTGCACCAACATTCGCTGTGCTGCTATGTGTCTTAAAATTGCTTCTCAGAAACTCCTTTGAATATATTTCATTCACCAATTGGTTCTTTGCATCTAAAGTATTGTTACTAGGGACCATTGTGTCTTTTGGTATAGTTACAGTGGTAGACATCACACTTCAAACGCAATGCTTACAACTTCACGTTAGTTATGCCAATAAATAAAAACACCTGAAAGTGAAATGTAATTACACAGTATAATCAAAACACCTAATTATTCTACATTCATAGTCACCTCTGTCAAACTGGTAAAGGAAATGTACTATGCAATCTCATCTGTAAGAGGATTTAAAACATTAGCAATTGCATCTTTTTCGTTAAGCGTGACATCATATGCATTGGATTTCGTATGTAGGTTTTGGTTTGCCTGACTGTTTGTTGTGCAAGTTAAGGATAAAGATCCTAAGCATAACTTGCAAACTGCACTGTTCTTTTGGTTTTAATTTACAACTATAGCTGCTCTTTAACTGTGTTTTGCCACCTGTGTATACCACCATATGTTGAAGTGGTAAAACCAATGCTAACCACAATTTCTTGTTAACCTTCATTTTTTCCGTGAATGTCACAAGAAGGCTGAGATGGCAATGTAGGGCCATATAACACAGTTGACGGTGATGTATTCTTCATATTACAAGTTTATTTTGGGAGTTGATAGCTTTAAAAAAGCTATTTTGTTCAAAGTGCAGTGGGCACTAACTGGAATTAGAGTGTTCAGTGCTTTTTCCTCTAATGATTAACATTGGTGAGGTCCAGTCGCTTGTGATTCATTGGCTGCTACCACATAATTTTGCATTTACATCATTTGGTACACCATTTGCCACATAATTTACATATTTACCAAAAAATGATGTTACTTGCTGTAATGAATGACAATAGTACTGCAAGAGAATGTGCGACAGAATTTGCCACTATGCCAAATAACTGTGGGAACCTTGCAGCATAATTTGTTCCTGCATGTTGCATAATCCTAGTAGTGCGGACAATGGCAAGGTTCTGCAGAGAGATTTAGGGGTTGTCATTATGCTGATGAAGTCTTATTTCAATTGAACCAAAGCTGAAGACTGCGGGGCATATGTGCAGCCCCTATCACCATGGGAACGTCACTTTTTGTGACGTTCCCGTGGCGATAGGAGCCTTGCCTTATGTACAAGGAAGCGTTAAGTCACTTAACGTGGCTTAGCGCTGCCTTGTACATAAGGCACCCTTTCACGCTATGTTTAGCGTGAAAGGGGCGTGCAGTGGGTGTTGTTGAGGGCGTTCCACCGCAACACCCATTGTATTTGACGCTGCCCCCTATGTACATAGGAGGCAGCGCCAAAATTAAGACCAGGAAAACCCTGGTCTTAAGGTGGCGAAACGAGGAGAAATGCATTATTTCTTCTCGTTTTTGCTTTTTCCATGTGTGCTGCCTTGTGCAGCAGACATGGAAAAAGCAAAATGCCATGGTTTGTTTATGTACAGGAAGGTGTCCCTTCCTGTACATAAACAAACCTTTTAAAAATGCCATTTTGTAACTTTCATGTGTGCTGCATGAAGCAGCACACATGAAAGTTACAAAATGGCATTTTAGGATTGTTTATGTGCAGGAAGGACACCTTCCTACACATAACCAATCCTCCCTGCACACAGACACCCTCGCACTCTGGTGCAAGGGTGCCTGCGTTGGTGCTAAGTTGTTAAACTTAGCACCATCGCAGGGGGAAACGCAAGGCTGCACCACATTCTTGTAAATATGGTGCAGCTTCACGTTTCCGAAGTGGCGGAGCGTGTCGTTAAGCCCAGGAGACTAACGACACGCTCCGCCACTTCGTCGTACATATGGCCCTGCGTGTTTTTAGATGTCACCAGAACACTGGAAGGGCGACAAAGTTCTATAATGCGTCAAACCAACTTTGATTTAAACGACCTCAATGGTCCTGCAAACCTCTACCCTAAGAATACTAGAAATCCGCCTGGCACATGTGGCTGACCAAATCAAAGAAATTACACCTTCGGGGAGAAAATAATGAATTTCAAACGCAGATTTTTGTATACATCAAAACTATATGTAAGTCCACAACGTACTACAAAATAACTCAAACGCCAGATTTCCTACATAGTGATAATGTCAAAGTTAACTCAATCAGATCTACTAATATCTATTTTCACATCAGTGCTCCATCATCTGAAGAAGTTACATGATTCAATGGAGTTCCACTTCATCGTACTTTAGCATGATTACAATTGAATATTATAGTTGCATTCAGTTATCTTCGTCGTTGATGCATAATTTCAGCTACATTCAGTTGACATCAGACTCAGTGAACTCAGTTCAGATGGTTATAATTATTTCTAGGCCATTATCGCATGATTACAGCCACAGCCAACACGTGTTTGTCAGTTTCATAAGCTTCTTCAGTTCTCAAAAATCCTGTCCTTCACAAAGCACATGACCAAGCTTCTTTTCAGCATCTGCAATCCTTATTCACGGAAATCGCGTATTCATCTATTAGCTGGTATTTCTCTAAGCTCAATCAATTTCTAAACAATGATTTCAAAAGGCATTAATGTTATCCTTCTCTCTCACATACAGCAGTAGCAACTTCCATGATATGAAGCAGAACTTTCCCACGTATCGCCACCTCACACAACCTCCTGCAATTCGATGGAACTAAAAGATTATTACAACGACAAAGAAAAACAAGCATTGGCATAGCCAATAGGTCTCGCCTTTGGGACCTTATAAGTATTTAGTTATGCAGTACAAAATCCTTGGTGCAACAACATCAACTGTTGCATGGCTAAACACTTATAAGGTCCCAAAGGTGAGACCTATTGTCTATGCCAATGCTTGTTGTTCCTGCTCCCAGCCGGGCAGGAGTAAACCTATGTTAACTGCCCAGGAGTGCGTGGGCAGGGTATTACAGTTCTGTTCCCTGCCTTTGCACTAAGCAATAGTGTCCCACGTTTTGGGGTCCAGAGGCAACTACCACCACCGCACCTAATTACACTGCATTCATGGCAATATTATAGAATGGAAGCGCAGAAAAAAATATGAACAACCAGAACATGAGATGCGGCTGTTACAGCTAACTGTGGTTTTGCCACCATATGTTTTACCAGAAAATGCATCCTCGTGTCCAAGTTGATGCGAGGATGCACTTCATGCTAACATTTAATACCAAATGCAGGATTTGCAGTTTATTTAATTACGCTTAATTTTGTGTAGTTCTCTAGACATTTTGCGCAATTACGCGAAAACAAGCTATGCTAACTTTGCATACTCTTAGAAATTAGCCAGTTATGATTTTAGCAAGAGTGAATCCTTAATACACCATGGGCAAACCAGAATGACAGTGCTTTATTGCTGAGGTGGCGCCAGTAACAATAACCGGTACATTTTTCAATGAATATTTATACAATTTAAAGGAGGCTGGTCTATAGGAATACGTAGAATTTGCAGAAAGGCGGTGTCTCTTCAAGGCCTAGGACTAGGGTAGAGTCTGTCCCACCTCAGAGCCCTTATGGGCGTCATAGCACCTTAAATTACTGTGCGAAACAACAGAAATAGAAAACACCGCGATACAATAAAAAAACACTCTATCGTCAAACCTCAACGGGTTGAATATTGTATTGGGGATGGAATGGCATGACAGATCGAGAAAAAAATAATTAGGGTTGAACTAAGGAGGCAGAGGAGTCAAAAAGCTTTTGAATAAAGCTTCCTAGCAGTGTTCAGGTACAGTGTGTGCGCCAGACGTAAGTGGCTAAAAAGTCCTAAGTGGTTGCGTCTCGCCATCTAGAGCTGAAATGAAGGTATTTACGGAGAGAGTGGTTTTCTTTGGAAAGTAGACACCAAAGTAATTTGCTAAAATACATACATAAAAGTTTTCCTGTTCTGGCACGAACCTCATAGCTTGCAAACAAGCAAGAATGATTTATTGACGTTAAATTACCGTGCACCTGAGCAACCCCAATTAAAACAAGCGCGCGCCTCGCGCGGCAGTAGGGGGAGGGGGCCTGCGCGATTCCCTTGCGGGAGCGTGCAGCAAGGCGCGATGATTGCGACCATATGGCGCCGCGCGCTCCCGCAAGGGAATCGCCAGACGTGCACGCGTTGCCATTGCAAGCAATGCAACGCGTGCACGTTTTTGCCCCCAAAGCTGTGCCGATAGCTAAAGGTCTCTCCTAATCAGCGCATGCGCGCTGCGTAGGCGAGACCTAAACAACTGGCTAATTGAGTTAGAGAGCAAAGAAGATAAAAAGCATGTGGAAGAAGAGTGAAACAGAGGAATCGAAATGGAAAGAAGGCACAAAAGAAGAATGGGAAGAGGGAAAGTTAGATAGAAAAGAGAAGGAGTAGAGAAGGGAAGAGAAGAGAAGGAGAGAAACGAAGACAGAAGAATAGAAGGAAGGAGGGAAAGAAGGCCTTTAAGAAGAAAGGAAGGAAATAATAAAGGAATACAAACTGGAAAAAGGAAAGCAGGAAAATAGTATGAAATTATAGAAATAAGGAACGAAATAGGGAAAGAAGAAATAAGAGATGGAAAGGGTGGTGATGAAAGGAAGTAAAGAAGAAAGAAGAGAAACAAAGAAAGGAAGGAGTACGAATCTTCGAGCTCATTCATAGAAAGGGTCAGGATCGCTCACTCTTCTCACTCACTTAATTCATAGTGGGGTATTTTACTTTTCTGCCTGCTCCCTTCTCGGATGCAGTCCTCTGCTCTCATTCACCCCCCTCTCTTCTCTCCACCACTTGTAGCTCTCTCTCCCCTCTGTCCTGTCTCTCCACCTTCGATGTAGGCCTAGATCCCCTTCCTTTATCTAGAAACTAGAGTCCTTTCTAGTCACTGATGAGCCAAAGTGAAACCAGGACAAGGCTGCAGTAATTACTCACTATCCCAGACTTCAATTCCTGTTTGCAGTATACTGACCCTCTGAGTGCCATAAAAAGGTTTAAGGATGTGGACAGTTTACAAAGAGCTCAAGCCTGTGTAATGCACTGTATCATTCATATGTATGTTTGAAGCCAACTGCAGAACTCTGACAATTGCATTGGACAAGCAGTCAGCGCTCTGCTGCAGGGTAGAATACATGCATTTTAAAAATCATGACCGCTTTACACAAGAGACCTCCTTCCGCCACACAGCTCAGATGGTTTGTCTCAGCAGAAGGCTAGTAACCACAGGACAAAAACCACAGGACACAATAGTATGAAAAACAAACCCATACATCAGGCAGTCGAGTGACCGGACAGGGATCAGAGTGGCGCACTTTTCACATTCAGAGCAGGCTATTTGGCGGCAAGCTTTGCCGTTGACCCCAGTGTGCTCTCGCCTTGGCTGTTACAATTCCCTGGCCTCGCCCGCCTCTAAGTAATTCCGCCTCTCCACAACTCATCTGCCTGCCCCCCATTCACAGCCGAGCTCAATCTTTCTCCACTGTTGAATCCTTCTGAATTATTCATGGTAACATTTTCAACAAAGAGCCTTAGGGACAATCCGTGCTCTGTGCAGCAGCCTTGCCTTCCTTTGATTTACACCAGTGTTTGCTTTGCGAGAGGAGGCTGCAGGGAAGAGGTCATGGGCCACACGAGGAATGGAACTGGGAACCGCCATGTCCTCTGATGCCCCTTCCTGGCATCCATGCGTTTAACACACAAAAAGAAACGATTTGAAACTGAAGCAACAGAGCAATCTGGCAAGTACCAGGGAAGATTGTTTTTGGGGGTAGCAGAGGGGGAGGGAGGGGTGGTGCTGAACTGTAATAATCAGACGAATAGTGCAAAAACAGTAGAGAAAACGAGAACAGGATATTTATTGTGCAAATATCTAGGCTTGAAAAGTACTAAGAGGTAGGATGCAATTACAACGACTCATTAATTAGTATGGTGATGCAAGCAGAACACGTTTAGGCAATTAAAATCAGAAAATTAATAGCCCTTATACAGATAAAGCTAAATTTGATTCTTTATCTAAATTGTTAAATGAGAAATGTCATCACTTTTATCATTCTACAGCTAATAATGACTATTTCAATTGCGCACCATGAAAACTGAATTGTCTCTAGGTACCCTCTAAACAAATCTATGTTGACTTCGGTTTATGTGTTTTAATTTGTTGCATGTATACAAACCATTAATCTAGTTTGTCATATAACCCGCCCATTTACACTATATAAATATTTTTCATACAAATAATTTAGGTGATATGGATCTCATTCCACAAATCAATACCACTTTTATCAACTTTGTTGAATAAAATTCGGAGTCAATTATGCTGTTATTTCAATCTGTGACTTGCCTGTTTGTGGGCAGGTGCCCCTCCCACTGCAACATTTTACCAACTAACTGGCGAGTTAAAAGAAAACAAAAATATCAGTAACGTGCTAAATATAATTTTAAAAAATGCAATATAATTTTAGCTCGTTTGCTTACAAAGACCCTCTTTGAAAATTCAGGGCATATTAGCAAGAACCTCGTTAAAATTATCGCCGTTTTAGCGGCAGGAAACTGCCGCTAAAACGCGATAATGGGCTTGCTAATATGCGTTATAGAATTCCAATAGAAGCCCAGGTTAGATGTCCTGCACATCTAACCTGGGCTTCTATTGAAATTCTATAACGCATATTAGCAAGCCCATTATCGCCGTTTTAGCGGCAGTTTCCTGCCGCTAAAACGGCGATAATTTTAACTTGTTCTTGCTAATATGCCCTTAGTCTCTCGAATATACCGAGCAGGCGGTGCGTGGGATACGCACAGCAGGAAACACAACATGTCTGCAAGCAGCAATTTTCATCTCTGCCTCCTTTCTACTCTGATTATAATGTCTGTCTGAGGGTTTGTACTTGGCACACTCCACTTCTATCAATTACACACAAACTCGTTGGTGTCCTTGCTTCAGGGAGGCAGACGTCTAGCGCAACATATGGGATTAAACACACACATCTCTTAAAGTATGTGTTTAAATCAAAGAGGAAGGATGTCTCTACATCTATTATTAGAGAAAAGCAACAGTTATTATGTTAATGCACAGACCAGATATTGTATTCCCCTCAGACTCTCCTGCTCTGATCTTTGAAATATTTCACTTGACAAAACAGCACTCCACCAGGGAGTAGTCTCATGTTTTACATTCATTGCATTTGGCAGTTTTTCATTAAAAAAATATCTTTTTTCGAAATCTATTGCGATGAACTGTTTCAAGTTGTCGATTGCAGTGCTTACATTTATAATATTTGTGATATAATTACAAACTCAGGGGTCTTAATGGCAAAGGATATTCTCCATTTGCAAATCATATTTACTCCTTAAATTGCAGCCTTACCTAAGTGTAAAATGTGTACGAGTGTGTGATGCACATACAGATTTTTTGGAGCCGGCAATACAGGGGTGAGAGTTTAAGGGGTTGTCAGGAGGGAGGTTATAGAAAATAAAGGCAGATCTAGAGAACAGTGCTGCAGATAAGTTATTAAAATGAGAGTTATTGTGTCAATAATTTTAAAAGTTGAGAGTAAAATGATTGCTTATGTAGTGAAAAAATATCATTCTTAATAGCAATGTTTTTAAGAGGATAATCAAAGAAAGGTCAACATTTTATATCTATTTTTATAAATGGGTAAAATGAAGAATTTAGCTATTTCTGTATATTTTATATAAGCATTTATTATATGTCACTCATATTTTTCACCTCAAAGATTTTCTCCAGGTCAAGTGACAAAAGTAATAGTCAGCCATTTTGTGTCTCGTCTCTGCTGATTCCAATGACATATTACTACGCCCAGGTGAAATTGAATTTAAGCTGCGTAATCTTGTGTGATTTCCTGCATTTCACTTTACGATTGTTACACACAATGTCTGAGATTATGTCACGTCACGTAATTGAAACTTTGTTCTGGTAAAAATCCTACTGCAGGAGGTGCAATGTAAGAATACAAGCCAACCAAATGCATAAGGCGTTTTTTTTCTATCACGTGCCTTTTGTTGCCTATTATTTTGCTTGAAATGCGTCCTTGTGGCAAACATGAAAAGCTAGGATCATTTCTTGCCATACAATAGTGCAAAATGGAAAAGCTGACATTTTGAGTAATAAGGCATCATTTTGTGTCATTTTGTGTAATTCTTTTTGACATTTCACATAATTTCCACAAAGGAAATTGTCCGAATTTCACCAAGACCTACTATTACCAGGGTCACGCGGATTGAAGAAAGCTTGACTACAGATCTGTGTACACATTAAATCCTTGTTGTGTATTTTAGGAGCATTTGCTTGATTATAAACCAGTATGCAAACTATGTGGTGGGCCTACAGCGAACCCCCACTAAAGCATAACTTAGTAGTAAATACAAACCAAAGCAAATACATTCCTACTCTTTTAAGCTTTTCCAAGTTGCACCTGAAAGAATCAACCATAAATGCAGGCAAAGGCGTGCAAAATTTACCGGTGACCAGCTTTCATAGTTATTGCACAGGAAAGATAGTTGAAGAGAAGATATTTAGAAATTAACACAAGATATTAAGTGCTAAAACAAGAAATTCTTAAACTTGCCAGCCCTACACATGTGAGTAATAGTAAATAGTTTATTTCGGAAAATTATTTCCTTAAAAACATAATACAATTCCTTCGTCATACAATAATCTGAAAAACAGCTCACTTATTCATAATTGTACAAATACAGACCACAGACTCTTAGGGAAATTGTTCTTCGTGTCAAAGACTTATGGAGAGCTGCCTCATAGGTTGCTAACAGGACAATCTAATATATATCATCAAGGTACATTTATCTATTCAAAATTCATAGTGCTCTTTAATAACATTAGAAAACAAAGTTATCATCTCTAATTGAACAGACTACTCGACACAACTAGAAAATCTTAACAATTTAGTTAAAAACTAAATACAAACCAGTTTCCTTTTTGGATATGTTTGAAGCACTGTATATAATATTTAAAATTTCGAATAAATGTATCCTTCCTTATTAGTACACGAATTACGTCAATCACTTGATAGTAAATATTGCTAACAAAATTAAAGTGCAAGCGCTCAATATAAGCCACTCAAATTTTTCTGTGCAGTCATAAAATCCATATGATTTTTTAAAATAGATATATAAGACACAATATACAATGCAGGTGGTATTACGTAATCATCACCTTTTCAATAGGACCTTCAGGATGTGATGTGATTTTATAGTCAAATCCTTCCTCTTTTGCTAAAACCCTGCTTCAAAATAAATAACTCAAGCTGGGCGCTGTGTGTGTGGATGTATTACATTTGTGAGTCCCTTTTTACTTAAACATTTCTGGTGGTACAGCATAGACATCAACTTTAATATCGCAGCTCCGAAAATATAGTAAAGTTTTTAAAAATGCAGGCCCTTCTGCCTCTGCATGAGCCCTACTGCAAATAAATAGCTAGTTAGACAAAACACTATGGGCACGATTACGAGCCGGTCAGACGAGCGTCCGACTGGCATGCATTGCTGCGGTAAAGAGACCGGCCGACAGGAAGTCGGCGGTCCCGACTGACAAATTAGGATTCAACCCCCATGGAGGCGGTCGTAAACATACCTCTTTGCATTGAGGCTTGTGCTGCGACCTGGAAAAGGGCTGCAGCAAAAGCCCCAATGCCAAGAGGCATGTTTTTAAACATCCTGCACCCTGTTGCAGGCACCATGCTGTGGCTGCCACATGATGCAGGGATGTTTGGGGGGCATCACAGGTGGCCCCAAGGGCCCATAGCGGAGGGTCAAGATCCCTCAGGCTTCTGGGTATTGCCTGAACCCTAGATAAAGATATAATCGAGGTAGCCATTTCTTTCCTGGCCTCACATAGGCTGGGAACAAAAACAGAAAACATGTGCCACATTTTCTTTGACATTCAGATGGCACAAAGTGCAAATGCAATCTCCAGGATCACCATTACTATTTTTCCATTTCATTGTATGGGACCCAATTTCTAAGATGTCATAGTGAAACTTTATATAAAGTGCCTGAGCCAACTGGGGTTGAATGGCATCCAAGAACGTTTTGAAAGGTGATCTAGGTGATCTAGGTTTGACATCCAAGAAGTGGACTGACAATCTCCCCAATCTGGAGCTTTGATGTAGGTTAAGTGATATATACCCAAAAAGTAGATTTCAATTGAGTTTCAGAGAGCGTGGTCAAAGAGTGAGAATCAGTCCAGAAAGAAATTAAACCTAATTTGACAAGCCAAGATTCGACATGCTAGAACCACGGGAAGCTGGTGAGCTTGTCTAACTCCAGGAGTTCCCTCATTTCCTCCCTATATGGAGCAAGTTACTGTACTGTCCAAATCCTCACCCAAAAAAGCAGAGGACTTAAAACTGCCACATGCGGTACTCTCTTAAGGGCTACATCATGAAACAGAGGAATGAGCGGAGTACTTTTGGGGAGGTGCAATAAAGACCTTATAAAATTGTTCTCACCCAGGGTCAACTTTTCAGCAGTATCTGTTCCCCAGAGTTTGGCGCCATATACGGCAGCTGCCTGTGCTTTTGACTTGTAGACTTCAATGGCTGGAGAGATGATTCTGGATATCGTTACCTGATGATTTTTAAGTATTGCCATGGCGCCGCATTGGAGAACGGCTCTGCACTTTTGTATATGTGGAGTCTAGGACAGCTCGCTATCAAGCATTATACCAAAGTACTCAAATTTAGTAACACATTAAAACCTCTTCTGTCACAAACCTATAATCCCTCTAAAGGACTTATGTGGTCTAATCACCATGTATTTGCACTTATTTACATTTCTAATCCCTTATCTTCACACTATGCATTCAATTATCCAGTAGCACTGCAAACCCCGTTGGTTTGTGACAGCAAGAGGGTATCATCTGAAAATAAAAGTGTAGACACTGGGGCTCCTTCTAACTTGGGGGAGTCATTACTACACTCTATAACAGTGTTTATGATGTCATTCACATAAAGTGAGAAGAGTGTAGGCGCAAGCAAGCAGCCTTGTCTCATTCACCTTCGTATTGGAATGTGATCAGTTAGTTCACCCTGGGGTCCTGAGGGAACTTGAGTATAATTCTCACAATGCAGTGTTATTATTCAGGTAAGGAGATCTTCAGGGACTCCTTGCTTCTTGAGGGAGGCCCATAATAAACCCCTTGGGACAAGGTCAAATTCTACCTTCAAGTCAATGAATGCAATGTATAGGTGACCATCCGTCAACTTTATGTACTTCCAAAGAATAGAAATAAGCCTGAACACCTGGCCTATTGTACTCACTCTTGACCTAAAACCCTCTTGGTATGGTGACATAATCTTATTTTCCTCCATCCATTCAGTAAACTTATTCAAAATCTGCCTGGCTTAAACCTTTTGGAGGGTATCCCGGAGATTGATTGTTCTATAATTGCCAGGATCATGTCAGTCACCTCTTTTATAAATAGGAATAATCTTGGCTCCTTTCTAAGTATGAGGAACCGGGGCTCCCACAGCTATGGAGTTACATAGAAAATTGGCATAAGGGGTACATATTTGAAATCGTGCTGCAGAGATTTCCTGAAATTTTGTCTGGACCAGGAGCATTCCACAATTTTATAGCCTCTATGGCCAACTTTGTCTCTTCCATGGTAAAATATAATTGTAGTGGCTCATCATTGATTAGATGGCTGATGTGTGGCATATGAGAAGCTATAGGAGATAAGTTATCATCATCATTACCATGTGAGTAGAGACTGGAAATATGTTCGACCCATGCACTTAGATTTTTTAAGTATTCAATCTGTGAGTAAGAATCCTTACTCTTGTGGGCTATGATTTTTCAAAATGTCATATTGTCACCAGTATTTACTGCCTCAATCAGGTCTATGAAATTGGTATAATCTCAGTTTCAATTGCAAGTGACAATGTTCTCTTATACTGTGCCTTAACTGCAAGGACAGTAAGAGAAGATTTGGAATTTAAAGTCATAACTAAGAACTTTTGGCTATACAACAATCCTTCATATACCAAGGATTTCTTGAATTATTTATATTTGATACTCCTTCCAAACATTTAGATGGAGTTTTAGTTAAATATGGTTTTAAGTTTTCAACTGAGCTGTTTTAGATGTCAACTATGGGAATGTCAGATAAGGGGAGGTCAATAAATGGAGTCAGAACGTTGGAATAAACATTATAGACCTCAGTTAAAACAATTCAATTCAATTAAACTCACAGATTCTTATGTAGCACATGGCTACCAGAAGGCCTCCCAGTGCTAAACAGACATCGCAAGTCACCGAG
Organism: Calotriton arnoldi; assembly: GCA_963921515.1. NCBI lineage: Eukaryota > Metazoa > Chordata > Amphibia > Caudata > Salamandridae > Calotriton > Calotriton arnoldi. Next base: position 278,242 of record CAWUFW010012397.1, read on the forward strand.
CATTACAGAGGGGAACTAAATCCTAAACAGCCAAGTTTTCAAGGGCTTGCGGAAGGGCAGTTTATGGTCCAATTGATGTAGCTCTAACAGTAGAAAGTTCCATAGTTTGGCGGCCAAATATGTCACAGAGCAGCCTCCCCACCGGGACCTATGATTTTTAGGAACCTTCTACAGGTGTGCCTTGGCAGATCTAAGAGGCCTGCGGGGGATGTAAGGGGAAGTTAAAGATATTAACAGTGGGTGGCCCTTACAGTGAAGTGCTGTATTACCACCATATTACCCAGTATCTTTGGTCACTTTATGGATCTGTTGTTGTTTCCAACAGTTGGCATTGCAATGGGAAGCCCAGTGGAGATGTCAACTCCTCAAACAAGGATCCTGATACCATTAATATTAGATGTAAATGATCACTATAATTCCTAGAATCTATTTTGAAGTTTTATCCCATTGAGAAACACCTAACAGGATGTAGTCAAATTTAGATCTAGTCATACTTGCATGTGAGCATAATTTGTCAGATTTAGACCTGCCATTGCTGGACCGCAGGCCATGTGCTGCAGTTAGAAGGGCCTCCTGCATGGCAGCCACAGTACATGGAATGTTGGAACTAGTGTCAAGAGAACAAAACGCCCCGTATTTCATCCTCCTCCTTTGTGACCAAGTCAAAGTCACAAATAGGCTTGTACATAGTCTTGAAGTCCCCCACCATGACAATCATGCCCTTCGTTTTTATGATATTTAAGTAACTTCCCAATAGCACTAGAGTGGGGGATTCCATATTTTTCTGTCTTGGCCTGATATAGACGTTGAAAAAGTACAGTATATGCCCCTTTTGTGTGAATATTCTTAGTCTGAGAATATCATGGAAGTCAATGTTCAGAACATCAATATGGACATTCAATGATACTTTTACCTATACAACAAGACACTCTGATGGCTTACCACTAGAATAAGGTATAGAGTTTACATAGTATAGTATGTTTTAATATCCTGGATTGTAAGATGGCTGTGTTAACCAAGTTTCCTGTACCATACAGAGTTGAAACTGATTGATGTAATCCTGGCAATCAGGGTCAAGGAGTTTTTGCTTTAAACCCTCGATGTTCCAAGATACTAGATTTAAATGCCCAGTGAGTTGTTTGTCATCTTGTTTAAAAGTGAAAGTGAAAATTGTTGCATCCGTAAAGAAGCCTGGAGGACTAGCTTTAAATGCGTGGGTCACCATTTTTGATTCCACAGGAATATTAGGGCTTGTAATTAGTACTAGGGGAGGGAAGCATCTATAATTGATAGTTCTGCATACTAGGAAGACCTCTCAGGTAGAAAGAGTCAATCAAAAGACTTCAAGTTGGCCGATGCACAATTTGCATTTTATAGTAGGTCTACATTCCTAGAAGATACTGTGAGTCTCTTGGGGAGCAAGATGTTGGCCTGTGGGATATTAACAGGTACTGCAGTAGATGATGGTAAAGGTTTGCCCATATAAACGTGGTGTAGGTATGCTTAGTTTAAAATATATTGATGAATGTTTAGGAGGGGCTGACCTTAACTCCATCGAAATCGGTCCATCCACCATATCTTTGGCTCTCAAAAGAAGTCTAACATTATCATACTCTCTGATGTCACTGAAGATTCACTTGGCTCTTACTATGTCTGTGTGCACTAGGAACAAGCATTGACGTTCATGCCTACTCCAGTGTATTATTGTCTTTATCAGGGATTCACCACTCTCCCTTGCTTAACTTTGGGACATTTATCATGAACACGGTGTCTGTCACTGCTTTTTAAAATATATTTGTTAGATCGTTGGGAGTATCTAGGATGAGAGTTCACCATTCAAGGTGGGGCTTGATGGTAAGCTGTTTCAGTTATTCTCATACAGACATGGAAGGGTCATTGGAATGGGGATATAGAAAAATGCTTATGTTTATTGTTAAGCCTTGATCCGATTTTAGTACTGTAGATAATATCATTCTCATCACTACTCCGGGGGCCTCCCAGACCCATCCCATGCACTCTATTATTTTGATTATTCAGGGAATTAAAAGGTACGTGAACTACTCTGGGCATCGAGTCCGAGTTCAGTGGTCTCTGACTCTGAATCTTAACAGTATATTTCCTATGAGGTTCAGCAATCTCTGAGTAACTTGGCTGGGGACTACTGCTCAATCCCACCCCCTGGTCTTCACTATGTAGCAACAGGGATTTCACCAATTCTTTTAATTCCTTGAACTCTTCTGTCAGTGAGTCAATTTTTGAACTAAGCTCCCTCAAAGACAAATCTCTCTGGATTCTGTTTTCCAATTTACCAGTTATGTCTGGTGATCTACTGCACTCGGGAGAGTACCTATTTGTGCAAGGAATGGAAGGATCCACTTCAACTACTTCGGTAGAAGTTCGGCTGGCCAGATTCATCTTCTCCTTACATGGGATAACAATTGCCTGGGTAGTGTGGAAGACAGTATGTCTCGAAGGTTCAGTTACAAGGGGGCCTCCGTCTTGCCTTACAGGTATTCTATTAGTTGGAGAGTGTTGCTTACCGTTATGTTTCTTATAGAATGTGTTATTTGGGGGTTTCGAGCACCAACTGTTTTTCTCTTGTCCCCTAACATGGTCACAACCTCTTCTGTTGAGTTATCAATCTCCAATATGGTACAATTGTCTCCAGCATTCTTTTTGATTTTGGGAGTTTTGCCCTTGCCTAGCACTGCCTTCGATGCCTTGCGTTTGGGCATCTCCACAGAATAGCTAGGGCTAAACTTCGAAACCACTGATTTATCCTCTACCAATAATAAACAAATGGAAATAAATATGATTGCATCGTTCCCTATTTCAGTATCAGGAAAATGTATACAGCTGGTTTCAAACACACAGATATTACTAACAAAGCGTGAGCCAGGTCTCAGTATAATGCACCACTTTTTAAGTGCAGGTTCATATACAGTATAGAAACCCGGACACAAGTGTAAGAAACTCTAATAAGGGACAAGTGCTGAGATTAAAACGATATTTAAAACTCATAAAGTGTCATGTGGGGTTAGATTTCTAGAGATTCATTGAGCTTGAAGGAACTTTAAAAGGTAAGCTAAAATGATATTGCAAACTATTTAGTTGAAACATGTAAAAGTAAAACAAGTGTCAAGATAAGAAAGCATTCAAAAGTACTTAGATAACGTAGAGGAATTCTGATAGAGAGTGTGTGGCATGCGCCTGTGACAGCCGGTCTCTTGCCTGTCACTTGCCACTGCTTGTTTCTGCAGGCAGTGTGATGTCACCTCTCTTTCTCTGACATGCAGAATGTTATGTAGGTCATCAGAATCCATGTATGTCATAGTCTAGGATTGTGGGAGTTGTGGCAGTTGGTTTCCTGTTACAGGTTGTGATGGCCGAGATCCTCTGTCCTGAATGAACTTGATCTTTCAACCATCAGTTGTTCTTGGAGGCGAGTTATTTATGAAATATCACACAGTTCTTCCAGGACCTGGTGCACTATAAGAACAGCAGATGCTTTACGGGACTACCTGACCCGGGATTCCAGGGGGCACAAGGAGGAGGCCCCAGAGACCACTTTGTGTTATAAAGTGCGTTTGACACTCTTGCTGCGTGGGACATCAGATGCTTTATGGGACTACCTGTCCCAGGATTCCAGGGGGCGGAAGGAGGAGGCCCCAGAAAGCACATGGTGCTATAAAATGCGCATTGCATAAGTTATAGTTGTTTGTTTTTTAACTCAGGATTTGTGTTTTATATTATCTTAAGTTTTTCTTAAGCACAAAACCACTGTCATACTTCTCTTTATGCCATCCTAAACCAGATGAGCACATTTTCAAATTTTCTGTTGACTCATAAAGGCAATTTTCGAAGAAGAAATTACCAACTCAACATAACACCAGGGGCTGCATCACATTAGGTTTGCAATGAGGATACTAAGATAAGACACAGTGTATAACATGGCAAAGGGTTTAACCATTCTGTGTCTACGGGTAAATATGTTAGTACCTAGCCTACCTCAACAGACGACTCCTCTTCTACGTCCCCAACCGCCAACTCCGCTCCGCCGACCTCTCCCTCGCCACCGTCACTCGCATTCGAAGAACTACCACCAGCGGCAGATCCTTCTCCCACCTCGCCGCCAAGACCTGGAACACCCTTCCACTAAGCCTACGACAGACCCAAGACCTGCTGACCTTCAGGAGGCTACTCAAGACCTGGTTGTTCGACCAGTAGCAGCACCCCCCCCCTTTTTTTCCCTAGCGCCTTGAGACCCTCGCGGGTAAGTAGTGCACTTTACAAATTCTGTGATTGATTGATTGATTGAGTACATTAAGGCCACAGTCTCTTCCACAGTTTTGGACTGGCTGTTATCTTAAGTAGTTAAAGAACTGGAGCAGTGCTGTTTTGCCACCTTAGACAGTGGCAAACAGTTGCTTGTATCTGGAACGTTCAAGGCATTTGTTGCTTTGGTTGGAAATATAGCAACATCTATTGACATATCAAAAGTAAAGAACAGTACAGAGCATAATACCATACTCAAAGCAACTTGATAATACAATAAAAATATAACAGAGCATATTAAAACATGAAAACAGAACACAACTGCAGTACAACATATCAAATTCACGATGCAATGATGCTGCACAAAAGTAGCACACAAACAATAGATCACATCACCACAATAAGAAATACCACACAACAAATATGCACAAATGTTCTTGTCACACATTACCACCTCGAGAATCATGCTTTCATAAAACAGTAATAAAATGTATTTGCAGCAAGCACTGTCTTAACATCGCACCAAGTTCATGAATTAGCGTCAGTGAAACATGTTTTGTGATCTGGCCCCAAGCTGTTCCAAAGCAAGGCTTTTTCTACTCAAGAGCTCTAGCTGTCATTCACATCCATAACAAAGTACTTTGTCCAACACACTCAATACCACTTTGTGTGAGAGGACAATTGTTGTTCCAATTAATCCACGCGTGGTAAAACATCAAATTTTTTATTTTCACTGTGGTCTAATCATGCTCTGGCATGAGACACCAAGGCTATTCACTGATGTGATAAACAAATCGTGAACATAGAGGGCAATATAAAGTAATGGCATGTATGCAAAGCACTGTCAACAACAGACACCACAAAAGATAACAAAAGTTACAACATTGCATTGCAATTTTGTAAATTATGACCCATATTTACAAATGCTTTGCAGCAGGTTTGTGTTACTTTTTTAATGCAAACCCGATGCAAAGTGTTCAGAAGGGATTTACAAGCCAACGCAATTGCAATTTGTTTGTGTTTCCTCCCTTTACAAACCAATGCAGAACATTTGGTTGCACAGCTTCATGAAAAGTTAGGAAATCTGCCCTACGACTTTCACATATTTCATGGAATAAATTTATTTTTTCATTTCTGGATGTTGCCAACAATATTCAGCACAACAAAGATTTGGGATAATTGACATAATTTGGTTTGTAGGACCTGTCGGTGGTACTTGACTCTATAGGGGATGCCACACTTCTCAATAGATAACAGGTTCATGGTAAAGATAGATCGCTGTCCTATTTCTATAGTTTCTAACAGACAAGGCTACAGTACCATGATTGGAATCTTCATTCTCTGAATCAACTTATTTGGAAAATGGAGTTTCTGAAGGCTCACCCATGTCCACTGTACTCTAACATTACACATACTAGCTGTGTGTCGAAATATCATTGAGAAAAATATCATTGGATAGTATTATTGTGTACTAAATAGCCTTTAGAGAAATATGGATCCATTGAGTATAGGCTTTATACTATTAACTCCAACAGACAATATTTTTGTAAACAATGTTTTCTGTCAGACAATATTTAGTTCACGATATTCTGGTACCATAGCCTCATGTCCTCTGTTCACCATTGTACAACATATGAGACTTCAGTTCCAGGTCTTTTCTGATGATGCAGAGCACCTTGTGTCTCTTGATCATATAAAGATTGATGAAGAATAATGTTCATATTTGTTTGCAGTTCAGAGAAAATAGAGGCTACGTCCCCATATTTAGTGGTGGATTGCGGCAGTGTATGAGTAAAATGATGCAGTAAATGTAGCTAGGCAAAGGAGGCAGTCTCTATCATGGCAATACTATTGATAATAGATAGATATCTACTATTTTGGATGTCAGGTTACAGTCTGCAAATAACATCCTGAGCAGTAACAGTTGTGCTATGAAACACTATTTGATGTTTGGAAAATCTCCATAAAATCATATTTACAATATATATGTTAATTTAATAAATATATGTATTTGATTATAAAGCAATGAAAGCTAACAAAGAAATAACAAGTATTATATGCACCATGTGATCAAGAAGTATAAAGAAACTACAAAAGAGCGTAGCAGAAGTCTAAAACAAGAATAAAATAACCAAGTAATGTTATTACTATTCTTATACTAAATATAAAGCAAATAAAGTAAAATATTTTGGCACGTAAGTGGAAAGGATGTATTGAGATATGAAATGAGTGGTAGGAAAATGGCAGTCAAATCTATAGAACCAAAAAGAGAGAAAAAGAATCAAGAAAAGAAGCATTAAGAAGCTACAGATACCAAAATTTTGCATCAGATTTAATAATTTACCAAAACAATTCTCTAAACAGAACCAAACAGTAGAAGACATATTAAAATATTTTATTGTGGTTTCCAGTTGACAAAAGGTTGCCAACAAGAGTAGGATGAAAGTTCCAAAAAGTATGTTAAGGGTTGCCAAAGTTTAGTCCATTTTATGCCTAATTGAACAGAAGTAACCTTATATGTGTTGAATCTTTGATGTTTGCAGACTGTATTCCACCAACTTTTAAGACTAATTTTACCAGAGTACTTCCAGCTTAAGGTGATAACTTGAATGGAAACTGCTATCAATATATCCCTAAATTCAGCAATAGGTGTCTTTTGTTGGTGCGGATTATGGGAACCAACTAGGATAACAATAGAAAAGGAAAACGGGGCAGCCACACCACAAATAGGACAACTGGGCTTTCAAAAAACATATGCATATAAGAACCAATTCGATTATGACATGACCAACAGGTACCCTTGGGAGGACATTCATTGTAAAAAGATGTGAGGTAGTGTAATACACAAGTGAGTTAAAAAAGAATGATGCTTGAGTGTTGCTAGCAGAGATGGAAGTGGAATAAACTTTTACCCATACCTTATCCCACAATTCTACAGAAAATACAGTTTCCAAATCCATCTTCCGTTACATCTCAGTAGTAGTTTTTTCCCTTGGGATAAATGGGCAGGATCAGAGTTTTATATAAAATGGAGGCCGTTCTACTTTCTAACACCTTTAAAGTATGGAACAGAGAATTTGGAGACTCATCAGGAAGTACAGAGGATAGGTACAGACTTTTATATAGGATCATGTCTAAAATATTGCATTGTTTACGGCAAGACATGGGTAGAATATATAGGTTAGCTAACTGAGAGAAAGATATTCAAATAGAACCTGAAGGAATTGAGAGACAGTATGAATGCCACAGACTTTCTAGGCTTTCCAAAATATTAGTTTTTGTGTATTTGAGCATTTTATCATACCATAGTTTACTGTGTAAAATGTTGTCTTTAGAAGAGAGGCGATTAATCAGTATAGGTCTAAGCAAATTATGTGTTAGTGATGTGGTAGGTCCCATAAACTGTCTTGGGGTTCAGACAATAAAATAATTTATTTTTAAGTAAAGTGATGTAAAGCAGCTTGTTCCATCAAAAAACAAACCTTATCTTGGAGAGCAGATATGGACAACTGAATGTCCCATACCTGTTTTAAATTAAAGCTTGATAATTTTTAATAAAGTCCGGGAAATTAACTCCCCCATTATTCTTAGTTTTTTTTAAGATATTGCAAATAAATCCATGCCTTCTTGTTATTCCATGACAACATAACAGTTATGGCATATTTTGGAAAAGAAAGACTTGCCAATCTTAATTGGCAGCATAAACAAAAGAAAGTTAACAACAGGCAAGAACATCCTCTTTATTGTATCCAGTCTACCCCACAAGGAACGGTGTAGCAGAGACCATTTTTGCTCTAACCATTCTAATCTAGGTTGTAATTCTTTCAAGTAATCTTGAGGATATTGCATACAAAGTCTGAATTCCAAATCCTCAGGTACTTTATTATGGTCTTATTCCAGTTCAATCTTACTTGTTGAAAAGGGTGACTAACACAAAACTTCTTAAATGGTGAACATTCAGATTTATCTATATTCCTTTTATATTCAGATACTTTAGAAAACTTGGATAACTCGAGAAAAAAGACAGGCAGAGATATCTCAGGATTGGAGACGTATTCAAAAATATAATTGGCATATGTGGTAATTTTAAGTTGGGCAGAAATGTATATAAATCCTGCAATGGAATTATTTTGCCTAATATGTTCAAGAAATGGTTCCAGAGTTCAAACAAATAGCAATGAAGATGAGAGGAAACCTTGTCTTGTACCTCTATGTAACTGAAAGTGAGGGGAAACTGTACCATTTACTAGAATACTGGTCTTGGGTGAGCAGTATAATATTGAAATATATTGTAACATAGTAGGGCCAAATCTCATGTCATGGAAGAGTTTTGAACATGAAGCCCCATCTAACTCTATTGGATGCTTTTTTGAGCATCAAGGGAAATTGCTGCCAGTGAGTCCTTTCTTTTTGAAGCACCGTGTTTTGCATTAAAAAAAACATGAGAATATTCAGATATCACTCTACCTATGACAAATCCAGTTTGTTCTGTACCAATTTGGTTAGGTAAAACTTTTTCAATATGCAGTGCTAAGGATTTGGTAAATATCTTGCAATTCACATTTATAAGTGATATTGGTCGGGAATTCTTACAGTGTGAAGGATCTTTTTTTGGGGGGGATAAGGCAGAACAGCCTCTGTGAATGTAGCTTCTGATTGTCCCAGTGAAAGGAAGTGGCCATATAGGACAAATAAATATGGAAATAAAAGATTAGAAAACTGAAAATATAATTCCACAAAAAAACAATCCGGACCAGGAGCCTTATCTTTGGGAACTTTAGCTAGAGCTCTTTGAATGTCTGTGTTATTTAGAGGATGTTCGAAATTGAAGAAATCAATTAATGAACACTTGCCATCTAGTAAATCCAAAAAACAGTTAGAAAAATTGGTTTCAGAAGATGTTCCATCAACTGAAGACAGGTTTTAGTGGTATTCTGCAAAACATTCAGAAATTTTCCTGTCATCGAAGACTTTGTGGCCATTTCCATTGGACTCCTTTAATTTGTGATCATTCCTTTTTGGTTTTAGTATAATTAGCTAGAAATTTGGCAGATTTATTTTGACCTCCATAAAATCTGCCATTGATTTTTAATAAGCAACTGTATGCTCCTTCTGCAGAGGCTTCATTAAATTACATTTTTTATCAATCTACTTATCCAAACATGCATTATTATTTTTGGTAGTGTAATATGCATGTTCCAGAGTTTTGATATATGCAAAAATTTTAAAGGATTTTCTATAAGTTTCTTCTTTTTACTACTCACATAATTAATAATAAAACCTCTGGCGGCTGCCTTAAAAAGTCCCAAAGAACTGTAATGGTAGGGTCTCTATAGGAGTTGATGGCAAAAATATTCCTTCCAAATGTTTCAAATTTACATAAGAAGATCTGATCTGATAATAAGGATTTTTTTAAATGCCAGTGGCTTGATTTCACTGTGCTGGGAATGGTCAGAGCCAATGACCAGGGCAGGTTCTGAAATTACTATAGCCGCTATTTCAGCATTTATTAAGGCAGGAAGTAAATCTGTACTTAAGAAAATATAATCAATTTTAGATTGTGAGTGATGCATAGGGGAAAAAAGAGTACTCTCTGTCATCCAGATGCAGCATTCCCCATGCGTCTGATATAGCCCTTTGTGGAAAAAACCCTCTGAAATATTTTTTGTGTGGAGCTGAGGTCGTATCTTGATGGTGAATTTCAATCCATAAAAGGATATAAAATCTGATTACAATCTCCCACCATTGCAACTCTGATATTGTGATACTTCATTCGTTTTGACAGTACAGTGTTCCAAAAAGTAGCACCAAAATTATTGGGACCATAAACATTCATTAATAAGAAGGGTGTATTATGAATTTTAAATTCAGCAATAATCCATCTGCTTTCACCAATTGATGAATGAGAGATATGCTCTAAATAAAGTTTCTTATGGAATAAAATAGCAACCCTATTCGTATTATTAGTGACTGAGCACATAGAACCTCTCCAACACATTGTTTTTGCAGTTTCCCAATATCATCATAGGTGAGATGTGTTTCTTGGAAAAACACCAATTATGCTTCAAGCCTAGTTAGATGTGTTAAAACTCATTACCTCTTAACTGGATTCTTTAAACCCTTCACATTCCAAGTTATTATATGGAGAGAAGACATGAGATCAAATACATGACTATTAAGTGTACCATCCAAATGGTAAATATGGAAGAAGAATTGCCATTACAGTTAAATTGTTGCAGAATAGAAAAACAACATAAAAAGGGAAGGAAACAATAGCGAAGGAAGAAATTAACAAAGAGTGGGAACCAGAGAGACATAGATGATAAATAACAGAGATAAAAGCAACAAGTGCAATTAGTACACGTTTGTACAGGAGACTAAAAAGACTAATGTCTGACCAAAGTGAACAGGGAATGGTGGACACGAGAGATTGAAGAAGCTGGCCATCCATAATATAATACGAATACACAAGCATACAACTACAACAAAGAACTCTACAACCATTAACAATAGCAAATGGTAGACATAATAGAAGCAACAATAAACCAAGAACAATGGGAACAGGAACTTACCATGTACATGAGCGGAAGATCTACAGATGTGGGTCTTAACAAGGCACAGACGTGGAACAGACTTGTATCACATTGTTTGGATCCTTCAAAAAAGAGGCAGGACACATGTGTAAGTAATGGGCGATGAAGAAAATAATGAATAATTAAAGTAACACATCAGGAACAAGGAATATGACTCAAAAGCACAACAAAGAAGCGTTGAGATGAAAAATGCAAGAAGACAACAAAATAGTGGAATCAATTGACCGATACTTGACCAAAGTCGATTTTAGAAGGCTTGTGGTTGGAAATAAACTTTTTAAGTTTGTGCAGGTCATCGAAGAAATTAGTTTTGTCTCTTTATGCAACTCTAAATACACATGGATGTATGGGACCATAGCGGGCATTCATCTGTTTATGCTGAGGGCATAGGTCTAAAAATGATTTCCTCCTGGCAGCAGTAACTCTTAAAATATCCTGGGAAATAAATATTGTACACCTCTCTATTGCAGTCTTTTAATTTTTTGGAAGCTCGAAGGTTTAATATCAGGTCAGTAAACTTGAGGAAGTAAAGAATGATGATTCGTGGCTTAGCAGTAGGTGAGGCAACAAGTGATTTCAGACCCCATCTATGACCTCGTTGAATAATAAATGATACTGAACCTGATAATTCTAGCAGTTTAGGAAGCAAAGTGTTAAGAAGGGATAACATATCTGGCCTTCCAAACTTTCTGATGTTCCATATATAGGAGATTGTTCCTCCTGATTCTGTTTTCTGAATCTTTCATGAGTTTTTTTATGAAGCAATTTCCTTGGACATATCTGTAACTTGATTACTTATATCTTCAGTTTTACTTATCCGTTGTTCTGCCTCCGTGAATCTGTGATCCAAGCTTTGCCACTTTTCTTCTAGTCTCTGCAATGTATTATTAGCGTCTACAATAAAAGGCTGTAGAGCTTTCATCTCTTCTAATAAGTCCTCCAGAGCCAAGGGAGTGGGAGATTTCGAGGACACATCCATGTCTTTTTTCTGTCGGTTAGCAGATACAGACATGTACTTTTCAGGAATTGTGCCAGAGGTAGTATGAGATGTAATTAAGCTAACTTTTTCCATGTTGCTCCCTTCAGTAGCTGGCACTACAAACCAAGAGGAATTTTTTATTAAAGGACATCAGGCCAGGTGTTTTAAAGCAGAAGGAACAGGATTTATTAAAGTCTTTCAGCTTCCTAGTATGATTTATGAAAGTAATCACCACAGTTGGAGGATAACAAAAATTGCTATGCTTCAAAATTATTCAACATTTCTCTGGAAATAAAGTAATGCAGGAGTGTTAAAATCTCCCTTTAGGAAACTGTGTTAATTCTAAGGTAGAGTCAAATAAAAGTAACCTTGCTCCATCATTTTGCTGGTTTGTGAAATTGTCAAAGCTCCTTCAGGAAAGACACTCTCTCCTCTAGAAGAAAATTATGGGTGTCCACTCAGCAGCTCTGAGGAAGGCAGGGAGACTTGAGTAACTGTCAATAAACATTTGTGGAAGGTATAAAACTATGACCCCCGCCACTCTGGGTCTTCTGACACCAGCCAGCCACCCACTGTCAGGAAATGTGCAGCATATTGCAGGTCTTGTTGCTTGGATGGCGGTCTATATCTCAGAGTTTCCAAGAGGAGCGGCCATCTTTGCAGGTACCGAAATCACCCCCCCCCCAACTTATATGTTTAGGCACTCAGTAGCATGTGTCATTTTACTTAGCTGAATGTCCATTATGCATTCGATTTAACAGCATCAGATCTTGGAAAATTGATTAGAGGAGGTAATGAGCAAAATGTCTTGAAACTCACTTTTAAGTAGGCTTGAGATTTGTGTTCCCTTCCAAAATACTAATTAATTAGGCAAGAGAACACTGATGAATAAAGATATTTTAATTTTTTTTGTAGTTCAATATTGTCTCATTTTTAGATTACATCTAGTCATCACTACGAGCCGCGGAAGCTACTGAGGGCTGCTATTGCACCAAGGATGTTAATCTCCATACTTACTAATGGAAATTTCTTTAGATAATTATGCTGCTAATATATGCATCTTCCCAAGTCTTTTGATACTATTATTTATTGTATTGCACATGGTGAAAAGTAAAAAAAATTTTTTACACCACTTTCTCTATTTCTGGATTATTATTGTGAATAGAAAAATGGAGCAATAGCTGTTTGCTAAATCCTAAAGTGATCAAAGAACTCCATGGCATTTGTGGCAATGTGATCCAGTCCTGAGCATTTATTAAACGACTCATTGCATTCTGGGAATTGCATATGTGGTTCGTCCAAATTGGACAAAAGTTATAGATCATAGTGTCTTTTTTCTCACTTTGGGGCATATTCACAAGGACTTATCGGCACTTTAGCGCAGCAAAAGTGGCGATAGAATTACTGCCCCTTTCGCAAGCTGGTGCTAACTGCCTACATCACCACATAACCCGCGATAGCTGCCGCAAAAAACATCGCCACGGTCGACACCGCCAACTAACGCTAATGAGATGCAGAATAGGCGTGTTTGTGCAAAAACACGAAAAGACAACACCGCGCGATTCACAACGGACAGCCAGATCTGCGATGCGAGTCAAAAACAGGCGATAAGCCGCGGTAGCAGCAGGTATTTAACACCTGCCTTTTGCTGGTGCTAAGCGGGATGACCACCTGCAGTCTGAAAGGGAGCCCAGACCAGAGCCACACCTGAAGACCAACAGACGCCATGGAGCTACTGATCATGCAGCTCGGAGACCCAAGAGGGCCACAACACCCACCGCCACCACCCCCAGGCCCGCCACCACCCCCAGGACCTGCCCCGCCCCCCCGGACTACCACAGAGGCAGCATAGACAAAGACAGCGGACCTACCATAAACGCACCAGCCTCACAGACTTAACGCCAGAGGAGGTCATTGCCCACTACAGGCTCAAAAGGACAACCATCCTCCGCATCCTGACCCACATCGCCCACAGGCTGACGGTACCAACACAGCGGACAACCAACATCCCTCCGCAGACAAAGCTGCTGGCTGTGCTGCACATGTTGGCCTCAGGTACCTTCCAACCCACAACTGCCAGAGTCAGAGGAGTCTCACAGCCAGCCCTATCCAAGTTCATCACACCTGTCCTGGATGCCATCATCAGCCTGGTACCCCAGCACCTCCACTTCCCCCACACTGCGCAGGAGCAGCTGGAGACCAAGCAAGGCTTCTACGACATAGCTGGATTCCCCCACGTGTTGGGGGCTATTGACTGCACACATGTCCTACTTGTGCCCCCTGCCGACAACTGCCGCAACAGAAAGCACACGCATTCCATCAATGTGCAGGCAATAGTGGACCACCGGGGACTCTTCACCAATGTTGTGGCCAACTACCCAGGCAGTGTGCATGATTCATTCATTTTCCGACAGTCCATCATCAACCAGCGCTTCCAGGATGGCACCTATGGAAATGCATTGCTCGTTGGTAAGTACCAAATGAACACACCCGCACCTCAACTCCACAGTCATGCAACTCACGACTCTGGGAATGGGCACACAGCAAAACTACATGCAACATGCCACACAACAGGCCCACCGACCAGACACGACAACACGACTCTATTGGGAACCTGGGCTTGCCATGTACACAACCGAGCTACGGCATGGCACCACAGCCACACAATAGCAGAATGTGTGGAGAGGCTGGAAGCAGGCATGTGCGAAGGAGGCAAGTGACTAATGAATGAGAACCTACCCAATGACAAGTGTGGCGTGGATGTGCTGGACAGACTTGAGTGTGCAAACCACGGAAATGGCCATGTGGACATTAACTGCTGGTGCATGGAGTGTAGTGGCCAGTGGATGCTACCATGTCACCACAGGCTGTGGGGTAGAACGCGGAAGTGTCGCTTGTTACATCCCCCCCTGTAGGCGTGGGCAGAGTGGGTTGGCCCTGCGTACGCCAGGCCTGCATAGGGGAGTGAATAAAAACCCCGTCGCTCTGGGCGTGGTTCTCTTCCGGAATGGCCAACGTGTCTGCCAGGGCGGCGCTTCTCAGACCGCCACGAGGCCGACGCCATGAGCGGCAGGACCTGCGACCCTGTGTGCCTGCTGCACCCCAGGCCGCTGGTCCCAAGACCTGTCTTGCCTGCCCCGGCGCACCAAGGCCACACCGCTCACCTGCCGACACCGGCGTGTGTCAAAGGCGGCCCACCACGTGCCGGTGCAAGCTCCAAGCCCCAGGCCCGCGACCTTGGCAGCCACCTCAGACCATCGCTGGCCTCCACGACGCAGGCAGCACTCCTTTTTCATGTACATACCCCACCGGCGGCCACTTCGGCCCAGTTGGTGGCACATATTGAACTGAGCCTTGAATGGCAGTGACCAAATGTCTATGGCAGCGTCCATATCACTATACTCCCTTCGATCAGTGAATCCAAAGTCTGCATCGCAAGCACACGACACATGTCTGTGGGCCCGTGCTGGCCACTGCCCACGGAGCACACTGCGGTCCAGTAGGTCCCACATCCAGCACTTAGTCGTGATTCATGAATGGCAGAGTCCATACCATGAACGCACGGAGAGGAGTAAGAGGAAGATGCAGCTCAGTCCGGATGAAAGCCGGATCCTCGTTACGGAGGTGACTGAACACTAGCAACAACTGACCTGGTGCCACTAACCCTGTTCAACGCAAGCCGGCGACACGTGGTGCCACTAACCCTGTTCAATGCAAGCCGGCGACACGTGGTGCCACTAACCCTGTTCAAAGCAAGCCGGCGACACGTGGTGCCACTAACCCTGTTCAACGAAAGCCAGTGACACGTGTTTGTGGGCCCCTGCAGACTACTGGCTCTGGCATGCACTGCGGGCCAGCCAACCTCACACCAATCACATCAAGGCGGGACCAGCCAGGGCACAGCATCGTCGCAGGCTGCACACATGCTCAGCTCTGGTGCATCAGCCTCCGTGAGCCACACGTTATCACCACATGACATTCCAACGCCGTGTGTGGGAGTTCCAGGAGGAGCTGGCTGAACTGCAGTTGGCCCACGCACACCGCTGCCACCAGCCGACACTGCGGTCAAGTAGGTCCCACATTTGTGACTGGGTCTTGATTTCTGAATGGCTGAGTTTACACCAATGTACACGCCTCATCGCAGACTGCATCCCCTTGCAGCCCTGGTGCCACTGACTCCGTGAGTCATGGTCGCTCTCTGGTTGAACTTTGGTGGCATCTGAGTCTGTGGCATGGTGGTTGTCATCCTCATCATCTGGCAGGTATGGACTTGGTGTTTGGCATGAGTCTGTGGCATTCATATCCCCCATGTTGCCTGTTGCTGCTTGGTTGTGCCCTCTGCATCATGCCCTGGGGGAACACCTTCCACTGTCCCACGATACACTCAGTGACAGTCACCCTGGACATCTACGAGGACCCGCTCAGCTCTCATGGGCCTAACCCAATGCATCGCAAGTCACCGTCCCGTGGCGGTGTGCCCGTGCCGGCCGCTGTGCATCCGGGGCCGCTAACTCTGTGCACCTCAAGTCATGGTCCCTTGCTGTTTGTACTTTGAGCTTCTAATTGAGTGTTGACTGTTGTAGTTGTTGCCAGCACCAGACACTCCCTGGGGGCTGTCTTACACTAACCCCACGCACAGCAAGCACAGGCGTCACTGGACTAGTGTGCCTGCCAACACATCATGCCGAACCACCTATTGACTCATCTCTCTCTGCACTGTCACAGGTGATCAGGGATATGCACTCTGCACTTGGATGATGACACCCCTCCGAGACCCGAACACACATGCCCAGAGGCAGTACAATGCGTCCCAAAAACGCACCAGGGGCATCGTGGAACGCACATTTGGCGTGTTGAAGTCACGTTTCAGGTGCCTGGACATCACAGGTGGAAGGCTCCTGTACAGGCCAGACATTGTGTGCAAGATGATCGTTGCATGTTGTGTTTTGCACAACATCTGTGTGTGCTCCAATGCCCCATGGATCCCAGTGCCTTATGCACCGGACGATGATGAGGACGATGGGGTAGGTGGCCCACACCCCCCTGCAGCTGCAGCAGGAATAGCCCGTAGGAACACCCTCATTGCCAATTTCTTCACCTGAGCACGTCACTTTGTGTCCGTCCTGTACAATAATGTGACAGTACAAATTGTCCACTGGCACTGCATGTGTAAATAAAACTGATACAGGTTACAGGTTATACTCGTCCATTGTCATGTCACAGATTCCTGCGATGCCAGATGTGCTTGGCCATTTTGTGCACGCATGCAGCACCAGTTGTGTCCTGTGTTCTGTTGTGGAAGTGTTGCAGTATGTACCACATTGTTGACAATGTTGGGGTGCTCTTATTCTTATGTGTGTATGCTGCACTGTGGCTGAGTCGCCCCTGCAGCTCTGAATTGGCTGTCACTCATCCCTTTCAGGCGGTGTGCCTTTCACTTCTGTGCATCTACAGTGCTGAGATGTTGCTGACTTGAGTGAATTGTGCCCTTCATCGTGTTGTGACTCATGGTCATGGTCGGTAGGCGGATGTGTAGTTGACGTCAGGGTTTTTTTGTGCACGTGGATGTGTCCGAGTGTGACCTACACCTTTGCGGATCTGGCCCACACTCAGCCGCATCAGTGTCATGGCCTGCACATTGACATGATAGTTGGACTGCAGCCATGCTACTCGTCATGTAGTGTCTCTTGCATTGTCAGTGTGGCTGACGGATAGGCTTCTTCGCTGGGTTTTGCACGTGTGCATGTGTTGGTTGTGTGATTGGTGATGTGTTGGGTGGGGGCCCCTTTGGGCACATGGTGGAGGTGGGACTACTTGGTGTTTGTGTGTGTGCTGCAGTGTTCCAGGGGGATCAGGGACATGATCCGGAGTCATTGTGGGTGTGCAGTGTGCTCTGCTTAATTGTGCATGTGTGCCATTGTGCCCATCTCCCCCTGTCCCCCCACTCCCTGGTAGGTACTCACCCTATTGGTGTTGTGTTAGGTCATGTTGAGCAGTGTCCAGGTCCTCTGCTCCTGTCACCGTCTCCCGACTGATGACTGTGGCCACCATTTTCTCCATTTCATCCTGCTCCTGGTGTTCTGTTGGCCCCCCACCTCCAATGTGCGTTGCTGCTTTCATGTTGGCAGCGAGTTCCTTCTTGGGTTTGCCCTTCGCATCATTCCAGCGCCTCTTGTCCTCTTCCATTGTCCTCCTTGGCGCGGCAACGGCATTCACATAGTCCAAGATGGTCTGCCATGTCAGCGTCTTTTTTGCCCATGACACGTTGGAGGTTACGTACAGTTGGTGGTGGTGTTCTGCCCTCTAGTTACGGCTTCAGCGCTGGGGTGCTCCCGGGTAGCCATGCGCTATATAAATGCCAATTCAATTCAATTCAATTCTGTCTCATCCGTGATGTGGGTCCAGGTTTCCTGCACACTGTACCCCGTCTTCCTCTCCCTCTTCTCATTGCCCTTCCACGACACCTGGCTTCCTGGCTGGGCCTCCGTGGGTCTTGTGGGTTTCACGTTGTCCTCTGCACTCGGTCCGGGTGCATCCTTGGTGATCCGCGGTTCCTCTGGTTTTTGGTGTGATCTTTTTGGGTGCTTTTCTTGTGCTTTTCCCCGCATGACGCGTGGGACTTGGTGGCCTCTCGCTAGTTATCACACAGATTTTATCGCGGTTGGACCCATCGCAACTTTTTTCGCGTTGGGGTTTGCATTTTTATCGCAGTCGCGGTAGTTGTTTCGTGGACATTTGCTACGTCCTCGTGCGATTATCGCACGGTATCGCCGTGTTGTGAATGCCACGTTAACATGGCGTTATTTTCCCGCGATGTGAGAAGTTGCGGTAAGCTATTTTGGCGATGTTTATCGCACGTTCTTGTGAATATACCCCTTTGTCTTTTATTGATCGTCAAGCATAGTTAATTAAAACCATTACAAATTCCGAAATACAAGGATAAACACATTAAAACATGCCGAATAATATACAGTACGTTTCTATTTCATTTTGACTGAGTCTGACTAGCGTTAAAACTGTACTGTAACTATACCAAATTCCAAATAGCTTTATTTCGGTAACAGGTACCATAAAAGCAACAACATTCATACAAATCATCAGTAAAATACAAATTATCATAAGCAGCAGTTGGTGGCCACTATGTAAAATCCATCAAGACATACAACAACAGATAATCCATGAAACATGATAAAAAGTTAAAAGGATACAAATAAATACTAAAAGCTAATCCATAGAAGTATCATTACATAACAAATAAAGTGTCAGTGCTATAGATCCCAGACTAGCTGGTTAATTGCGGGTTATGAAGCACAGAACCCTATTAAAACATCAGACCTCCAACCTTAAAAATCTGGACCTCACGACCCAAGCACCACTAAGATACTAAGCCACACCACATGCAAGGAAAAGTTCTTGGATCAGATTTCAAAATTCGTAGGGCGACACTATGGTCAGAGGTGCCCAGATGCCTACAGATGGGCTTAAGCCACCTGGATCTAGCTAGGCTATATGCTGAGCACGCAAACATTAAGTGTGGCACAGTCTCCTTAGGGGCTTTGCAACAGGGACAGCCCGCTATTGTCTGGTGTGGAGGACTCCACTTTGCGGTAGTATCGCGAACCATAAGTGAACCAAATCTGAACTGTATATAGAGAGCCCTATCTCTTGCTTTCTGAATGAAGTCCAGATATGGCTCAAGGAATATTTGCTGCTTATGTTGGTAAAAGTCCTCTGTTAACCTTCCTACCTTAGTGTTGGTGACATCCTGACTATCTACCCAACCCCAGTAAATTCTTTTAATTTCAGCCTTGCTTGGGGGGTTTTGGCTTTCCCAGGATTCTTTAAACCCCAGGGTAAATAACAAGTTTCTGACCTTTTTTATCCAAGAAACCCTGTGGCTTACATCCAGGTTGATTACCTCGGTGAGTGCTGCAGCATACTTGGCAAGTTCTGCGGTCCGAAGGAGGCATCCCCAGAATAACAATGGTCGTAACCTAGAGATATCTCTAAAGGAACGTCTCCCCATATCGGACATCAGAGGCTTGAGCGGTACGTTGCGCGGCAGCATCACTAATTCTCTCAGAAATTTATTTTCGGATCTACAGATCTCATCTACATTCTCAAGACCCCACAACTCGGCACCATAGGAGGCCAAGCTGACTGCCTTTGCTGCATAAATCGTGAGCGCCGGAGCAACAGGCCTGCTCTGAGATGAGCGATGTTCTCTGCCAATTGCTCCAGCCGCACGCCTATGATTCAGCAGCATCTTAGTAATATGGGGTCTCCAGTGCATACATTCTGATAACCGAATGCCAAGGTAGTCAAACATAGCGACTCTCTCCAGGCTAGTTCCACCCAGGGTAAACTTATGCCTGAAGGGTTCGTAGGGGTTAAATGTCATCAGTTTGGTCTTAGTAACATTGATGGTTAATCCCCTCGAGTCACAAAAAAGCTGAAACCTGTCCAATAATTTCTGTAGTCCACCCGGGGTCTTTGAACTCAACAGGGTGTCGTCTGCAAAGAGAAGAGTGGGAACCCTATCAACAGCCAGGGCTGGGGCATCAGCTGAAATTCCTTGTAAAAGCTCACCACCCCGTTCATGTATAAAGAGAACAGGGTGGGTGCCATGACACAGCCCTGGCGGACTCCCTGTTGACAGGAATCCTGTCAGTCTTTTGATCTTGGGAGCCCCATCTCACTTGTGCAAAGTTGCCATCGTGTAGGCAAATCAAAAGGTTAAGTATTAGTGGGGGGATACCCATCTCGCCCAGGACTTGCCACAGCCGCTCTCGAGGGACCAGGTCAAAGGCAGTCTTCAGGTCAATAAAGGCGAGATAAAGACTGCCTCCTCCTATGGTAACTGTCTTCCAATAAAGGAGAAGTAACCTAAATGCTTGATCGACTGTCCCTGTGTTAGTCCTGAAGCCCGCCTGAAAATGGGAGAGGACGTTCTCAGCCTCAACCCATAAATGGATTCTCTGCAATAACACCCTTCCAACTACTTTTTGAGCTGCATCAATTAAGCTGATCGGGCGGTAATTAGCAGGGTCTTCCCATGCTCCTTTTTTAAAGAGTGGCACCACTTCCGCGCCCTTCCATGACTCCGGAATTGGGCAACCATTAGCAATGGAATTAATTAATTGTGTGATGAATCTGGCCCAATTACAGGGGTATGCAAGGAACAAGTCCCCTGGAAGACCATCCGGCCCAGGGGCTTTTGCTGGCACTATCCTTTTGATAGCTGCTTCGACTTCATCCTGCGTAAAGAGGTCTGAACCATTTTGGGTGAGGTAAGTAACTAGCTGGTCACAAGGCCCTTCTTGGCGGGTTTCGATGGCCCCCGAATAAAGCCCCTTAAAATGGTCAAACCAGTCCTGATTTGAAATATGGTTAGGGATTAAGTCAGGATCTTTTCTATCCCCCCTCCTTTCAAGGTTCCAGAATAAATTAGCATCCCTCACTAGGCTGGCGGTCTTCAAGTCTTGCCAGTGCGATTCTTCCCAATTGCGCTTGGCACAGAGCAGAGATGCTTTATACTCCTTCCTCGCAGATTGGACCCGTGGGCAATTTTTGCTCTTGATAGCAAGAACTAACGATTTCTTTTTCTGCCTACAATCCCTTGAGAACCATTTTTGCCGACTATTCGCACCCCGATTTTGAGAGGTGCGCCTGGACGGTATATAAAAAAAGGACCCCAACTGTTCTACACTTTTACTATAAACTTCTAAGACCTTCACGTGGGCGTCTGATGCACCTGACGCTACCTGCATATCGACAATTTTTTCTCCCAATAATTGCTTAATGCTAGACATTGCTAGTTCGTTAGCAGCAATTTTTGGCCATTTAAGATATCTTTTGCAATTAGATGGAATCAGTTCCTTAGTGATCATGGCAGTACCTGCGTTATCAGCCGGACAAAAAACAGTCCATGGCGTCTTCATGATCAAAAATAGTGAGTTATGATCGCTATCAGTTGTAGGAACAATTTCCATGTCAATTACAGATATTTAAAGTCTAACATCTATTTGAATATAATCAATGCGAGAAGATCCACCAACTCTGTTAAAAGTACATGTCCCAGTAACGTCAGACTTTGTTCTGCCATTAGCAGCTCTCACCCCATATTCCAAAGTTAGTGCATATAACTGGATTGCAAGCCGGGACCATCTTTTAATGGGGGGAGCACTTAGAATAGGAACACCCCACCTAGCGTCATCTTCCTCAAGCCCCAAAGTGTCCACCTGATCAAACGGCTCAAATGTGCAATTAAAATCACCAGCTATAATGTAGTGTGAGCCAGACGGGCAACTTGATAGTTCCTGCTCAAGGATTGGGACAAGGGGTGAGGGCGCTCCCCCTCTAGTTCCCCTAACATATATATTAAACAGTTCAAGAGTTATACCCCCCTTATTCCCACAAAGGGTGAGCCTCATTATATCTTGGCTCACACATTGATGTTCCACTATTCTGCAACCCAGTGCGATGTTAACCCAAGCTATAAGGCCCCCCGACGGCCGTCCTCGCCCCTTTGTTACCGCTGGTACACAGAAACAAGTGTAACCATGCTTGTACAAAGGAACTAAACTCCAAGTTTCCTGAAAGAGGCAGATATCCTGGCCTTATATCAATCTATTCCAATCAGGAAGTAGCAGTTTGTTGTAAAGCCCAGCTACGTTCCAGTAAACGATCTTCAGCTCGGAGCAACGGGGCGGAGTAATGACTGGTTCGCAAGGGGGGGTTTCCAGGGTGAAAGAGAGTGGCTGAAATAATGGCCCTATCATATCCTTAGATGTAGCAACCCTCGGGCCCCCTAGCACATTAGCCTGGTTACTAGCGCATTCAGCGAGGGTCGAGTTAGGAGGGGGTAGCTGGGACCTAAAACTTGTTGTGTGGACAAAAGGGAAACCAAATTGTCATTAAGGTGCATAGATTGAGGTTCAAGGTGCGTGGTTAGATCGGTTCTGAGTCAGTCATTATCTTCCAAGTGGGATTCCCCGTTTAAACACGGATCCAGTATGCAATCATGTGCCCTAGCAGCAGTGATTGTAGGGAAACGCCTAAACTGGATGGTTGAGGATCCTGGGGGACAAGTCCGATATTCTAATGCTAGAAGGTTTTCGGCCAGGGCAGATGTAGTCAGGGTAAGTTCAATGCAGTCCCAGGGTTGGCTATCGGACGTGCATCTTCGTGCCCTGGCTATGTCTTTCCTTATCAGTGAACGGCAACCCCTGACGTGGCGAATACAATGTATGGACTTATTAATCAAAGAGTCTTCATTTTCAAGGCCACCAGGTGTGGCAAGCCTGGGGACGTTGACCATGAAGACTGTTCGCGGTTGTACAGGGGGAGGAGGTGGTAATCGCCTTGGTTGAGTAAAATCCATAGGGGGCAGGCGTGGGGTTCCAGATGTATTATTTGATTTATTTTGTCTTGCATTAACTAGAGCAGCAGATTGCTTTGGCTGGGTGGTGAGTTCAGCAGGTTGGGAGAACCTCGCCTGCCTGTAATTAGGGATCTCACCAATCCGAGAAGCAAGAGCAGTCGGGGGAAAGGAAAAACTTACATTTGCAATGACACCCTCATTGTATGCAGATGTCGGTGCCTGTAAAGAGTAGGAATTATGCGGCAAATTAGATGTCAGTTTGTGCAGTGCCTCGACTGGGGCAATTAGCTTAACAATGGCCACCAACTCTCCAATCATACGCTTCAATGCGCCTATTTCTATCCTGAGTAAGTCAATAGCCTGCGTATGGTCTAATGATTGAGGGGTGCCGACTTCCGTTACCTCAGTGGTTACTTCAGGGGAGATCTCTGCAGCACTAAGAATTAAACTGTGGGGTGCTGCTTCCTCAGGGCAGTCGTGCGTGTCGTGCGTGTCAGCCAAAACTGAGAAACAGTTGGAGCAAACAACCGTCGTCGGCTCCAAGTGGTCTACATCTCCTTTGGCTGCTATGCCCGAACGCCGCAACAAGGCGCCCACCTGCTTACTAGACTTAGATTGAGTAAACTCAGAGCTAATTGGGACATGTCTACCAGAGGGTTTCAAAAACATTTGGGGGATAATGGTAGGGCGGGAGAGGCTACTACATTCCTCAAGAGAGGTGTGAGCAGCCTCTACGGGCTCAGGTGGCTCTGCTTCTAATATTTCTTCACAATCAGTGATTAAAGACTCAATCCTGTCTAAGACACAATTGTTTTTAGCATTCCTGAGAGACTTCCTCGCCTTTTTCCCCTTAACAGTCCCACCCAAAATACCATTTGTCCCCCCCGTCCCCTCCATAGCTTTCCTTTTGCCCATTATCCAGTTAAAAACATATGATTACAAACAGAAGCTTTCAATGGATCTAGAACAGAAAGGAGCTAAAAAGGATTGTCAAAAGCAAGCAAGAAGGATAAGAAGAGGAATATTCCAGCTCAACAAAGTACCTTTGGCGAGAGGCAACTACTCCAACAACGGCCAAATGTCAGGTAAAAGAGGGGTGGCCCTGCCCTGCCTCTTCCTGGCAATGACGCGCAAGGACGGGCCCGCCCTTGGCCCGGGCTTCGCCCGCGCGCGTCCCGCACAGCGGGGGAGAGTGGGCGCTTTTCAGCGCTGGTGGCAACAAGCTCCTCCTTCTCCCTGTAGCGGGACACCCTGGGGCTTGGAGTCCCTTCACTCGCTCCTGCGAGGCTGGCAGCAGTGTCTCTAGCGCGTCCCGTGCAGCGGGGGAGAGTGGGCGCTTTTCAGCGCTGGTGGCAACAAGCTCCTCCTTCTCCCTGCAGCGGGACACCCTGGGGCTTGGAGTCCCTTCACACGCTCCTGCGAGGCTGGCAGCAGTGTCTCTAGCGCGTCCCGCGCAGCGGGGGAGAGTGGGCGCTTTTCAGCGCTGGTGGCAACAAGCTCCTCCTTCTCCCTGCAGCGGGACACCCTGGGGCTTGGAGTCCCTTCACTCGCTCCTGCGAGGCTGGCAGCAGTGTCTCTAGCGCGGCCCGCGCAGCGGGGGAGAGTGGGCGCTTTTCAGCGCTGGTGGCAACAAGCTCCTCCTTCTCCCTGCAGCGGGACACTCTGGGGCTTGGAGTCCCTTCACTCGCTCCTGCGAGGCTGGCAGCAGTGTCTCTAGCGTAACTATACTGTACTGTACAACAAATAATCAAAATACATATAAAAAGAACACTTGGATTGGATTGGAAATCTAGTGTGCTGATCTTCTGGAGGCCACCAGTCTTAGTGCTAATTGGTAAAGTGCTGTAAAGTGCAAAAGATGGTTTTATTTAAAATTCATAGTAAATGTTTAATAAAAACCTGGGCAATCTGAATCCTCATAGTGATTTCTTATAGGGAAAAACTGGAATAGGTCATAGTGTGCCTGACAATGTGAAGACATCTGTTCACCTTAAACATAATATGCCACGTGCAAAACTAACACAGCTGATATGGTTAAAATGTAATTGTCAATTCTTACAGGCATTTCCAGCTTTGACAAATGAACCAGGTCAAATGTAGGCAAGGATCTGCTTGTAGTAACGATAGTCAGCTCAAAACCATCATTTAGAAAAATAAACATTCAGCCTAGCATGGCTTGTTGGCATTCCGCACTGTGAGAAGCATCTGCAGCTTTCACATCTGTCTGGCAGGAAGTCATGAATTGAGGATGTTTGCGCTTGAGGACAGCGGCATTCATTTCAATTTATTGACATTGTCAATATTTTGTTCTTTGCAAATACACGTTTTAGGCATTATCTGTCCCATTTTTCACGGCTTTGTAAGGGAAAAGTCAAGTATATAAAACAATGTTGTCAGTGCAGGCTCTAGGGCGGTGCAACCAATGGCACTGCACCGAGTGCCAGTCTTGGGGGTGCCATTTGCGCCCTGATGAGAGGGTAAGAGTGGCGGACGAGCAAGGCCAGCCTTCAGAGATCTTTATTTGCCCTGCAATTTTCAAGGGATATTTTTATGGCACCTCCAACACGGCCGAACTGACCAGTCAGGCAGTCAAATCACCCAGGCGGCTGGAGGCCACTAACACCTGCCACACACTGCTAACTGAGGCCTTTGGTCAAAAGCGGACAAACAGTACATTCTGCAAAGGAGCTTTCACATTCATTGCACCTTTTTCACAAATTGTCTAAGGCTCGTTGATTAACACCAGTGTTGCTGCTTTCACGGCGGAAGTGCACATGCACAGTGAAAGCAACCAAATCAGTCAGGAACCTGCCCG
This sequence comes from Calotriton arnoldi, assembly GCA_963921515.1. NCBI lineage: Eukaryota > Metazoa > Chordata > Amphibia > Caudata > Salamandridae > Calotriton > Calotriton arnoldi. Next base: position 304,287 of record CAWUFW010012397.1, read on the forward strand.
CAGTCGCAGTGAGCGTGAGACAGCAGTTCCTCTAATCAGCTAAAATGGAGTAGGCCCTGCGTGCCTGGCCGGACTGGTCAGAAGCACTGTTAGAACCAGACTTGCCTCTTTCTTCTGCGGTGCAGGATGGGTTCTACTGGTGGCAGTAAATTGAGCCATTGAGTGCATCAAGGGGGCCTGCTGCATCGCCTAGCTCACTCAGCCCCTCACCTTCAAAATGAACAGGATCTTAATCTCTCACATTAGGTTAATGAGCGTGTGTCTCTCTCTATGCAAGTTTTTGTTAAAGATCCAGGTGCCTGTTGCTTATGGTTCTGCATACCAGTGGTGTGGTTTAACGTAACCTCCCACCCTCCGAGGTTAGTAAATGTAGTAATGTTAAACTGAGCAATAGTAACATTTGTTATTCATAATGCTTGCAAATTGCAGGAGTGCTGTTTGAAGGAAAGTTAAAGCAAGTGCTGCAAAATCTGATTCCAACTTGGAGGCCATATAGCGCACTGGACAAAAAGACTAAGGAAGGGGCAGGAGGCAGCACAGATCTCTGGTACTGAATTACTTCTTTGTTTTTGTAGATTTATATGTCGCGAACTCGACCCGAAGGTATTGGAGCGCTTTACATGAGCACCAGTTACATTACACAAGGACACATTCATTTTTTTGGGTAGACACGGGGAGATTAAGGGGTATATTCACAAGAACGTGTGATAACTACTGCAAGAGTAGTGTAACGCAACTTTCAATATCGCAGCCCATCGCGGGAAAATAACCCCGTGTCAACGTGGAATTCACAACAAGGCGGTAGCATGCGATAGTCTGCCGAAACCGCGGACAAAGTCCGCGATACAACCACCACAATGGAGATAAACACACAATCCACAACACCAAAAAACACGCAATGGGCCAAAGCACGATGAGGAAACCAGCGACAAGCAGCGCCAGGCCTGCAACACACACCCGGCAGGCGTCAAAAACCTCCATAAAAGTAGAAAAAACCACCCACACACAAACTGACCAACACACAAGCACCATGGAGGCAGCCGGAGCAGGTGCAGAGGACGAGCGCAACCCCACAAGCACCCCGGACGACCAGCCTGGGACCTCGGGGACAGGGAAGGGCAAGGACAAGAAGACCAGGAAGACCAAGTTCATTCCGCAGGCGAACAGGATCATAGTCACGGAGGTGATGGAACACCATCAACAACTCTTCGTCACCTCCAACGTGTCATTGGGCACCAAAAATGGAATATGGCGGGACATCGTCGACAAGGTGAATGCCGTCGGAGAGCACAAGCGGACAATGGACGAGGTCAAGAGGCGATGGAATGACATCAAGCGGAAGACCAAGGAGAAACTCTCCGCCAACCTGAAGGCAGCAACGCAGACCGGAGGTGGGGGCCCAGCACCACAGCTGGAGCTGGATGACATGGAGGAGCTGGTGTCGACAGTCATCAGTGTGGAGACTGTGGCCGGAGTCGGGGGACCGGACACTGCTCGACAGGACACAACACAACAGGGTGAGTGACCACCAGGTACTGGGGGGACGGGGGGAGATGGCCACAATGGCACACATGCACAAGCAAGCAGGGCACAGTGCACACCCACAATCACTCTGGGTCCTCGCCCAGACCCACACACTGTCACAATGTACAATGCCATGCTGTCTGAATGTCAACCTGTACCATGCGGCTACATACATGTGGACACATTGTAATACACCATCTCCCCTTCACATCGCAGGGGCACCGTCAACACCTCCTGCAGAGCAGTCACAGCCACTCTTCACTGATGACGAGGAGGAGGACAACACCAGCATCGACACCCAAACCATCCAAGACATCATTGACCTCATCTGCCAGCAACCTCCAGGATCAGGGCAGCCCAGCTACATCGATGAGACCCCACCCACCAGCCAAACCACCCAGCAGGAGGCACCCACAGCCCCGGCACCCTCCCAAGACCCCCAGGAACAACAAATTGCCTTCCAACGGCGTGTGCTGGAGGGCCAGAGGGAGACGGCCGAGCAGGTGCGGGTGGGGTTCGAGCTCATGGCTAACAAACTGGACGCCATCCTTGGGTGTCTATGTCCACCCCATGGTCTCCAGCGAGCCCTGACTGACATCTCTGGAGTCATGACGCGGAGGGAAGAATACCTGTCTGCTCAGAGTGGCCCCAGCGATGCCAGCCGTGAGCTGGCAAACATGCGAAGGCTCATGGAGGACATGGTGCGGATGGAGGCGGAAAGGATGGCAGCCGCTGCTGCACATCAGCGAAATGTAGCTGGGATCTACCGTGCCCTGCATGTCCTCATCATGGCATTGCTGCCACAAGGCATGGCGATGATGAATGCTGCTGCCCCCACACCATCCACATCTCCGCCCCCTGGTGTGTCAGTGCCTCCCAGTGTGGCAGGCGTATCCACTCCGGCACCTGATGTGTCACTGCCACACAGTGCGGCCGACAATCCTCCTCCGGCCCCTGATGTGACAGTGGCACACAGTGCCGCAGCCGGCACTGCAACACCCACAGGTGGGATAGGGCACACACCCGGGGATGAGGACGTGGATGGGACTGTGGTCAGGAGGGCCAGGCACTAGCATTAATTTCCGCCACCTTGCCTGTTTCTGCTTGGTGCCGCACATGGCCTCAAGGCCTACCACTGACCCCGGATGCACTCCGATGCACTCACCTTGGACAGCGACATGGACTGCCACATCCTGTTTGACGACCAATGACACGGCGGACAGACTGCGGACTGTACCCTTCCTCTTCCGCAGTACAGGTCATCCCCGGATGGACACTGGCTGGCCCTCCACGTGCCCATATTGTGTAGTGTGCTCGGCATTGCCCTGTACTGCTCCAGCTGCATGACTGCACTGGATGTGCAAATAAACATCCAGTGACGCACTGCTGTGTAATGTCTTACGTCATTCATGTATGGAAGTGTGGATGAATGTGGGGACAGTGCCTTCCCTTGCGTCAATGATGTTCATCCTGTGGGATGCCAGTAAGAGGGTGCGACATTGCATTTTGTGTAGCGGGTTCCGTGAACACTACAGCAGGGACACACGCATCAGTCACTTCCTTGTCCGGACATGGACTGGACCACGCCCAGAGCCCACGAGTCATTGTTGCAAGCCCTGCGCTGGTCGGGCGTACGGCAGGCCAGACCACTCCGCTAACGCCCCGAGGGGGGGCCCTCATTGCTACCCGTCGCAGCCGTACTCGCTGGTGGTGTGCAGGTCACTGGTCTAGTTGTCAGAATGTCACAGCCACTCCCTGAGGGCAGGTTTGCACGCACACCACACCCATCCGGCACAGGCGTCACAGGCCATGTGATTCCGCCAACATAAGGGGCCGACGACGTCACATTCCCCTCTGCCGGTGGTGACTGGATCACAGACGCTCCACGGTTCTCAATCATTAAGGGCCCATGAGTTTTTGTGCACAGGGTTAGTGGCACACGAGGCCTTGTGGACGGCACAGGCCTACCACCACATGGTGCAGACTGGGGTTGCACAGGGTTAGTGGCACATGGGGCCTTGCGGATGGCACAGGCCTACCACCACGTGGTGCAGACTGGGGTTGCACAGGGTTAGTGGCATCCGAGGCCTTGCGGACGGCACAGGCACCCCGCCACGGGACGGTGACTTTGGGTGCACTGAGTCAGTGGCACCTTAAGCTGCTGAGCGGGTGTGCAGCCTGCGATGATGGCCTGTCCCGGCGGTCCGGACAGCTCAGGTTTTGTGTGCCCTGCTGGACCGCAGTGTAGGCCAGAGCCAGCAGGCAGCGCGGGCCTACCGCCACGTGGCGTCGCTTCCGGGATCCCAGAGTTGGTGGCACCCATTGGGCTGAGCGGGTGTGCAGCCTGCGATGGTGCCGGGTGCACTGGTATGTCCTATGCCGTGGAGTAATCAAGACCCAGCACCAAACGTGAGACCTGGTGGCCTGCGGAGCGTGGCTGCATGATGTGGAGGGTGCCATGTCCGCGGGCCCCGGGCTTGTGGCTTGCAGCGGCTTGTGGTGGGACCTCCTGTCTACGCGCCGGTGGTGGAAGGTGAGCATTGAGGCCTGGGTGTGCATGGGCGGGCATGCTCCGATGGGCGGCGGGTGAGGTTGGGGTGCCTCTGCCTGGGTGTGCATGGGCGGGCAGGCGATGTTGTCTTGTGCAAGTGTGTGTACTGTGCCAGTCATGTATCTGGGCTCTGTTTCAGCTGACGGCTCTGAATGAGATGTGTGACCTGGTGAACTGCACTACATACTGGCACGTGGTTGGAGACACACCGGTGGCAGCAGGTGAGCAGTGTGGCCTGGGTGCGCAGGGGCGGCACTCTCTCTCTCTCTCTCCCTCTCTTCCTCTCTCTCTCCTCTTCTCTCTCTCTCTCTCTCTCTCTCTCCCTCTCTCTCTCCCTCCCTCTCTTTATCTCTCTCTCCTCTCCTCTTCTCTCTCTCTCTCTCTCTCTCCCTCTCTTCCTCTCTCTCTCCCTCCCTCTCTTTCTCTCTCTCTCCTTCGCTCTCTGTCCTCTGATGTGCGCAGGACACACCTTCTCATCATGTTTTTTGTCTTACAGGCTGTGACCTACGTATTGTCCGGAGGGGAGCGGCCATGTGTCTTCATTTCATTTCGTTGTTCATTTTAATAAAGTTTCATTTGTTGCTTCGAAAGTGAATGTGTGCTGGTCATTTCTGTGACGACACATCCATGTCACCAGTTGTGATTGTGCAGCATCAAGCGGAATATTTTGTACATCTTTATGTGTGGCTGATGTGGCATGTCTTTGGTCGGGGGGGTGCCGGGGAGGGGTGGTCCTGGGGTTGGTGGCTGTGGGTGTTGTGGCCCTCTTGGGTGTCCGGGCCGCATGATGGGTGGCTCCATGGCATCTGTTGCCCTTCCGATGTAGCCCTGGGCTGTGCTCCCTTTTGGTTTGCAGGCTGCCGTCCGACTTTACACCAGGTCAGAGCAGGTGTAGATTTCCTGGTGCTAACGCGCCTTATCACCTGTTTTGTGTTTTTATCGCGGATGTGGCTGGTCGTTTTGAATGTTGAGGTGTGCTGTTGTCTCGACTTTTGTCACGGGAGCGCCCACTCTGCATCTCATTAGCGATATTTGCGGGGGTCCTCTGTGGCGATGTTTTTTGCGGCTGCTATCGTGGGTAAACTGGTGCTGTGGGCTGTTAACACCGGCTTGTGAATGGTGAGGTAAATTTATCACGACTTTGGCTGCGATAAAGTGCCGTTAATTCGGCGATAGCTCCTTGTGAATATGCCCCTAAGTGATTTGCCCAGAATCACAGGATGTAGGGTCAACACCGAGGCTCGAACCTTGGTTTCCAAGTTCCAAAGTCGACAGTCTAGCCGTGAGACCACATCCTCTCCCCATACTTGCCCCACCCTGGGCCCTCAGCACATTTTTACCACCTATTTCATGCAGACAATAAGTGCGGTTTATAGATTATATTTTTTACATTTGGCGCGGCACAGAGGATTTGTTTACGGAATTACTTTTGTGGTTAAATCTGGGAGATCCTAAATTGAAATTCACATCGTTTTATAGTAAAAGGAGTTGTGACTTTTTAAATATAGTTATTAAAGATATTAGGAAGTGGATATATATATATAGGAAACCGACAGATAAGAACACACTATTGCATTACAGAAGCATTCATCCTAAGAGTCGGAAGGATAATGTACCTTTTGTCAATTAAATTGTACTAATATACTGGATTACGATAGACATGCCTTTCTGCTGAAAACTAAATTAAAAGACAGAGGATGCTCAAGACAGAGGATGCTCTCATCGTTTAATAAGACACTCAAAGATAGCCTGTTATTACGATAGGGACTGGATGCTCTCAGATAGAAGTAATAGAAAGAATACTAGGATAGTTTTTGTTAGTATATTTTCCAGTGTGAGTAATAAGATCAAGAATTTAATAAACAGGAATTGGAATTTGTTGAAGAGCAGCGATACGACTGGAAAAACCTATTTGCATTCAGAAGGGGCACTAATATTATAAAAAATGTAATACATACTATTAGAAATGGGGGTCTCTAGTTGGCAGAGGTAGGTACCTTTGTCCAAATAGGGACCCTTGCTTCTGGTCAGGTTATGGGGGATACACACTTTCGATAACCCCTGCTCACCCCCTCGGTAACTTGGAAAGAGCACACAGACTTATCCCAAATGCAATGTGTAAAGTATTTGTACTCAAAACACACAGTAATACAGTAATAACACCACAAATGGACACCACACCAGTTTAGAAAAATAAAGTATCTTTATCTAAACTCAACAAGACCAAAACGACAAAAATCCAAAATACATGTAATGAAAATATGACTTTAAAAAGGTTTCAAACAACTTGGCTGGCCCATAGAAAACTATGGATGCGTGTTTCCTCTCAAAGTACCTTTAGTTGCGACAAAATTCACAAGGCCAAACAGCCGCATAGATTGGTAGCGTCGAAAAACAAAGAGATGCGTCAGTTTCTGAGATAATGGGGAGGCGATGCAGCACGTAGGAGAAGTGATGCGTCGAATCCGGTCTGTAGGGGGAAGTGATGCGTCGATTCCAAGACGGTTCTGGTCCGCGGGTGATGCATCGGGAAAACTTGCCACACAGGTATGATGCGTGGAAATCCGAGATGCGGCGGCAATCGATGTGGCGGGGTCGAGCGGTGCTGCGTCAGTTTTTCAGCCACAATGCCTCGATGCGTCGGTTCTTGCAACAGCGACAGGTGGTGTGTCGGTTTCAGCAGCAGCGCGGTGATGCGTGGAGATTCTTCTCACACAGCGGTGCTGTGTCGGAAAAACAGCTGCGAGAAGAGCAATGCATCAGTTTTCTTGTAGTTGCGCTGCTTTTCCAGCTCCCAACAGCAGGAACAACCTCCAGAGGCCCAACACAGTCACAGGCACCTTTTGGCAGATCAGAACTCCCAGCAAAGAAGTTCAAGGGAGCTGGGGGTGAAGTCTTTGTATCCCTGAGACTTCAGAACAGAAGGCAAGCTCTACTCAAGCCCTTAGAGATCTTCCTCAATCAGGGGGACACAGCACACAGCAAAGTCCTTGTCCTTTCCTTGGCAGAAACAGCTACTGCAGGCCAACCCCAGACAGCACACAGCAAAGGGGCAGTGCTCCTTCTCCAGTTTCTCCAGCTCTTCTCCCTGGCAAAGGTTCCTCTTGATTCCAGAAGTAGTCTAAAGCTCTGGGGTTTTAGGTCTAATACTTATACCCCAAAATGTCTTTGTTTTCTTTGTGCAAGGGTCTCTGAGCCCAGTCCAAACTAGTTCTGTCCTCACTGGTGCAGTATGACCACAGGAGGTGGAGACAGCATTGTTCAAGGGAGACAGGCCCTATTCAGGTGCCAGGAAAACTCCTCCCATTACTCTAAATTCAGGCAAGGTCTATTCAGCTTAGCTCTGAGTCATCCAGGAGGGGCCAGGTACACCTCAACCCCCCAGTGGCTGTCTACAGTGAATGCACATCCCCAGCCCCTGTCACTCCAAAACCAGACAGTCAATACACAAACAGGTAGAGACACACAGAATGGTTGAACAAGAAAATGCCTACTTTCTAAAAGTGGCATTTTCAAATACACAATTTAAAAACCATGGGGCATATTCACAAGGAGCTATCGCCGAATTAACGGCACTTTATCGCAGCCAAAGTCGTGATAAATTTACCTCCCCATTCACAAGCCGGTGTTAACAGCCCACAGCACCAGTTTACCTGCGATAGCAGCCGCAAAAAACATCGCCACAGAGGACCCCCGCAAATATCGCTAATGAGATGCAGAGTAGGCGTTCCTGTGCCAAAAGCCGAGACAACATCACACCTCAACATTCACAACGACCAGCCACATCGGCGATAAGAACACAAAACAGGCGATAAGGCGCGTTAGCACCAGGAAATCTACACCTGCTCTGACCTGGTGTAAAGTCGGACGGCAGCCAGCACCACAAAAGGGAGCACAGCCCAGGGCCACATCCGAAGGGCAACAGATGCCATGGAGCCACTCATCATGCGGCCCAGACACCCAAGAGGGCCACAACACCCACTGCCACCACCCCAGGACCCCAACCCACACCCGGAACACCCCCCCATTCCCGGACCACCACAGACGCAGCGCAGACAAAGACAGCGGACCCCCAGGAAACGTACCAGCCTCACAGACCCAAAATATGACAATGTCACCATCCACTACAGGCTGAAAGGGACAACCATCCTACGCATCCTGACCATCATCGCCTAACAGGCCTATGGCACCAACACAGCGGACAACCAACATCCCACCCCACACAAAGCTGCTGGCTTGGCTGCACCTGTTGGCCCCTGGTACCCCCCAACCAACACCCGCCAGAGTCGGAGGAGTCTCACAGCCAGCCACATCCAAGTCCCCCACACCTGTCCTGGACATCACCATCACCCTGGTACCCCAGTCCCCATACGTCCAACACAATGCGCAGGATCCGCTGGAGACCAAGCAAGGACCATAAGCCATAGCAGGATGCACGCACGCGTTGGGGGCAATCCACAGCACACATGTACTACCTGTGCCCCATGGTGACACAGCACACAATCACCTCAACAGGAAGCACACGTCTCACATCAATGTGCAGGCAACAACAGAACACCGTGGAACCTCCAACAATGTCGCCTTCAAATACACAGCCAGTGTGCATGATACCTTCATCCTCCGACAGTCCATCATCAACCAGCGTTCCCAGGATGGCAACAAGGGAAATGCACACCCCCTTGGCAAGTTCGAAATGAACACCCCACACACCTCAACTCCACAACCATGCAACTCACAACTCTGGCAATGCACACGTCACAAAATCACAACCAACATGCACAACAACATGACCACCCACCAGACACGACAGAACAACTTACAAATGTAACCTTGGCAAGCCCTGAACATGAGCCATCAAAGGCATGGCACCTCAGCCACATAATAGCCGAATGTGGGGAGAGGTGGCAACCAGGCATGTGTGAAGGATGCAGTAGAACCATGATCGGGAAAGCACACAATGCCAAGAGTGGCGGAGATGTGCTGGACAGACCGCAGTATGCAGAACACACCCATATCCATGGTGACATACACCTCTGGCGTATGGAGTGCAGTGGACAGTGGAAGCAACCATGTCACCCCAGCCAGTGGGGGACCTCGCGGAAATGTTGCCTGTGACACCAACCCCTAAGCGTCACCGGAGTGGGATGTTCCGGCGTAGGCCACGCCAGCGTAGGGGTGTGAATAAAAAGCACGTAGGCCTGGGCATGGTCCTCTCCCGGAAAGCCCCACGTCTCTGCCAGGGCGGCGCCTCCCACCCCGCCACGAGGCCGACGCCGTCCTCATGAGCGGAGTTGCCTGTGATGCTGTGGGCCTGCCAGACCCCGGCACGCTGGACCACGAACCCGTCAGGCCCGCCCCTGCGCAGCCAGGCCACACTGATCACCTGCCGACACCGGCGTGTGTCAAGGAGGGCCCACCACATGCCGGCGCAAGCTCCAAACCCAAGTCCCGCGACCTTGGCAGCCACCTCAGACCATCACGGCCTCCACGACACAGGCCCGCTTTAGTCCTTTCTCGTTGACGTACTCTACTGCCGCCTTCGGCCTACTCTTCGGACCAGTATGTCCCATATGTGAAACTGTGTCCTGAGTCATGGATGGCAGTGACCCCAAATCTGGGCCAGCGGCCACAGCACCAGACCCCCCCGATCAGTGAGGCATAGTTCCATATGGGCATCTTGCGACACGTGGTGCCACTAACCCTGTCCAACGTCAGCCGGCTACACGTGGTGCCACTAACCCTGTTCAACGCCAGCCGGCTACACGTGGTGCCACTAACCCTGTTCAACGCCAGCCGGCTACACGTGGTGCCACTAACCCTGTTCATCGTCAGCCGGCTATACATGGTGCCACTAACCCTGTTCAACGCCAGCCGGCTACACGTGTGTAAGGAAGTGGGTTTCTGTTGCAGTAACCCCCCCACTTTTTGCCAGACCACTGATGCACTTTGACTTGATGTGCCCTGGGTCCCTGCCAATCAGGTTCCCAGGGCCTGTGTTCTTTCCCCAAAACTGTACCCAATTGGCATCTCTGGCCACAGGTCAGCCCCTGGTAAATGGTACCACAGGTACCCAGGGCACTGTGACCAGGGAAGACCTCTAAGGGCTGCAGCACTTGTTGTGCCACCCTTAGAGGCCCTGTACCTTTACACACACACACAGCCTTTGCAGGCTGCGTGTTTTGGTGCAGAACAAAGTGAAGAGTCGACATGGCACACACCTCTGTGTGCCATGCCTACAACCCACTGCCCTGGCATAGGTCAGCCACCCCTCTAGCTGGGTGCACTCTACCAGTGGTGAGGGTACAGGTGCATGAGCCCTGTACCCCTACAGTGTCTAAGTCCATTCTTAGACATTGTAAGTGCAGTGCTGCCATTAAGAGTACATGGTGCTGGGAGTTTGTCATTACAAACTCCACAGCACCAAAATGGCGCCCTAAAAACTGGGAAGTTTGGTATCAAACTTCTCAGCACATTAAACCCACACTGATGCCAGTGTGGGATTTAATGAAAAATGCACACAGAGGGCATCTTAGAAGATGCCCCCTGAAACCTAACCCACCTCTAGTGCCCAGGCTGAGTGGCTGCTTCAGCTGCCACCACCAGACATATTTCTGGACCCCTGGGTCGAGAGCCAGCTGCTCTCGGGGGCCTGAAACAATGCACATCCTGGGACGAGGTGCCAAGTCTCCTCCCCCAGGATGGGCAGGGTTCACGAAGGAGAAGCTTCAAAGGCATGTTGCCTTTGTGAGCCTCTCCAGACCATTTGCTGCTTTCAGCAACTGGTCCCCACTGGTTCTACCCTCCACTTTGGGCGGGAGAACCGGCGGGAAAAACAAGTGAGGAAGGGAGGTGTGCCCACCTCTGACAACTCCACCCCTCAGGTGGGGGAGGCGAGGTGAAGCACAACCTCGAGTCTCCGCCATCTTGAGGATGGGGGGACCCAGCCAACCAGGGACAGGCTCCTGCCCCCCTCCCACTGGAGTGTGGCAGAATAGGGGGTGTACCCACCCCAGGGAAGGGACCCATTGGTCCCTGCCTTTTACCTACCTGTAACGCCCCCAAATCTAGTATTTAGGGGCACCCTGAACCTTACTTCCTCAGATCCAGCCTACCAACAAGAAGAAAAGAAGAAGAAGGATGAAGAGCCGTGCAGAGCTAACAAGAGGATGGCGCTCACTGACTTGGCCCCAGCCCTACAGGCCTGTCTCCCCTCGAACCTGCTCCTGCGAAATCCCGGCGTGTCGAGCAGCCAGCAACCTCACAAACCCCGGAGGACCTGCCTGCCTTCACTTCCAAGACTGTTTCTTCCGTGAACACCGGTCGTGTTTAAACTGCAGCTTCTGGCTCCGGCCGGACACCGCGAATCCAGCCCACTCTGCACCCGCCGAACCCGGCCCGAGCTCGAGTGGAAAAACACCACAAGAAGGTCACCCAGGCGATCCTGACCCGAGATCCGGCGACGCCTGACCTGCCTCAAGCCTCCAGACGACACCTGCAGCCTCAATCCAGAGGCCCCCCTCTACCGCGACCAGAGCGGGTAAGAAAATCCGACCCTAAAAGGCACCCCTGCACCCGCCACCCCACGGCCTTGTGTGCCCCAACCAACGGTGCCTAACCAACCCAAGACATCCCAACTTACCCCTCGAAGTGGTGGTCGCACCCAGAAGGTCCTCGTCCCAGAGCCTGCAGTGCCTCTTCAAACCGGAGGCTCTCCATAGAAAACAACAGGGCGTCCGACGTCAAAACAGCACTCTGCACCCGGCCGCTTCAGTGCCGCTGAGGGTGCACCTTTTGTGCCTACTTGTTTCCCCTTTTGCCCTGACCTAAACCCTAGGAGCTTTGCTCCCACAACCCAGTGGCCTGCTTGCCAGCAGCCACCAACCGGAGACCCCCTATCCTCCATAGGATAACATTGGGCCTCAACACTCTGCACCCGGCCGCCCTAGTGCCGCTGAGGGTGCAACAACAGTGCATCACTGACCCTTGGAGACCCCTGAGTCTAACCCCAGAACCCTAACTCCAAAGACCGAATACTTACCTCGAAACCGATAACCTGTTGTTCCTCATAGGATAACATTGACACTTCTTCTCCCAAAAAGTTTCTAAGTGTCGACTTTTGAAAACGAAGAATATTCCTTAAAAATCGCACAAATAACCTAAACGAATTTTCTCAACTATTTGCAGGAAAGGTCCCAGTGCTGAATCTAGGTATCCAGCACTGAGTAGGAAAAAGTAACGTAAAAGTAACTTACCTGTGAATTGAATTTCCTTCCATAGGATAACATTGGTGGTTCTATGTGAAAAAGTTTCTGTGTCGACTTTTGAAAACTAAGAATATTCCTTAAAAATCGCACAAATAACCTAAACGAATTTTCTCAACTATTTGCAGGAAAGGTCCCAGTGCTGAATCTAGGTATCCAGCACTGAGTAGGAAAAGTAATGTAAAAGTAACTTACCTGTGAATCGAATTTCCTTCCATAGGATAACATTGGTGGTTCTATGTGAAAAGTTTCTGTGTCGACTTTTGAAAACTAAGAATATTCCTTAAAAATCGCACAAATAACCTAAACGAATTTTCTCAACTATTTGCAGGAAAGGTCCCAGTGCTGAATCTAGGTATCCAGCACTGAGTAGGAAAAGTAATGTAAAAGTAACTTACCTGTGAATCGAATTTCCTTCCATAGGATAACATTGGGGTTTCTATGTGACAAAGTTTCTAAGTGTCAACTTTTGAAATACAAGAATATTCTTTAAAAATCGTACATCTAACTAAAACGCATTTTCTCAACTGTTTTCAGGAAATGTCCCAGTGCTGAATCTAGGATCCAGCACTGTGTTAGAAAAAGTAAACCGAAAAGTAATTAACTGCATTTTTCTTAAAAAGCCTATTCATTCCAATGTACTGCATTTGCTAAGTGTTGCATACTACTGCTCCCCTGTAAATCAAACAAAGTACAATTCCTATTGCTTTTTAAAACTGTTCAACATATAGCATCTTATCACTGTAAAGTATTTCATGCTTACCTGTGCAAAGCCTGCTTGGTTCTAAAATAAAACAACAGTATATTTTTTTATACAAAACAATTTGCCTAGAGTTCAGTTCTTGAGTGTGTGAATTCATTTGCTGACTGAGTGTGTACATCAAATGCTTAACACTGTCCTCTGATACTGCCTTACTGCTTGACCAAGCTACCACTATTAGAGAGTAAGGTTCTATCTAACTTTAACCTCTGCCTACCTCTGGAGTCACCTGGACCCTATACACACTATACCTCATTTTGGTGTAGTATATATAGAGCCAGTTTCTTACATCACGTGGTGCCACTGAACCTGAACAACGCAGGCCGGTGGGGCCATCCAACCTATGCCGGCGACACTAGGTGAATGGGCCGTGCTGACCGCTGCCTCAGGCCTACACCACGGTCAGGTAGGTCACACATTTGGAACTGAGTCTTGATTACACCATGGCAGTAAACATCATTTAAGGCAGAGAACAATTCACTATACTGCCTTCGATGTGGTGCCAACAAGTCTGTGCATGGCATCACAACCACACGTGTCTGTGGGCCTACGCGGACCACTGCCCTCGGCCTATGCTGCGCACGAGTGGGATCACAGATTTGGAACTGAACATCGGTAATTCAAAAGGCAGAATACATATCATCGCACGCACGGAGAGGCGTAAGAGGATCACGCGTTGCAGTCCGGAGGGAACAGGATCATCGTTACGGAGGTGATCGAACACTACCGACAACTGCCCTTGTGTCACTAACTCTGTGCCTCGCGAGCCAACGACACGTGGCTGTGGGCCACTGCTGACCGCTGCCTCTGGCCTACACTGCGGTCCAGTGGGTCACAGTCTTGATTTGGCAATGGTGGAGTTCATATCAGTGTACCGGCATCATTGCAGACTGCATCTCCTCACAGCACCTGTGCTACTAAGTCTGTTCCCCGACATTCATGAACACTCACTGGTCGTACATTGGTGGCGTTTGAGTTTATGGACTAGGGGCTAGTTTTCATCCTCATGTAGCTGATACCGAATTGTTGGTGAGGACGAGGGTTGCGCTTTCCACTCCTCCATTTGCTGCTTCCAGATAACATTAGACCTTCCGCATCATGCCCTGGAGGACACCTTCCACTGTCCCCCGCAACCCTCCGCAACATATACCTCGGACATTGATGGGGACCCGCTCAGGTCGCATGGCCCATCTGACTGCACCGCAAGTCACCGTCCCGTGGCTGGGTGCCTGTGCCAGCCGCAGTACATCCGGGGCCACTAACTCTGTGCTTGTCAGGTCTGGGACCCCTTCTTCTGAGACATTGAATGGCCTTTGAAGCAATGGTCTTGGGGTCATCAACGCCATGTGTCTGTGGCCCTGCGCTGTCCGCAGCCTCCGGCCTCAACTGCGGGCCACCAGGGCCCACACATAGCATCGAGTCCTGACCGGCCCAGACGTCGCATCACCGCAGGAGGCACACGCCACCACCGTAAGCACCACCTCCAACCGCCATCTGCCAGAGTCGAAACTGTGGTCCTGACAGACCTACGGAGTTGCTCAGACCTGTCGTGGATGCCATCATCGGCCTGATACCCTGCTCAGCACTCCAGGTGCCAGTGACTCAGTGCACCGCAAGCCATTGTCCGTTACTGATTGAGTTGTGTGCTGTGGAGAGGTTGCGCAGCAATGTCACCTCAAACAGTGTGGGAGCCCTGGTACGTTGATGGGGAAGATGATGCAGGTCTGACACACCCCACTGCACCTGCATCAGAAGTATATATCGTAGGGACACAATCCGAGACTTTTTCTTCACATAAGCGCGCTCATCTCTAGTGCCCCAACCCCAGTGCACTGCAACTCACGGACACTTCTGTTTGCATGTTGGCTGTCCTCTGGACTTTCTCCGGCTCACTCCATGTTGCTCAGCTGTTGACTCTGTTATGCATGTGTTTTCTGTTTCCGTTGCACTGGTGTCCAATGTTCAAGTTGTTGCCAGCACCAAGCATTCCGTGCGGACTGGCTTACACTCACCCCACACACATCCAGCACAGGCGTCACTGTACATGTGGCCCTGCCAATAAAGGGGTCCGGGCGCACGTGCCCGTGGCCAGTTCAACATGATATATGCGTGTGTCCCTGTGGTCTTGTTGTATGCATGAGGGCCCTGGGCCCTAGGACATTACATTGTGCTGTGTACATCGGATGCAGACATGTCACTGCAGGCAGAGGGTTGTAGCTTGGAAATGTAGCTTTGTCGTCACCCACTCAATTCGTAAGGGGAGTGGCCGGGGCCGTCGTATGCAGAGCCAACATGGATGTGTGACTGCTATTTGTGCGCCCCTGGGCGTGGTTCTGTACTGTGAATGTGCATCTGCATGTGTCTCTATGGCAGTGTGGGTCTCCTTTGTCGGGTGTGGGTGGTCCCTGAAGGGTGATAGACACCTACGTATGTGTTCTAGTTCGCATTCCAGGTGTTCGGCCCCCACCCAGGCCTGTTGGGCCACCTCCTTTTGGCGTTCTGACACCTGGCATTGGGGTGCCATGTGTGGGTGGGTGAAGTGTCGTGAGCCAGCTGTGCTTGCGTGTGCTTCCTGCTGTGTGGTCTGTTGAAGGCTTTGTGTTCTCCTCTGAGTAGCTCGGCTGCCCGGGTCCTGGTGGTGGGTTGCGTGGGATATCCATGGGCTGTTGTAGGGCGTCAGTGTCGACGGTGTTGTGGTCCTCTCCGGCATCGCAGATGTGTTGTCTTCTGTGCTCTGCTGGAGGTGTTGTGTGCCCCTCTGCAATGTGCTGGGGAGATGCATGTTGACATTGTGTTGCAATGTATGTTGGCGCATTGTTCTGGTTTACATGCAGACTGTCTGGCAATGTACATTGTGACTGTTTGGGAGGTGCTGGATTCTTCTGCGGGACAGTGTACATTTGGACTACATGACGGATGTGAGGTCGTACGCGTAAATTTCCATTTCACACTTTCCAGCTCTGTCAGGTGCAGTAGGCATGTTTCTGGGCATGTGCGGAGCCAGTTGTGTCCTCTGTTCTGCAGTGTCGGCTATGCGCATTGTACCACATTATCGTCGATGTGGGTGTGCTGTTCTTGCTATGTGTGTGTGCTGCAGTGTGCCAAGGGGATCTGGGACATGATCCTGGATAATTGTGGGTGTGCAGTGTGCTACACCCCGTTGTGCATGTGTGCCATTGTGCCCATCTCCCCCGTCACCCCCAGTCCCTGTTTGTTACACTCCCTGTTGATGTTGTGTCAGGTCCTCTCGAGCTGTGTCCGTACTCCCTACTCCTTGCACCGTCTACACACTGATGACTGTGGCCTGGGTTTCCTCCAGCTCCTCCTGTGGCGCAGGACTGCCACCTCCTGTCGCCGTTGCTGCCTGCCTGTTGGCAGCGGGTTTGTACCTGGTTTAGGTTGTCACGTCCTGCCGGCCCCTCTTGGCCTCCTGGATTGGCCTCCTCGGCACTCCGACTGCATTCCAGGTGGTCTGCTTGTGGGTCAGTTGCTGGTAGTGTTTTGTCACCTCCGTGACGCTGGTCTTGTTTTCCTGCGGTCTGCACCCCGTCTTCCTCTCCCTTTTCTCCTTGGCCTTCCCCGACCCAGTTGTTCCTTGCTGGTGGTCTGTGGGGGTTGTGGGGTTCGCGTTGACCTCTGCGCTGGGTCAGGGTGCATCCATGTTGCTACGTGCTTTGGCTTGTTTCTGGTGTGTTGTTTCTGTGGGTTTTATGGTGCATTTTCCCACCAGACGCGTGGGATTTGCAGGCCTGTGGCTGGTTTTCGCTACTCTTTGTACCGCAATTGGCCTCATCGCATGATTTTTCGCGTTTCGCATTTTTGCAGCGTGACGTTGATTTTCACGCTGACATTTGACGCGTTATCTGGTGTCTATCGCATGCTACTGCCTTGTTGTGAATTCCACGTTGATACGGGGTTATTTTCCCGCGATAGGCTGCGATGTTGAAAGTTGCGTTATGCTACTCTTGCGGTAGTTATCACACGTTCTTGTGAATATACCCCTATGTTTACTAAAAGATGTGTTATTAAATAGTACATGTCCTACCTTTCACATACACTGCACCCTGCCCATGGGGGTACCTTGGGCCTACCATAGGGGTGACTTACATGTATGAAAAGGGAAGGTTAGGGCCTGGCAAGTGCGTGCACTTGCCAAGTCGACATGGCAGTTAACAACTGCTCACAGACACTGCAGTGGCAGGTCTGAGATACCTGTTCAGGGGTACTCATGTGGGTGGCACAATCAGTGCTGCAGGCCCACTAGTAGCATTTGATTTACAGGTCCTGGCACACTTCAGTGCACTTAACTAGGGACTTACCAGTAAATTGAATATGCCAATCAGGGAGAACCAATTGTAACAACAATTTACACAGGGAGCACTTGCACTTTGACACTGATCAGCAGTGGCAAAGTGCCTAAAGCATCTAAGCCAGCAAAAACTAAATCCAACACAGCATCAAAAACACAGGAGGTAGAGGCAAAAAGTCAGGGGAAACCACTCCAAAGATGCCAAGTCTAACACATACATATAAGGAAAAGAAACAAGGTGCTCAAGTAAGTATTGATACTGGTAATAGAGTAGTAGTAAGTTTGAATATGGAAGCTGTAGTATTTACTTAGCTTGCATTGGTGGTTCAGTAAATACATGTCATGAGTAAATCACCATGTGCAACATATGACTAACTGTAGGAATAAAAACATAATGTATTTGTTCATGTGTACTTATGAAAAGGTATATGTGGGAGAAACTGCAGTACCCAGTTTTTGGGAACTGCTGAAAAATTTTCCAGCAGGGAAAGGATTATATGTACTACAAACTAAGCATCGTAAACAGACTTGAGTTATTAGATAGAATTGTCTCAGCATGACAATTTTTACTCAATACAGACAATTGTGTGCAGCAGGTACAAACCTATGAACATATGCTGGTTTTGCTTCAGAAGATGGGCTATCTGTAAAGTTTTTACCACAGTACGAAGGCTGCAGGTAGTATGATCTTTAGCACCTTCGGACCTGTGTTATTTACAGTGAATAGTCGCTCTTGTCACAAGTTTTGCATAGAGTGTACACTGTGTTTAGTAGATACCTTTTAATGCTCTATGGTATATTTCTCATGAGAGTTTCACTGTCTGCAAACATTGTGGTACAGAGTAAACTCTCTCCAATGAGTAAAACACTGGTAACAGTACCCACTTTTCTACTCATATCCACTTTTTCAATGTAGGTTCAGTGACTTTCAAGGGTTTGATCCAGGTAAAGCATGTCCATAGTAGGACATTAGTTATGAAACAGGCCTTGGGTATAAGGAAAATCTTTGCTTTCCCTGAACAGTTGAATACAGATTGAACACCATGTGCAGGATAGGTTTACCCTTTCATTTGTAGTTCATAGTCAACATGAACTCTGCTACCCATGAAGTGTATGGTATAGCGTCAATGTTGCAAATAAATGCTTGCTTTATCTATGGGGGGGTTGTATGTTTGATAGCAGTAAAGACGCTTTAGATTATTCTAAGCTATTTTGCACTAACTTTCATAGATCTAATGTTATACCTGTTTAAAGCTCAATGAGTACAAAAAAAGCTTGGATGATGTCATCAATGATATCATTTCAGATGCCATCAGCAATGTCATAAATGCTGTCATAGAACATGTCATGAGTGATGTCATATGTGAGGTCATAAGCAGAGCATGGCAGGGGAGCAATTTATGGTTAGCCTGCGGCCAGACCCTGCAGCCAACACCCCCTCATGAAGCCCACCACACTCTGCGAGCGGTGTTTGGGGGGTTGGCCATAGGGCCTGGCCCTGGGTGCCCCCCCTCCCCGAAGGCATCCCTCCCTGAGCCGTTACTGGCCCCAGAGACCCCATACCCGGGGCCACTTATTTCAATAAAGGGGAGGTGGCCATAAGGCTCCCGTTCCCAAGCCTTATTAGGCCCTGGGGACCAAATGCCTCAGGGTCACTCTTTAAAATTAAGGGGAGGGGGTTGCATGTGGGCCCCCTACCCAAGCTGATTTTGGTCCCAGACATCCCATCATCCAGCCTGGCAATATTTGTATGGAGATGGGGGCACGTGGCCCCCTTCCCTGGGCCAATTTCAGCCCTAGAAACGTTGTCCTCCATACATGGCGCACCTTACAGGGGGGGCCCGTGGACCCCTTCCTGGGCTAATTTCAACCCCAGGTACCCCATCCCCTGGGGCTCTGTATATTTTACAAGGGGAGGAGGGCATGCGGTCCCCCTCCCGAGGCGGATTTCGGACCCAGGGACCCCATCCCCTGGGGCATAGCCTCATTAAAAGTGGGAGGGGGCACTCTGACCACTCCTGGGTTATATTTGACCCCAGATCCCATCCCCCGGGGCCCAGAAAATGCTACAAAGGGGAGGGGCATGCATCCCCCTCCGGAGTCCGATTTTGACCCCGGAAACCCTATCCCCTGGGCTCTGCCACAATAAAGGAGAGGGGGCCATGCGGCCCTCCTCCTGGAGCCATTAGTGGCCCCGGGGACCCCTTTCCCCAGGGTCAGCTACTGCTATGTCCCAGAGTGCCCACCCTGGGGCATAGCTGTTTACCTGCCCGCACTGGCATGGCCAGGGAAACCTGTGCTTGTTCTCGCTTGGTGGGAGCAACTGCCAAGCAAGAGCAAACGCAAAGTCTGCTCTTAGCTGGCGGTAACTTACAAAATGCTCCCGCCACTTGGTAGTGGACTTCAGATCTCTTTCACTGCCCGCATGTTTAGCTGCTCCCTGTGGGCAGAAGCAATGCAGTCTCCTGCTGGATGCGGGGAGCTGGCTGAGGCCGCAGGGAACTTGGGGCTCCCCTACAGCCCCCAACTAGGATATGGTGGGTGCTCTGGGTGGGCACAAGGGCACCCACACTTTGTTGGCCGGGACCCGGGGGATGAGGTCCCTGGGGCTGAAATCTTCCTGGTCTGGGGGCTGCGTGACCCCCCCCTTTAAACATTGGCTGGGCCCCAGGGGTTGGTGTCCCCAGGGCCAATATTTGCCTGGGGAGAGAGGATATGTGCCGCCCTCCCTATTTAAAAGGTGCTGGGCCCTGTGGGATGGGGTCCTCGGGCCGAAATTAGCCCAGGAAGGGTGGCT
The DNA here is from genome assembly GCA_963921515.1 of Calotriton arnoldi. NCBI lineage: Eukaryota > Metazoa > Chordata > Amphibia > Caudata > Salamandridae > Calotriton > Calotriton arnoldi. The sequence goes on from CAWUFW010012397.1 coordinate 324,489, forward strand.
GCATGTCTCCTTCTCCCATAAATATAGTGGTGGGCCCCAAAGGATGGGCTGACTGGGGCCAAAAATGGCCTGGGGAGAAGGGCTATGCACTACCTTCTCTAAAGAATGCACCAAGCCTTGGGGGATGGGCTCCCCAGGGCCAAAATTGGCCCAGGGAGTGGGATATGTACCCCCTCCTCCACAAAATGTGCTGGGCCCCAGGGGCCTAAAGCAGAATAGGGAGGGGAGCCTTGTGTCCCCTATTCCTAAAACATATTGCTGGGCCCCTGGAGTGGGGTCCCGGGGTTCCCATGCCCCCTCTCCCTAAAAAATGCATTGGCTCCCAGGGATGGGGTTCCTGGGGGCAAAAGAGGCCCGGGGAGGGGACCTGTGGACTCGCTGCCTTTTGAGGGGTTTGCCACATGACCTGACCTCAGTCCAAGCCCTGCAGCCAGCCTTCCGCTGGGCACAGCTGAATGCTGTGTGCGACATGGGGTTGCCTGAATGCAGGGGGGTGGGTCGCAGCCGTGCGTTGCGTGAAGTTGGCTGAATGCAGGGGTGTTGGACCCCCCACCATGCGCAGCGCCAGATGGATTAATGTATGGTATTAAATATTACTTTACGTTAAAATGCTGCTAGAAGTTCATTGGAAAAAACATAGGATACAGGGACATTATACTGAGGAAATAGCATTAAAAAAAACATTGAAATTCACTGAAAGATACAAAGGTTACAGGAACATTATAGTTAGCAATAAAAATGAAAAAATCCTTAGAAATTCACTAAAAAAAACAAAGATTACATGGATGTTATAGTTATGTTTAGATTTTACACACACAAAACTATTGATATTCAGCAGTTATAGTTATCTCAAGTAACTATAACCTGCACCTTAAGGTAACTATAACTCAAGCCCCTGCCATGCACTGCTAATTGCACCACATCTTTTATCACTCATAACATCTTCTATGACATCATTGATAATATCAATGTAAAATTTGCTGTAACATTATTAATGAGAAAACTGTGCATGGCGAACACAGGATCCTCCAAGCAAGGGAGAGGATTTTCATTTACCTTCAAGCTTTAAATGAGGCCCTCAGTGGGGACATTCACTACACATTCATATTAAACCTAGATCTTCCAATATAATCACAGGATCGGATTCGAAGCATGTTGTGTCAGAAACATTTTATCTTGCTTGGTTTCCTTGAGGAAAGTGTAGTTTTAATTGGGGGTTTTACTTTGGGAGGCTATACATATACCTTCTGTATCATAGATTCAAAAAAGTCACCCTTTAATGAGAGAAATGCCTCTAGTGTGGTTTACAGACTGTTTATCTTATTGGGCCCTTCATTGCCAATTATGCTTCCTATCTTTTTTCTCCTTCAGAATCCTATATATTCTTTTACTTTTCGTTAAACTTGCAATGGCCTACATTTAAAAAAGTGGGCAACACACAGAAGTGACCTAAATAAGAGCATGGCAAAGGGAAATGATGGGGTGATTAGAATTGATATTGCAAGGTAATGCTGAGCCATTTTCATGGCTTGAGGAGTGGGAATGAAAACACTAGTTAGCATTCTGAATCGCAATGATTGAAGAAGAGAACTTGGCTTTACCTGTGGGAACATTTGTGTTCTAACAATTCAGTGTGTTGTACGGTGCCTAGGATGGTTAGCTCAAATGCCACATACTTGAAGGAAACATGAAAGGAAGAGCAAGAGAGAGAAAAATGCAGAGCCTTGCTCTCAAAATCATACACCAGCAAACCAGATGCAATTGGAATACATCCATCCTAGAGACACAGTATTGGTCCCAGAGCAGAAAACAGCTATAGTGTGGAATTTTAGTCATTGATGCTGTGTGGTTGCTCCCATTCTACCACCAAAATTCAAGGGATTTTAAAACTTCATCAGAGTACATGCCTGCATTTACTGTTTTATGATGCAGTAAATTCAGGGGCATACATTGATTTTGTTAAGGCGACTCTCAGTGTAAGGATTTGAATTGACTCACACTCTGAATATGGGGTGGTGTAGCTATTTATGGATTTTAGTCTTCGTCTTTTTCTCATTTACATTGCTTCATTAACCTTTGTGGTCTTGGCAGTATGCTGCATTTGCTAATTGGTAAAGATTCGTTTTATATGGCCTTTTAGGCCTCAGTGAAACTCTCTATACCCTCATTTTCCAGTGATACTATTCAATTTCCATTTTCCAGATTCTGCCTTACTCTAGTCCGTACCTTTCTCTCTCCCTCATTTTACTGTCCTTTGCTTTTCATGGCTGGATCTCTCGTCCAAACTCCCTAACAACAATCCTTTACTCCTTCAATTTCAAATCAATTATTTTCACTCTTTCCTAACAACTCCATGTGGGGCAATCATGCCATCTGAGCGTGACTCTGCAATCTGCATGATTGCCTCTCAGGTGGACCCTGATGATTTTACATCACCTCACGTACTTTAAACAAAATTAAATGAGAGCATTATATTCTACACACTTTATCAGTTAATTCCCATGTTATTTTGACATGGCGACCATCTCCTAGGATGCTTCTGCACTTCTTATGTAATCCCTTTCATATGTTCAATGAATAATTCTGATAAACCGTTTTTATGTACTGTTTTTCTTGTGCAAAATAACGTTTAGACCTCAATTAACTTATCTGAAAAAGGTGTGTAGAAACAGTTTAAATTCTCGTTTTCAGACCCTGTTCACAAACTGAACATATACATCAATGTTCATATTGAAGAGCATGAATTACGTTCAGGAATCCATAAAAAGACTTCCTCTAAAAGAGCATGTGTTCAGATCAGTCAAACTGAATGTTCTCCATCGTCTGCCTGCCCCAACCAACACAACCGCCTACTTTATTAAATTCAAAGGAGCCCTCAGATCCCACAGATCCCACATACTCAACATGAAAAACAGAGCTATAAATAAAGCTCTCACTTAAACACTATATCAGAAAATGTATTTATCTCTCACTCTGCAGCACACATAGAAAGAGGAAAATGCCTCTTATGATTGTTTTTGTGCAGAACAGTGCCCCTTCTTGCACAAAAACAATCCTGCTGACAAGATAGGCACCCTTGCACAATGGTGCAAGGGTGCATGCATTGGCGGTAGGCAGCCGAAATGGCACCAGCGCAGGGAGAAAGGACAGAAAGGCTCAGTTTTGCATAAATACGGTGCATTCCTGGCCTTTCACTTTGGCTTAGGGCAGCACAGTACAGCAAGATGACTTGCTGGGCTGCCCTACTGCACAACGTAACCTGATCTTTTTTTTACCAATTGGAAATAGCACATTTTAAGAAAGACAAATAGTAAGAAATCTATGTTGTTCTTTGTTTTATGGGTAACCATATACCCACAGCTGGTAAATAAAATGCTACTAGTGGGCCTGCAGCACTTATTGTACCATTCACTTAAGTAGCCTTTTAAAACCTGTTTCAGGCATGCCATTGCAGCCTGTGAGTGCAAATTTAAACTGCCATTTCGACCTGACAAAATAAACCATTTCAATATGAATATATGTGTATTGCGCACACCTGTTTTTTAATCTAGAACTAGAAGATAATGTTTAAAAATTATTATCTAAACAGTTTGAATGTTTGGTATGCTGGTCAGGGACGTGTGACTGCCTACCACACTTAGAACTCAGAAAGGAATCAAGTGGCCTATTTAACAAATAAAAAAAATTCTTGTTACAACAATGTGTTGGATGTCCAATGCATTTCAGGATCTCTATCCCTTCTTCAGGACCACTGTGGAAAATAAACAAAAACGAGGAGGGTGGAAATCTCACAAATCTGTTTGTTTTATGCTAAGTTACTAGACAAAGAAGAATTTTAGTCAAGCAAACTTACATCATTGTAACAAGAAAAATAAATAGGCCACTTGATTCCTTTCTGAGTTCATTCTCATGTTTATTGTATTATGTACTAATGTAAACTTTTTTAGAATGAACATTCAACAGTGACATACAGTACAAATGAATTGTCAATACAATAAAACAATCGATATTGTTGATAAAGTTCTCGCGATATGAGATCATTCTGCATATAAGTTAGTGTTAGATTCCAGAGCTGTGCGGCCAGGTCACAAGTGACCAGTGACACTTGCAGGAAGGCAAAATAAACCCTTTGCCAGGCCTAAACCTTCCTTATTAATACATATACGTCATCCCTAGTTTAGGCCCTAAACAGCCTATAGGGCAGCGTGCATTGTATTTAAAAAGTTGCACATGTACTTTTTGGTTTTACATGTCCTGGTAGTGAAAAACTCTCAAATTAGTTTTTCACTGTTGCAAGTCCTACCTCTCCCATAAGATAACAATGGGTTACCTTTTCTACTTTAATAAGTGATAATTTCTGTTTGGCAGCAGGTAGGAACTTTATTTTTGATGGTGTCTGAAGAAATTATAATTTAAAACCCTCTTAATGGTAAAGTCGGACTTTAAGTCACAATTCTGAAAATTCCACTTTTAGAAAGTTGGCATTTTCGTGTCCTAATTATTAGGTGCCTGCAGCCTGTACCCTTGGTCACATGACTAGGGGTAGTTGGCAGTTGACTTATGTGTATTGCTTCAAGATAGTATCACAATAGAGGGTCTGAGTGTTAGCAGGATGGGCCATCCTGACTTAATGGAGGGGCAGTGCTGCCACCTGTTACACTAGCACTTCAAAGGCACTGCCTCAGCTAACACACAAAGGACTTCACATTAGCCTATTCTACCTGCAGACTGACTGGGATGAGGGTAGGGAGGCAGGAAACTCAAGAGACTTCTGTAGGGGGAATACTCCAGAAGCTTCTACCACTTCAAAGGGTTCCCCAGGTATAAAAATGGTATCCTCGAAGCCACTCTTCAGTACACTCCTGGGCCTCTGGATAATACAGAAGAAGGACTGTATTGCTGCTTGAGGCCTGCTCCTGTGTGAGAAGGAAGACTGGATGTTCGCCCTTCTTCCTAGGCTAAATTGACTCTAAGGGTCAGCTGGCTGACCTGTTCCAAGCTACAGGGACACAACAAGCTCTCTCTGAAACTGCCCAGCTGACTTGCTGTACTGGATCAGCCTGGACCTGTATCTGGACCTACCTGAGCCATGCTGGCATCTGCTGGAGTGAGTTCCTGATCCCCAAGAGGTGCCTCTCGAGTTTTGGACCATTGGTGTGGCATCAGTAGAACTCATTCTAGAAGAAAACGAAAAATCCTGATGTTTTGGGCTCTTCACAACCAAGAACAGGCCCTTTCACACCAAAATCTTGTCACCCATGCAGACCGCCAATCTAAAACTCCAGTGAGCCAGGCTGTTAGAGATACAGAGCCACCAGCGACGAATGGCAATACGAGATCTGCATTTCGCGCTACAGCTTCAACAGCCAGAGTTGAGCGCCAAAGCAAAGCTCCAGCAATGACCCTCAATAACACCTGACAGCATCTTCATGCTACAGGGATGACCATCCGCAACGCCCGGCCTGCTCTTTGAGCTACAGCGATGACCATCCGCAACACTTTCCATGCTCCTCATGGACCTTTCCACCGTGAACTGGACTCTTCTCACTGGACCTTTGAAGGTAAATATTTCTGCAGGACCAACCTTGTCCATGTATACAGCCTGGGCTCCATCGTGGTCATCCTGAACTTGTGACTTTCACCTAGTCTTTCACAAGCTAGATACCCACAAATGGTGCTTTATGCTTTTAAGCGTTATACTTACCTAAAATCTTTGAACATGCATATCTCCGGTTCTACTGATTGGATTTTTGTTGTTTTGATGTCAAATGATTAATTTCATTTTACTCTATTTTTATAAACACATATTTTTCATGTACCGCCCTAAGTGCCCAGGCATGGGTCCTATGCTCACTGTGGCACTGGAACCAGATTGTACCCGGCCGATGAGCCCATAACTAAAGTGAAACTGGTCCTGGGTTTCTTGTGTTCTGGTTAAGGGAGGGCCTGGCTTGGCAGTTTGGGCTGAACTGTTCTCATGAGTGATTGCAATTAGTTAGACTTATTACAAGCAGCCTTCCATCACCTTATGTGTATTTCATGTACCACCCTAAGTGGCAGGGGTATGCCCAGATGTGGGTCCCATGCTCACTGTGCCACTGGAACCAAACTGTGCCTGGCTGTACATGTATAACTAGGGCAAAACTGGTCCTGGGTTCATGTGTTCTGGTTAAGGGAGGACCTGGCTTGGCAGCCCGAACTTGACTGCTCCCATTAGGAATAGGGTCAAGACTGATTTGCATATGGTTGGGTTCAAACTGAGGTGCTTGCTGCAATATTGGTGTTATGATATAGTTGAGTGGCGCTCCAAGGCGTACTCGCAAATGGTGGGAGCATTCTCTAGGCCGAGAATCGTGCCAGATCGGGCACCACATTGCAGCTTCATGAACTTTGGAAGCTCGCACTTGGATGAGAAAACATGATCATCATCTAGAATATAAGCAAAGGAGAAGCTCGATGTTTTCGGTCAGAATTATCACTGAAAATAAGGGATCCACGAAACAACTGAATAGACCTGAAGAAGTCGCGGGTTCATTACTTGTAAAACGACGAAACACGTGTTGGCTAGGAACCCAAGAATTTGACTGGGCTGTATAAAGACACCGTCCACAGAAGCTAAGAAAATAAAAGAAACACGGAACCAAAGGAAGACGACTGTTGTTTATATTATTGTTAATTGTACATGTTCTCTCAGCCTGTGCAGGGGATCAATCAATCAATCATGTCACTTATAAAGCGCACTACATACCCGCGAGGGTCTCAAGGCGCTGGGGGAAGAGGGGGTGGTGCTGCTACTGATCGAAGAGCCAGGTCTTGAGGAGTCTTCTGAAGGCCAGTAGGTCTTGGGTCTGTCGGAGGTTGGTGGGGAGGGTGTTCCAGGTCTTGGCGGCGAGGTGGGAGAAGGATCTGCCACCGGCGGTCGTTTTCCGGATGCGGGGGACTGTGGCGAGGGCGAGGCTGGTCGAGCGGAGCTGGCGGGTGGGGGTGTAGAAGCTGAGTCGTCTGTTGAGGTAGGCTGGTCCGGAGTTGTGGAGTGCTTTGTGTGCGTGGGTGAGGAGCTTGAAGGTTATCCTCTTGTTGACAGGGAGCCAGTGCAGGTCTCTCAGGTGGGGTGTGATGTGGCTGCGTCGGGGGATGTCGAGGATAAGACGTGCAGAGGCGTTCTGGATGCGATCAGTGGTCAAACTGAGGTGCATTGGTGAGCAAAAGAACAATGGGTTGGAGTGCTACTCCAAGCGATTGCCAGTGGCTAGACTTATGGAAAACAGCCTCCCATCACCTTTTGAGTGTTTCATTCAATGGCACAACTACCACCCTACGGCCACATGGCTCAAGTGAGAAACCTAGGGATAGCCAAGGACTCAGATGTATACTTGATACAACATGCCAACAACATCACAAGGAGCACCTTCTACATATTGAAAACACTGAAACACATCTTACCATACCTTGGATACCAACAAAAATGACAAGCTACCCTAATGCGTGTTATCTCCAAGCTCAACTAAGCCAATAGCCTATACCTTGGGGTCCTTGCTTTATCATATGGAAAATACAACAAATCCAAAATGCTGAGATAAAACTTGTCCTCAGCCTTCACCACAGAACATGCATAACATCAGTCATGCAAACACTCCATTGGCTACCTGTGACTCGATTATCAATATTCGAACCACATTGAATCATCCGAAGTGTCTTCCACGAAATGGTCATCTACAATACAAATAAAATAAGGCACTGTGCTCTATACTAGCACCATAGATTGTGCTTCTATTTTATAATAGGAAATCCATACGAGGTTCTATTTTCTTGATAAAAGAAAGGACATGCCTGGATATTTATTGCTAGCCAAAACTCACAGCATCCATGAGTATTTAAAGTTCGGAAGAGAGGTAAAATCATTGTTTTTCCCGAGATAATTTACTTTGACCCTGGGATGGAACTCAGAACTATAATCACTTCTATCAGAATAAGTATGGTGCATAGCTTTGGAACAATCCAAACATTGCATCACAACAAATAGGGAGACGCAGAGAACCTACCAGGACTAGGCACTTCCCCCAGCAAAGCTTCAGAATGACATATGATATGGATGTAATATAACAACCATTCCATGACAACCATAAAATGTGCCCCTAAACTCACAATTACAAGTACCTTCAGCATCCGAAGACCCACATTCTTCCTATTGAAATGCAAGAGTATAATCATAATCCACCCTTATGTCACAGATATAGAAGTGTCTATTGTACCTCCTGCCTACAACCACAAGATGGGGAACAGTAAGTTCAGTATTTCTGACAGCCCTCCTTGTTTCAATCTGAAAGAATTCATGTCACCATATAATATCATATAAAAGTTCACTATCTGATCCCTCCTTCATTAAAGGGACATATACATAATGTTTAAAAGGACAGGTGGTACCTTGTTGGCAACTAGAGGACACAGTGTTAGACTATACCAGCCTGCCTAACTACCCATTTAATGCTAACTAGACAGGACTCAAAAGACAAAAGAGATCTACCACAAATGACTGGTCTTGGAAAGAACTCTAAAATAGTACACCCTGCAGATCCCAACCAGTCAGGTATCTTGACCGCCAATAATCTATTATTAAAAAAGGATGACTATAACAGAGCGCATGTCGACAAATCTCCTTACCTGATGTCTCATGATGGCAATCATATAAATGAGAACTGTAATGTCGTCTACTCTACACCTGTTACTGTCCCTAGAGCCACAAGTTCTCAGAGTGGATGACATCATGCTAAAGCCAGCATAGGAAATAGATGGAATACATAACGAAAAGTTAATAATGCAATAAAGGGCCCTGAAGAGCTAATCAGAGATGCGAGCATACCACAAACTATAAAAAATGAATGCCTATGTTTAACAATTCCTCATCCAACACATGGCCAAGTGCTGCATCCCATAGGATAACTGCTCCTTGTGGCCATCATGCACAACCTGGAAACACTTCCACATAGGCTCAAAGCAACGGCAACACTCTTCCATCCACACACTCACACATTGTAGCTTTCTTCTCCTGCAGCTAAGGGCTTCAGCTCTCCACATAGTGTTATAAATTGCTATTACACGATACAATGAAGGCTCAGTGGTTCTTGCATGCAGATAGCCATCATGTCCCGCTGAAGGTAAGACAGCATGACTGGCTTCAGGATACTGGCCATGTATGTTTTACAAATAAAATATTTTAGCCCATGACATCTTTCAAAATCTGGCTAAATTTCATTTCAATATCCAACAACTGGGACCGCTAGAAAATGTACACGTATTACACTACATTTCCTGTCATTTGGGAAACAATTGGGTTGTATTGAAAATGAAATGTAATAGAAGGATGTGCTAGTCAAATATTTCTGGTAATATCACTTTCAGTGACAGCCTATGTACCACAACATGGATAATATGCCAATCAAATATGTATGAAATTAACTAATATTAACTAGGCCTGGGCGGAAAACTACGCTACGCTCGCATAGTTTGCGTAGTTTGCGCAACTACGCGCTACGCGAATTGCACGTAGCACAGTGCAAAAACGCGTAGCGTATCGTAGCGGGCCTTTTTTGCTTGCTCGCGGTCCTCAACGTCAAGTTGGCGACCGCGAGCGAGGAAAATGACATTCCGGCGAGACTTTTTCCTCGTTCGCGATCAGCAACATCAAGTTGCCGATCGCGAGCATGGAAAATAAACCTCCCGGCGAGATTCTCAACGCGGGGAGGTCAGGTTTCTCATTGCAAGTGGTTGCGTATGCTCGCGACGCTTGCGATGAGAAACTACCAGTCCGCGTTGAGAAAACTGCCGCTTGAGTACAAATCTACTTGAGCGGCAGAAAACGACCGCTTGCACTGTGCAAGATGCCGTTTGCAATGATTGCACAGTGCGGACAAGCATCCGGCACTGTGCAATCATTGCGAACAGCATTTCCTACCGCACTACGCAGTTCGCGTAGTGCTACGCGTAGCTCGCGTAGTGCGAAGTGCACTTCGCGTAGCTACGCGTAGCGCTACTACGCGAACTACGCCCAGGGTTAATATTAACACAATCTTACAGCAGCCGAGCTCCAGTAGGCAGCGTGTTCTCAGTTGATATTTTCCAAACAACTTCTGTCCCTTTGCTCTGCAGCAGAGACCAAAACAGGGGTTGAGAAATTGGTACAAAAATTGCTTGGCGAAGTGCAGGACCTGTTCAAGAGACTGATAACCCTCAATCCAATATGTTGGTAAATCAAACACTGTTTCCGCCAATAAAATAAATGCCCATCACCAATGTCATTTTCAAGTTTATGTTATCGTTCAATAAAAAAACATTCACCCATGCCATTACTTTTTCTTATTTAGCAAAATGGAAATGCTTATACAGCAAACAAACAGAATGCAAACACCAGATGCAGTTTACATTAAGTTCAAATTGCAATTACAGGCCCTGAAAATCAGGCTCGCTTTTGCTGCTCTGCATTAGCCTCCAAGTGTGAAATTAGCACTTAGATGGCATTGGTAAGCTCTCCTAATGACATGGCATTTGATGATAATGAATTCTGTCATTTGTAATGGGAGCTTAATTAATGATTTGATGCATCTGATAGCGCATCGTGTCTCTCAATAAAGGTAATGTTCTGGAAGCAATAAACAATTTGGTCTGGAGTGGGCCCCACAGGGGAGGCTAGCAGAAGAGACTGGGGCCTTAGTGGTCAGCAACGCTCAGTCACAACAAAAGCAAAAGTGTAATTAACACAGCCGCACAAGGAACGTTTTATCATAAGATTGGAGTGATGACAAACAGAAAAGACCTGCAAGGGATCTTGCGTTAGCTATGTTTTTCATGTTATCATCTCAGTGAGTTTCAGCCCCTCCTGGAATTGAAATGGGAGCTGATGGAAACCAGTGGAGTCCACCAAGTAAAGCCCTGCCTCTGAGACTAGAACAGCATTAATGTGGATGCTCCTGAAATACATAATCTTGCTTTCAATCGGTGGAATACACAGTTTTGTAAATCAGGGCCTGGGCTGCACGTTGTGTACAAACGTTTCCATAAACAAGCATGAGGGGGCAGATAAACATTAAACTAACACAGCGCGGTGCAGCAAGTCATTTTGCTGCCCCGCGCTGCGTTAGTTTGGAAGCACAGGGATGCGACATATTTACAACAATATGTCGCATCTCTGTGTTTCCCCCTGCGCTGGTGCACAAACTGCTGCCATGCGCCGACGCTGGCACCCTTGCACCATGGTGCAAGGATGCCTGCATCACGGGGATGATTGTTTATGTGCAGGAAGGGTTCCCTTCCTGCACATAAACAATCAGAAATGGCGTTTTACAACTTCTACGTGTGCTGCATTAGCACACATAGAACTTGTAAAACGTCATTGATTTAAAGAGGTCATTTCCTCCTTCTATGTGTGCTGCAGAATGCAGCACGCATAAAAAGAGGAAAAAAACGAGGAGAAATGAATACATTTCTCCTCGTTGCGCCTCCCTACGCCTCCCCTGGCGTAGCATTCAGATGCATTTCTAGATTTACGAATTCTTGTGAATCTGGAAATGTGTCTGGTTCCATGGGTGTTGCGTGGGAACACCCACAGCAACACCCATAGAACGCCCCTTTCACGCAAAGTGCTGCGTGCAAAGGGGCCGTATTTACAAGGACAGGAAAAGCCACGCAGGGTGGCTTTTGCTGTCCTTGTAAATATGCGGCCGAGAAATGCGCTGCAGGTGCGTCACAAAAAGTGACGCACTGGCATCGCAAGGGGCTTGTAAATTTGCCCCTTGGTGCACAGCCTTCTTTCTTTTCATCATATTTACATAGTGAATTGATTCGCAAAATATGCGCTAAGTACCAGTGACATTTTTTAACCGAAAACCTGTTACATGTTCTTTTAAACAGTTTAAAGTGTTTGAGTCATGATCCGATGCAGTTCAGCATTCAAATTTAAACTTTTATGTTGGTCTAACTGATTTTGAAATTTGACATGTAAAAATTTGTAGGCCCGCATTTCATAATAGAAAAGCGCGAAGAGTAACTACCAGTGGCTGAGTTTAATTCAAGCATTCCATCCATCACTTTTTGTATAGTTCACTTTCGAAATAAAGTGATAGGGGTTCCAGCTGCGGCTTTTGAACTCCAAAGAACACCAACCCACCAGGGAATTATCCGATCCGATCTGGCCAATCTGGCCCTGCCTATAAATCATTGCATGACGATAACACATATCTTCACTTAAGCAATGCAACACAGTGTCAAATGTGATGCACAGGAAGATAACATTGCATCATGGTTTTAAAAAAGAAAACAATAGTAAAAACCTACCAAACATATTGGAATTGAGCCTGCACACAGTGAACAAACCAAGGGAAGTGTCAAGAAGCAAAACATACCAGCAAAAACATTCAGTTTTGGTGGGAGTGGCAGTCACACCCCCGAGGTTCTCTAAAATCCTCCTGCCTTCACCACCCTGCAGTACTCCTCAGTCTGTCCCGGACGTTTTGGGGCTCTAAAGCTGAACAGAGTGCTTTCGCCAGACTGCCCACTGACAGTTTTACAGCCAAAGATAAGAGTGGCATACAGAGTCTTTTTTTCAAAGCAATGCTACTTTGAAAACACATGACCTCGCTAGTACGGCTGTTTAGTTAGTGCAGCAAATTTCCACAAACTCTTTGTTAGCCAGCAATCACTGTAAACAGTCTTTTTCAATTCACAGTGTGATTTTAACATGGAGCTTCAAATATGATCAGAAAGGTAAACTAAGATTTTTTTTTAGTTTAAAAATCAGGAGTATCACAGTAAATGAGTGTTGGCATGCAGGAGAGCGCACCATGGAATCTCGCCCACTAGGCTGCTGCCAAAGTTTGAGAAGTAGAGGGGGGCGTGGCTTGCCGTGCTGCGGAATGGCCGCTCTGTGAGCGAGCTCCGCCGGCCGGGCAGAAATCCTTAAAAAATCCTACACACGGAGGGCTGATGCGGCGCATATAGCCGATATTCGGACTGCGGAGGTGCCCCTGGTCCTACAGCTGGCTCTCCTGGGAGCGGGGAGCGCGTGACGCCGGTGCGGTGAGGCAGAGTGTTAGTAAGCGGCTGAGAGGTCGAGGCGAGCCGCTGGAGGAAGCCGGGCCGCCCTGGAACTCGACGCCGCGGCTGCGGTGCGGCCTGGAGACCTGACGGGGCTGCGCGGCGTGGAGAACCCCCGCTCCCTGTCGAGGGCGTCGGAGATATATTGCGGATCGGAACAGCTGCAGACTGCGGCTTTGAGCACGAGTGACCAGACACTGGTTGTGAAGCGCCGCGCTGCATCTCCTCACGGGGCCGCGGCCGCCATTTCGCGGGCGCAAGCTTGGTGACCGTGGAGAGCGGAAGCGGTAGGGAGGGTGCGGCTGGTCTGCTCTGCGCCCGTTGACATCGGAGGAGGCACCTGAAGCCGGCCAGAGAGCGGATCGCTGGTGGAGGAGGTTGGTGGAAGGAGTGCACTGCATGCTATGAGCCCTGCTGTTGAGGGGAGACTGTGAGAGTGTGGCACTGTTTCTCTGGAGCCCAGCCACTGGTGGGGGGCCGCTGTGGAGTGACACCGGACAGCGGTGGACCCTGGATAATACCGCGTGCATCCTGGAGATGGCTGGTTGGGGGATGGTGCGAAGCCGGAGCCTGGAGTGACGCGTGTGGCACGAGCGGACTGGGTGAGTCGGTGATTTGTGGTGCCCTTGAGACATCGGGAGCCCTGGAGTCGCATGCCCCTGGGCTGTGTGCGGATGGCTTGTGATTGAGACTCATGGGCTGCTGAGACTGGGCCTAAAGCGGCTGCGTGGGGAGGCGGTCTTCGGCTCGGCCCCTGCTGGACTTGCTCGGGCATTGTGAGTCGCGGTGCCGGTGTGATACCTGGAGGGGCCTAGGGGCGGAGTGCGGATCCACTGTGCTGCACTTAAGGGGAGACCGGTGTGCTGGCCCCGATTGCACCATAGCGGTCAAGGACCACTGGCGTCATGGGGAAACCAGATGCAAGGCAGTCCAAACTGCCATTCGAAAACAAACGCTCCACGAGGCAGACGGACCCGGACTCCGAGGCACCGGGGGCAGCCACAATGAGATGTCAACGGACGACCATGGGGAGGACCTGCGGACCCTCATGCTGGAGATGCGTTCCAGCCTGCGGAATATAGATACTAAATTAGATACCCTAACTACACAATTGGATTCTGTAAAGACGCAGGTGGCCTCACATGAGACCCGGTTAGACGTCCTGGAGAACCGGCATACAGAGTTCCACGAATTCCAGATGGACACTAAAGAGAAAATGCTGCATATGGACCGCCTGTTGGGCGTCATCAGGGCCAAAAACGAGGATTTAGAGGCGAGATCTCGAAGGAACAACCTCCGCATTACGGGCATTCCGGAGACCACCGCTTTTTCCAAAATGGAGACCTTTGTGGCGGAACTCATTCATGAGCTCTTTGACCCTCACTTGTCGACAGTATTTGCGGTGGAGAGGGCCCACAGATCTCTAGGGCCGAGACCTCCAGTGGGTGCAACACCTAGGCCGATCCTGGCCAAGATACTGAACTATCAAGATAGAGATCTCATTCTGCGCCTGGCCAGGGAGAAAGGTCAAATTTCACATAAAGGGAACAATATTGCATTTTATCCGGACTTTACTCCGGCTGTACAAGCGGCGCGTCGGGAGTTCATTCCTGCCAAGCGTATCCTGTTGCAAGCACAGATTCCGTACTCCCTGCTTTATCCAGCCAAGCTGAAGGTCTCCCATGATGGCACTGCACACTATTTCACTGATGCGAAGTCTGCTTTGAAGTTCGCCAAACATGTTGGTGGTAAAAAGGCAAAAACCTCTAATGCTGCAGAGGGAAGCTCGTCAGGCCGTTTAAGTGACAATGACTAGTTTGTTTCTCTGTATTTGCTTTGCTCATAAACAGGTCGTGCTGAGATGAGTAGGAGAAAATTGGGTGGGCAATGTTGCGCGCTCCCCCTCGCTGAGGTCCCTTTCATTCGCAGCATGTTGATGTTTGGGGCACCGTGACCCGAAAGCGGTTCTGGTACATGGGTTGTTGCTTTTTGTTTTAATTAGCTGCCTGCCTCTCTGCAGATCTCCCGGCCACCCTGTATAAGCAGGGCAGTTCGCCGGTTCCTCCTCGCCCCCATGGGAGATTTCCCACTGTTAATTCATGTGTTTTTGTGTGAAAATTTTGGGGTGGGTATGCTGCAACCTGATTGGGGGGTTGGTGTGGGTGGTGGGAGGTGGGTAGGGGTCGTTTCATTGTTGGTAGCCAGCATGTGGGATCAGTGGCATATCAGGACAGAAATTTGCTGTTGGGTGTCGCCATGTTCCTTCAGTGCAAGTTGCTCAGGTGGGATAGGGTTGCCGGGCTACACGCGGTTACAATAAATTTCTTGACATGGAACATTAGAGGGTTGAACGATAACAGGAAGGCCAGGTTGGTGCATGCTTATTTAACCAGACATAACATTGATATATGTTTTTTGCAAGAAACCCATTTAAATGTCAAACCGTCACACAGACTACGCCATAATAGATGGGGCCATGTGTATTCCTCCATTTATTCAAATTATGCTCGGGGTGTGGCAGTGTTGATAAGAAGGGGGATCGACTGGAGGGAGGACCGCCAAATTGTAGACCCGGAGGGGAGATTCCTTCTCATTCATGGCAAACTGGGTGGCATACCGCTGGTTCTAGTTGCAGTGTATGGTCCTAATGTAGATTCACCCGACTTCTTTGGTGACATCTGGTCTAGGATCAGAGCAACCGGCTGCAATACAATATTGTGGGGTGGTGATTTCAACGCTGTGTTAGATGATGGGCTTGACAGGCAGGGCACGGCCAGGCCCTTGCACCCACATGCCAGTAATGCTCTTAATGCTATTATGTCAGATGGGGAGCTTCTTGACGTTTGGAGGTGCCGACATCCGGAACTCCGAGAGGGTACATGTATTTCAAGTCAACATAGTGCATGGTCCAGGTTGGATTACTGGTTGATATCGAGAGACACTGCAACCTGGACGTTAGAGGTCCGACACTTAGCACGCTCTTTATCAGATCACGCCCCCTGTTTGCTCAGACTGCTACTACCGGGAGCGCTACCCCGAGCTTTCTCCTGGCGATTGCCTCCGCATGCCCTCCTTGATGAGGCATTCAAGGAAGAAATCCGTTCTGACATTACAGTTTATTTTGCTCTTAATGAAGGATCCGTTGATACTGCGGCCTCCTTGTGGGAGGCGTTTAAAGTTGTGATAAGGGGCAACTGTATTGCCAGGCAGGCTGGAGTATTGAAAGCCATTAGGGGCACCTTGGCCTCGCTGGAGAATCAAATAAGAGTCCTTGAAAACCAGTTCTACGCCATGAGTGAACCGGGCACCGCTGCTTCCTTGAAAATTAAACTACTTGAATTTGCGGAGGAGTCCAAACGGGAAGTTAAATTCCTGGGTAAATATGTTGAAGCCCGTAGATATGGAGAGGGTGACAGACCGGGTCGCACATTGGCCAGTATGATCCGCCCTTCCAGATCGGCTACGTTTGTGCACGAAATCTGCACTGCAGGTGGAGATGTAATCAGGGGTCAGGCGGAAATTCTGGATGCCTTCTCGTCATTTTACTCCACACTTTATACGGCCACCCAACAGGTATGCCCGGAGGGAATGCAGGATTTTTGGATTCTGTGGCCCTTGTCTGGTTCAATAATGCCCACAGGGAATACATGGATCTCCCCATAACAGTAGAGGATGTGACACAGGTTATTAAAAGTCTACCACTTGATAAGGCCCCGGGGCCCGATGGCCTTTCTACCTCATTCTATAAGACTTATTCAGAGGAGCTGGCACCCAGACTTCTGGCAGTATACGAGGAGGCGTTGGAGGTGGGGGTCTTGCCTCAGTCCATGCGAGAGGCAATAATTATAACCCTGTTAAAGCCCGGAAAGCCGGAGACGGAGGTGGATTCCTATAGACCACTGTCCCTGATAAACGTCGACGTGAAAATATTGGCTAAGTTAATTGCCAATAGGCTACAGCCTTTACTCCCGATGATTGCACTCCCGGATCAATCAGGGTTCCTTCCTGGGAGGTCGACTGCCCACAACCTGCGGACGATTTTTTCGGTGCTGCATTATCTCCACCCGGAGGAACACGCTGCCGCAATTTTTCTGGAAGCTACAAAGCGTTTGATACGCTTGAATGGCCCTACTTGTTTACCATATTAACACGTATGGGACTGAGTCCGTCCTTTATGAGCCGTATCAGACTATTGTACACTTTACCGGTTGCCAGGATTCGGGTGAACGGCCTGCTTTCCGGCCCGGTCCCCATATCGCGAGGCACTAGACAGGGGTGCCCGCTTTCACCCCTGCTCTTTGCTATTGCGATGGAACCGTTGGCAGCCCGGATCAGGCAGCATCACACGGCCCGGGGATCGGATTTAGCACTCGAAATCTCCTTATTTCGCTATACGCGGACGATGTGACGTTGTACATTATTAAACCCGAAGAGAATCTAGATCCTGTACTCAGAGAATTCATACGATTCGGGGGCTTGGCGAGGGTGTCAGTTAACTGGTCTAAATCGGTAGTGTTCCCATTGACAGATGGCACACCCCAGGTGGTATCTGAATTTCCTTTAAGATGGGAGGATGCAGCGGTTAAATATTTGGGTGTGTGGCTAAGCCGGGATATGCAGGAGATATGGAACCTCAACTTCGGTCGGGCGATCGCCTGGTTAGAGGAGAAAGTAGGGCTCTGGTCTAAACTGCCTCTCTCCATAGCTGGGAGAATAGCACTTGCCAAAATGGTAATTTTACCGAAGTTTTTGTATCTTTTTGTGAACGTACCGATCCCCCTCACAAAACATTTTTTCAGCGCCCTGAGGTCGCAGATGATCTCACTGATCTGGGCTGGAGGGCAGGCCAGGATTTCATGGGACCTATTAACTCTGCCATTGAGACAGGGGGTCTAGGCGCACCAGACATGCATTTATATGCTCTATGCGCGCAAGCCCAATTTTTGCATTTCTGGGTCCACCCAACGCCGTATCAGCCCCATGTGGCAGTAGAAATGGATGCGGTGGCCCCGCTCCCACTTAAGGTGGCGCTCTATCAGTCTTCGCAACGGCCCCGTGGGGATGTGGACACAGCGGGCACATTGCGGTGGGCGTGGGGTGAGCTGCGTAAGAGGGCTGACATTCCGATATTATACGCCCCCTCAATACCACTGGCGCGTAATCCCATGCTTCCCTGCGTCCAGGATGGTATTAGCAAGAATTTAACCGATAGCATGTCCTTGCACACGTTTGCGGATATATATCCAGACAATAAGTTTAGATCCCCTCCCGACGCTAGCACTGACCGGGTGACGCCATTTGCCGAGTTATTCCTATATCACAAGCTGCGTACGACATGCCGAGCCATGTGCGCTGGCTTCCCGGAGGCACCCCCTACGCTGTTGGCTTTGGAACACGTATTGAAATCCCCCTCCCCCCGCAAGCTTGTCACACGGCTATACACCCAAATGCAGAACACGTGCCCTGTGGTACGGCCTAAGTCTCTTGAGGGTTGGAACAGCGAGCTTCCCACTCCGCTCACTGAAATTAAATGGGATTTCTGCTGTAGACAACTCACTGAACTCTCCCCGAACTACAGGTTACGACTAATTCATTTCAAGTACTTACATAGATACTATCGGACACCTGTTGGCCTGTTTCGCATGGGGCTTAGGGAAGACGAGTGCTGCTGGCGGTGTAGCTACACGCCAGCTTCTTTCCTGCATGTTGCATGGGAATGCCCTCGGATAGCGGACTTTTGGCTTAAAATATTTGCTGCAGTGAACCAAATTGTTGGTAGGACGGATGTTCCCTCACCGGAAATGGGACTTCTGGGGTACGTGAAGGATACACCACCCAAGCATCGAAAACTACATGCACTCCTGTTACTCTATGCTAAAAGGCAGGTTGCACTTCGCTGGGGAGGGAGAGGATTCCCACGATTAAGGACTGGTTGAGGGATGTCACGTATGGCCACACGCAATTGAGTACTTTTGGGAACTCATGCCCCCATCCTCGAGGCCTCGGGATGTATGGGAGCCATTTGTGGACTGGGCCCGGAACCTGCCCGGGTCTCCTGCGCGGGCGCAAGTCGTGGACACCTAGATGTGGTTGCCTATGCCATTCTGGTGGGTGTTTTCAAATCATGATATGCCTCCTTGGGCTTGGGATGTAGAGGTGGTTGACCTGTATGTAACTCTAGTTCACACACCCTCTATGGACTACACTGTCAGCATGAAAAATCTGTTCCAGTTAGATGCCTGTGGGCCTGGGAGTCTAGAGATGTTTTTGGAGATGGGTGCATGGGGCGACCAACGGAGATCACCAATTGTATTATGTCCAATTGTCCGGAACTAAAATTTGCTTTGTAATAAGTGATAATATGCTGGCTAATTGTATTGTATGTGTTA
Organism: Calotriton arnoldi; assembly: GCA_963921515.1. NCBI lineage: Eukaryota > Metazoa > Chordata > Amphibia > Caudata > Salamandridae > Calotriton > Calotriton arnoldi. The sequence goes on from CAWUFW010012397.1 coordinate 343,964, forward strand.
TTTTATTGTGTTTTTGGTTTTGAAAACATGAATAAAAAAAATAAAAAATAAAAAGTTTGAGAAGTATGAGTAAACGCGACCCATTATGGAAGCCTGGAGAGTCAAGGCAAGCTTGAGAGCCAACAACCCTATCACAGTAATGGGCATACAAGAAACCCATACTTCACAGATGAGCAAGTTGAAATCCTAACTGCTGAGGAGAACAAACATGAAAATAAGCAAAAACCGGCATCCCTAGTAGTGCCAAATTAAGGAAAAGTGAAGAAAAGCAGGACATTGTTGCAAGTAACTGGTGGTGGTCCAGATAGGAAGTACTCACTGCAAGTAAGGAACAGGAAACAGTCACAATTGCACCCAAACGAGTGTTGCTCGGATATGAGTTTACCTTAAATAAATGAAAAGGAAAGAGGAATTTTTCAAAATAGGAACAAGTTCATTTAATTCAATGCTGCGGCCGGGAGAGCATCGACAGAGTGCATTTGCTTAAAGTCTCTTGGTGTACAAAGTCTTGGCCACTGTTATATACAGTTCATAGGTACAATAAAAAAACAATTCTACATTCCAAAAAGCATTTCAGTTGTAAATCAGCAAGCGTGGGCATCTGATAAACACACAGATGGCTCTCAACCTTGGGGAGAGCTAGTGTGGGCCAGTATGTGTGTCCAGATGTCCGGCATGAGGAGCACATGATCACTACGTGTGGTGTTCATGTCGTGTCCTGATTGGTTGCATGTTTCTATCTACATGTTGCATCTAGCTTTGTGTAATTTTGGGGAATGCGAGCCTTTGGCCAAACGTGTTTTATTGGGGCCAATTTCCTCTTACCTGCTTGTGGTGCAACTATCTATCTGTGAGATCGATCAGGGTTTTCCGTGGGCATGTGTTCCTTTTTAGGTTAAGAGAGACCCCACCTGTGCCCTGGTATGCGATAGGTGTGAGTGTGGGTCATAGAACCTGTCTATCCATGTATCTCTGACTCCGGGTTGATGGAGAGGTCACCTTGGGTGAATCCTACAGCAATGATACAAGTTCATTGGAACTCCTAAAACTAATATGGCAGTCACTGGTATAATTTCTATCGACATTCTTAACCTTGTGCATACACTTATCATAGCATACATTGACTTTGTTCTTACTGGTATTGACACAGTTACATTTGCTTAGGTCGTCACATAATCAACATTGTTTTTACTAGCAACAGTATCATTATTTGTGCATGGATTATGACATATATTGGTACATTGTCGGGTATTGGCATGGTCCTGCATGCACAGTTTATGGCATACATCGATACTGCCTTTATTGGTATTGCTGTTGTCAGGCCTGCACATATCATGGTATTCATTTACATCGTATTCATCCATTCCAAAACTCCCCCCTCTAGCTGATTCTTCAACTACTCTATCCTCTTCATATATCATGACAGTTATGTTATTAGAAAGTGTGTGTGTGTGTGTAGTGCCTGTTGCCTTTTCCCTAACTATGTGCATTCTACCTAATTTGAGGATGGCTTTTTTACATCAGAAAACCCCCACTTGTAGGAAACCACATAACAGAAGTACAACAATGAGAATAGGCGTAAATGACATGAAGAGTTTGGATACCCATAAGGGGATCCACGAAAAGATACTATTCAACCAGTCCTGCTCCAGGGCACCTCCCTCCTTCTTCATGTCGGTTTGCAGATGATGCAGATCTTGTATAGCAGGGGCTAATGTCCCGTTGTCCAGATCATTTTCGGGAATAAAAGTACAACAGAAAGCACCATTTTTGGCACAAACCCTACCCTCCATAGCGGTCATCAAGTCCAACATGTACTGATGTTGCATTAGTATAAGGCGGATGGCTCTCAAGTCCTCATTGATAGCTTTTAGGCCGAGCTCAGTACTGTTTATTAGTTTCAAAATTTCCCATCGGGTTATTTGTAACCAGCGGGCATTTGCTTTTGTTCGCATGGTGGAAAAGGGTATTGACCCTCCAGCGTTTACTTGAGCTTCTGTTAACAGTCTGAATTCTTCTGCAATGTCCTTGTACTGAACCCAGCCAAAATACTCAGCAGTTCTTCTCCTTCAAGCCTAATGCAACAAAGTTGTTTTCTTCTGTAATGGATGCTGAGACAACTCAGACAGATCCTCTCCAGGGATAACCAGGGTTGGGGTGTGTGTGGTCACAAGGGTTCAGAGGCCACACTGCCATCCGGGAAAAAGCTGGGTGTAGGCAAGGTTTCCACATTGCCAATAAAGATCCATCAACGTGGAGGTGCCCTATTGCAGGTCTGGTATATGCACTATCATTCAGCAAATCTCATTCCAACCATGTGTACATATTAATCTTGCTATCCCAGATTTCCTGGCACAGGGGTTCTATGCTGGCTTTTGATCTCCTCCCATGGGACTCCCCCCCCACCCAGCATGATTTAAATGAGCAGCCCTACACTGGAATTCCATGCCTGGGGTCCATTTGTCATTAGCGAAGGTGACCCAAATGTTAAAGGCCTCCCTGGGACCGCAGCCGGAGGCGGGAGTGGATGTATTTCTGCACTGGTAAGGTGGTCTTGCTACCTCTAGGAACCTCTTTTTTACAATGTCCCGAGGCCAAACAGTATCCACCCCTATGGTGCCTTCCTGTGCATCCTGTCTACTTTGGATTGGATATCACTTGGCTCAGTGAAGAGATATAGTGCAGGGGGGTTGGTTTCATACCAGGTGATGTTTACTACTGTCCTGCTGGATTTTTCTCTATTGGGTTGGATTTTTGGCCTGATCCTGCAGAGGTACAGATGGACGAGGTATTTTGAATTTTCAGGGGTCTACCTGTGCCTATGGCATGAGGGGTAAGTGAACTGACTTAACATGACCTGTTCGTAGTATGCGTGCCTACGTCAGTCATGTGCTGCTACCTGTTGTTGTGTAGTAGTGCGCTGTGTAGTGTGTGAGGAATACTAGCGTTTGGTTTAGTGTAGGAGTGGGTGATGTGAGAGAGGTCTCTGCTCATGTGGTGTAAGAATGTAGAAGTAGAGCTCATGAGATTAGGCATACTTTTGGCTCTGAAGGGGGTTGAGAGCACCGCGGCTAGAGAGATTGTGTATAAAAATACAAAAACATGTAACTTAGGAATCATTTTGTAGCTGTAGGGTCGTCTTCAAGGGAGACGTCTTTCATCCAGGCATGTTGTCTGTTATTTGTTGTCTGATGTTTGTTGTCCAGTGTCTGGGGGCACATATGTGTCTTGTCCTGGTGTGGTGCAAAAAATGTATTTTAAGACGAGGCGACAAAAGTCAGTTCGGAGTTTGTGTTACTTGAGCGATTGGCCTAGTAAAATAGTCTTTGAAAGGTTTGATTGAAGAAATGGTGGACTGCGGCCATGTCAGTTTACTTGTAGTTTAGAACGCAGACCTGTAGGATAAGAGCTGCCGGTTGTAGGTTAGCTGGGAGAAAAACACATTGCTAGGCAGTTTTGATCCAGTTTTTGAACATTCCTTTTTAGGAAATTTTTCTCGAACGGGTCAGAGGTGAAAGAATTTGAGTTTTTACCTAATTTTAGTGGCTGTTAGAATTTTGGGGAAAGTGGTGACTTTTAAGCTTTTTACGGCTATTCGTATTATGGGTTCCCCCCCTCTCCTTGTCACAGCGGGGCCAGTGCACCTTCCTGTGGGCTGCTCGCTTAAAGGTGTGATGTTTAACCCGGCGGAGTAGTGTCCTTTTGACCTGCATGAGCAACGTACAATTGTGAGGAGAGGCGGATGTTTCATTTTAGGCTATTGTTTCCATTGACACGTGCGCATCCCTTTGGTCTTTGCACGTGGTGTGGAAGGAGGTTTCTTTCTAATTGGGCTAAGTTACTGGGTTACGCCCTACTTCTGGAAGGGTCGAGAAGCTTTGGGCTGTTGTGAGGCTTTTTAGTGAGTGTCCCAGGGGGCAGTTACTTGTGGTTTTGGGCGTTGCTAATTTTAACAAGGGATGCCGAAGGTTGTGTGTGGAACCCTGTATGAACCTGCATGGGAAAATGGCTGGCACTATGTTGGTTTGCGGTGTTTTCTCAGAAAGAGTCAGGGCTCTCATTGGGGCTTGTATGTATTCGGCCTGATGGAGGTGGTGCTACTGACTTTGATGGATTTTCCAAATGTGATACTGCGGCCTTCGTGGCCTTCACTGGGCTCGATCAGGAGGTCTCATGAATGTAATTTTGACCAGCTGAGCATGGTTGGTGAGCCTCTCCCTGCACCTCAGGTGTGGGCTGCGAAAATCATTCCTGGAGACCCTTTCCCTCCCATTGCTCCCCTCTCCCTCTGACCCAGGATGTTCCGGTTTTTCTGCAATTGGTGGAAAACAGAGGATTCCTACCTGGTCTATCCAATGGGTGGACCTTGGATGTTTTGGAAGATTTTTGGGGAGAGGAGGAGGCCGAATGTTCTGACCACGATGGGAGTCAGTTGGGCAGCCGGGGCTTGCCATGCTGTGAGTAAGGGGGCTGAACCGGCTGCTCACCTTGGTGGATTTTCCCACTAACTTGATGCCAGATTTGTGCATGGCTGATGGAGTTCTTTGGCCTTCTTAAAAACTCCTTCCCCAAACATCCGGGGAAGGTTGGCTTCCACCACTGGTGCAGTTATCTAATTTTGGGTGTCTGTTTTATGCACCAGTGGGAGCCCGTCCTGCTCTCTCGTCAGACTGTCCACCTCCCAGGGACCATTGTCACCAACCCCTCACCAGGGGACCATCAGCAGAGGGGGCCCTGGGCCCCCTGTGGGCACCCGGATGGTGGGCACTAGTGTAGATTCCCCGTCAACATAGCTTGGCTGTCTTGAAGACCAGCTGTGGAGGAAAGTTAGGAAGTGGGACTGGGAGTAATGTGGAGGGGATAGGTTGTTTCAGGCAAAGGGGTTGGACTTAGGGCATGTTTTTACCCTGTGATGGTCCTAGGGCATTACCGCCCCAGACAGTCACAACATCTTGTCGTAACTGGGGGTCCGGCCCCTGCTGGACTGAACTCCCTTTTTATTGCAGTAATTGTTGTGTGTTCTGCATTCCACCTAGTGGGTTGGGTGCAGCCTGATTTCCTTGATACTGGTTGGGCGATGCAGGAGCGGCATTCTGCGTTTGGTTTTGGGGGGGATACTTTGTGGGGGCTGTCACTGTACTATTCCATTTTGCTCATGGTATAATTTTAGGCGGCACCGGTTGGCTTTGTTGCCCATTCGGTGACAATAGTGGCACTCTAAGAGGTCAGCTGGGGCCCAGTCTCCCAGAGCTTGCCCACTAGGACTGGGCGGATATCATCTGGGGTCCATGTGTGGAGCTCTCTTTGAGACCGGTGCCATCTAGACATCCGTGGCTAACGAGGCTCCTTCAAGGGTTGTCTTTTTCAACTTCTGTTGGACCAGCTTGGCAATGTTTCTTTGGGCCTGCTCTTGCTTCTCCCTGTCCTTCTCTTGTCTCTTCTGGTAATAGTGTGGTATGTGGGCTTGTATTTACTGCCAAGGTTTGGTGTTTAGCCCTACTACAGTATCTAGTCTGGATCTCTGTGGGTAATCCCCTCTTGAGGATGTTGTAGAAGAATGCAACCTGGGACCAGTGTCAGTCCAACACTGTCCTGTCTCCTGCCCCCACCGTTCCCTCATTCTGTCTAGGAACTCAGTCATGTTTTCCCCAGGTTTCATGCTCTCTGCCATTAATCCTCCTACGTCTGGGCAGTCAGGGAACAACTCCCTCAGGGCCTTCCAGATCGGGTGGCTGAATGAATCAAATGCAGCCCCGTCATGCTTGGTGTTGATGAGCATGACTGCGGGGTTGCAGCCTCAGGAGAACACCAAGTTGGTCTGCTCACCAATGAGGCTGCTAAGCAGGCTTTTGATATCACCTATAGCTAGGTTTATACCCGCAGTGTTCTTTTCAAAGCAGGAGATCCATTTCACTGCCCTGTCCATCAATAGGGGCAACTTATTCCTGAGCCTTTCTTGCCCATCTATGCCCAAGGCACGTAGATGGTTCATGCTGCACCTTTCTGGAGTAACAGACAACTCCTAGCTCGGGCAGCTCTGTTGGTTTCTTCTCGACACAGCGCTCCCATCGTCTTAAGCACTCCTGCATGTAGGAGTAGTTCTATTTCGGATCTCCCCCTTCATGCCAGATGCAGTCTTCTGCAATGGCCATATCCTCTGTTTCGAAGGATCCCTCCTCTGGCCACAAATGGTCATACTGGTGGCCTTTCCTTTCGGTCCAGTAGGTCAGTAGATGACAAAGAGGCCGTGCGAAAGCCTCACTCTCTTCTCTGGATATTATCTCTCTAGGGTTTGGTGTGTCTGACCAGCGTGTCCGGGGGAATGGCGGATATCTTCATCATCGCTCTCCTCTTGCATGTGTTAAGGTGCTATGCTGCTCCTTCTACGTCTCAATTGTGTCTCGGTCAGGCTTTCCTGGCTACTTATTTCCTGGATAGCCCCTCTCCTGTGTCGCGTCCCAGTGATGTATGGGCTGCCGTTAGGGGCTTTACTCCTGACACATCCCTGGGTTCATCTCTATATGGGGCCCGAGGCCGAGCACCTGTTCCCTCTAGGTAGGGGGAGTTGTTGCCTTTACTTGCTGGGCTTCCCAGGCGAGAGCACTCTCTCTCTCTCTCCATCCTTATTTCTCTCCTTTCCTCCAACTGCCACCTCTGTTGCCTCGTGTTCCTCAGTGTTAAGTGCTGTTCTTTCAGGCAATTTCTTAGCCTCAATCTCACTCCCTGATTCTTTTTCCATCTCATAGGCCTGCCTAGGTGGAGTGTAGCCTGTGGCTTCCCCTTCAGAGTCGGATCTTGCGGGGCTGGTGCTCCTTTCTTTCCCTCGAATGGTAGAATCACCTTCTAGGAGGGCGACAAACCTCCCTCTGACCTTATAGCACCCAGTGGGGTGCTCAGGAGTATGCCCTCCTTGCTCGGTCTAGACCGGCTGTGTCACGGGCGATGGGTCAAACCCCGGGGGGATCTGGTCTGAGCCGGGGCCAATGGTGCCCGGGCTGGCAGGACCTGGGATCCTCTTTCCTGCCTTCGGCTTGTTGCTTTTGGGGGGATCCAGCAGCCTCCTTGACCAGTGGATTGGTGTAACCCAGAGTGGCTGCAACTGGGATGGCCAACATTAGGGAGAGCACATACCTGCAGGTGTATGGTGGGGGAGGTGCAGATGCCTAACTCATGGGTGCTAGGATAGTTTTGTAGGCTGGGGCCACCTTGAAGATGGCTCATAATTCTAGTAGGGTCTCCCTCTTAGCCTTCCTATGTCTTGTGTACCTAGTCTGTATGTGAGTCTTTGTGTGTTCTATTGAGTTGGTGTCGAACGTGCCTCCTTCAGGCCAGGGGAACGTGTGTGTCTTGGTATAGGTATGCCCCTCATGGAAGTGTTTCTCTACTTTCCTGGCCTGGGTGGGGAACCTCTCATTCATGTGGTCTAGTGAAGGATCCATGATGGAGTGGGAAGCTTTTTTGATTCAAGGTCTTTGCAAAATGTTGATTGTCTTAAGAGGGTTTTTGAATGATCGCAATTGTACAGTAATTTTGGGATCTGTGTACACAGGGAGGTACCAAAAAACAATCTACTTGGCCATGAGCTCGAAAAATACTGATGGATCAAAGGGATCGATTAACATAAAATAGAGACAAATATGCAATGACTCAATAACAACCTATAACAAAAGAACAATTGTTAGTTCAGAGCGGCACAAGTTGGTTTGTAGCAGTAAACTAGCAATTATGAACGTTTGATTTTGGAAAAAAGGGGTAATTATTACATAAAGCATACACTTACTAGCATGACATAACATTTAAACATGCAACGTGATTTGCAAAATTTCAACAGCACCACAACATCAATAGATGCATAGAAATGGAAAAAATCTAATAGACAGAAAAAGTAGTTATTTTGTCCAAAAACCTGAGGCCTCTCCTAGTGCCTATAGCCTGTAGAGTGGTGATGCTCTGCGCAGTACGCAGAGCTAGGTGAGCCTAAAAGTCTGTCACTATCGGCTCAGCAGACAAAAATTTGCAACAATTTAAGCTGAGAAAAAGGAATAACCTGACAACTATCCCCCCCCATGGCCTGACAAACGCTAAACCTGATTCACCAATGTCCTAATTTTCCCTAATTTCTGAATTACACTTTATGTCACACCCAGGGGTTGTGTCTATCACTGCCTAGTGCCAAGTGATCCAAACAGAGAGAAAAAAGGGAACACCTCTCACTTCTTTTAGATGCTACCATTGTTGAATCAACAGCACTAAGAAAACTTTTGTGACTAAAAAAATACGTTTGAGATGTTAGCTCTATATCACACCCAGAGCCTATGTGCACCGACTTCCCCCCATACACAACGGTCCAAGCTATCCCTTGCTATTGCCCGGGGCTGAGGCGAACCCTGTTCCATGCCTGTAGGAAAGTTGAATCTGCTTCCATAGTTACCCCCACTTTTTTCTGGTGTCATTCTGTTTTTTGACTAGTCTGACTGGGATCCTGCTAATCAGGACCCCAGTCTCTGTGCTTCCTCACTAAATTGGACCATGGTGAGTACTTAGGTACCCCCAAGATTGGCTACTGGGGTACCCTTGTAAGTCCCTAGTATATGGTACTAAGGTTCACAGGGCATAGGTACACCAAGGGTCCCCGATGGGCTGAAGCATGTATTATGCCATCCATGGGAAACTACTCAAATTGTGACTACAGGCCTGCCATTGCAGCCTGTATAAGCTGGTACTAGCACCACTTACAACAGATATAGGTTTTCTTATATCTGAGGTCACTACACTTAAAACCTATAACTCACCCCTAAGGCAGGCCTTTCAATCCTGAAGGCAGGGTGCTTGGTTATAAGTATGAGGGTGTCCCTGCATGAGCAGGACACCCCTACAATCCCCGGAGTCCATTCTCCAGGCGTTGTACGTGAGTCACCATTACGATACATACAGTGGCCATGCGTTATTACGCGCTGGCTAACTATAAAATGGCTGTAACTAACCCTGACATTTTTGGTATCAAACATGTTGAAATCATACCCCAACACCGTAAACGGTGTTGGAGGTATGGTTCCATGCACTGTGGGGGACCTCTGGGAAGCCCCCGTGCTCCTGGTATCAGCCTTCCAGAGTCTGACAGCAAGCTAGGTCAGCTGCCAACCACAGACACGATTCTGCCCTCCTGCTGCTGAGCCAAGCTCAACCAGTGGAAGGTAGGACAATTGGTTTCCTGTCACAGGGAGGTGTGAGCAACTCCCAGACAGGATTTAGTGTATTAGGCTGGGGTGGGGGTGCTTGCCAACGCCACTGGACTGCTTTGAAGGGCACATTTGGTGCTCCCCTAGGATACTCCAGTTTGAAACCAGTTCAGGAGGCTGTTGGCTCCTGCTCTGGTGCGAAACTGGATAAAGGACATGGGAGTATCCTCTCCACTGTCCAGCCCATCCTCTGGGAGGGACCCCTGAATCGTCCCAACCCTTTCCTTAGGGTACTTAAGGGCTTACCTATGGGTGGCTCTTCAGATTCATCGTGGAACAAGATTCAGATCTGAAACCACTTCATCTTCAACCGTTTGGGCACTTCGTACTTCATTGGACTTCGCTTTGGGAACCGAGACTGCATCTGGAAGACTCCTGCTGCTCCAGGTCTCGTCGTCCTACCAGTCTTCTGCATCTTCTGTGCCTGTGCTCCATAAGGGTTCTTCTCCAGGCCTGTGGGCATCCAAGACACCCAAAGGAATCTCCCTTGGAGTGAAGGAGTCGCTCCTCTGCATCTGCAGACACTGCAACTAATCTAACTGGTCTGTTGCTCCTGACATCCCACGAACTCCAAAAGGCTCTGCAACAAAGGTGGTAGTTCTTCAACTCCACCGAGGCCTGCACTGTCTTCTCAGCAAGTTTGAAGTCAGAATCCCTTGTCAGAACCGCTGGAGCAGTACCCCTATGCAACGCATTGGCTTGCCGTTGCCAAGGCTTGCTGACTCCCTTCTCCAGAGATCTTCGGGCTCCAAGATGCTCCAGCCTCCAGCATCTCCTGCTACCAAGATCTTTGTCTTAACTGCATCCTCTGCACCGTGGGCCTGCATCATTGGTAAGCTGCTTGAGGTCCTCTTGCGACTACTGTGCCTTCAGCCTGTGTGTCTTCTTTGGCTCCAGTGGGGTCCCCTGCTTGTTTGGGGCCTACTCTGACTTACCTGTTCATGGTGAGTCCCTTGGACCGTGCTGGTCCCAACACTGCGCCTTTTTCGTCTGCCACGTTTGTTGCTGCTGCCAAGACTTGATGGTGCTCTCGCCGGACATCGACCCCCTGGCTCTTGACAACCACGTTTGTTGCTGCTGCCAAGACTTGATGGTGCTCTCGCCGGTCATCGACCCCCTGGCTCTTGACAACCAATGTGGGACAGCTCGTGAACAGCTCCTGGTCTTCTACAGCATCGCCTGATCCACACAGCTGCAGCACCAACTCTCCTGCATTTTCCGACATCGGTGGGCATTCGTCTTCCGTACCTCCTGGTCAATCCTGAGTGGCATAGACTCTGTCCCCTCTGCTTGTAGGTACCTCTCTTCCTGAATACACTCTTGGATTCCACTGGACACTTTCTCCTTCTCCGCCAGCGGCATCTTTTCTGAAGTCCTCTGGTGTGGTCTACGGCGGTTCCCGATGTCACTTCGCACCTATGCACCCGGCTTCCCTGGTGTAGGTATCCTGGTTACCGGGGTATCCATGGGTGGGGGGACTCTCCATCCTTCCATGGGGTTTCTTCAGAGTCCTCTGGGAAGGGTCCTTTTTCTTGAAAACTGCAACTACGACTTCCCCATTGACTTGTATTGAGCATGTGGTCGTATTTCCACTCTGCACACGGCCTCCATGGGTTTCCTAGGTACTTACCATGGGTGGTTCCTTGGGTTCCCAGCTCTTCTAAGTCTTTTGAGTCCAGTCACGACTTTGGTTGTGGGTCCCATTCCACTTTATTAGTATATGGTTTGATCTCCCCATAGAGACCACTGTGTATTTGTGCTACTTACCTGTTCTATTACTGAAGTATTGTGTGTATTGTGATTACATCTCCAGGGAGGAAATATTGTAATGTGTTAGTGAGTATTTATAATAGATACATATTTTTATAACTACACTGTGCGGTTCTTTTTCACTTAACCTATACTATATGATTAGTACTGGTAAAACAAGCTGATTCACACTCCATCTGGACTAAGCCTGAAGGCTGCTCTGCACAGCTATCACTTAGAGAGCTTTCTAAGGTTGTCTAATACCACTAAAATCACCATAAGGGTTGTCTGGATTAGTGCAAGCTGCTCCACTTAAATAAGTGTGCATCATATACTAAGCCAGCCTCCTACATTGGGGGCAGCAGTTGGGATTCAAACCTGCACTGTTTTACCTACTAATTCTTAGTGTGGATTAAATGAAAAAACATCACTAGCAGTAGGCACATATAAAATATTTTTCTTTTTATCAAACTTATTTTTATTAGCATTTGGTTCACATTGAGCAATACCACAGATAACATTACGTTTGAGCAGCTTTACAATGTGAAGTATACCAAGCAGTGTCGAGGTTGATCATACATTAAGAAGGAGCGAGGCCTCTCCCTTTATACATTATGCTAATTAGGGTACAGTTTCAAACAATGCTTAGGCCTGAAATGTGTAACAAGCCAACTATGCATGCTCAATCCGTCTATTCTTTTGCGACGAGTTGTGTTGGTCAACTCCTTCCAACAGGGAAGGTCCCCCTCAACTTCGAACTCCTCCCCCGCTATCTAGAAGAAATAATGAGTGGTGGTGGTGATCGTACAGTGTGTCTTTCGGCCCCGATATAGACGGGGCAAAGCCAGTGACTATTTCTGGAATTGTCTGACTTCCTCCGAGCTGTTATATCTGTGTTAGAAATGGGATCTCTAGTTGGCAAGGGCTTGCACCTTTGTCCAAGTAGGGACCCTTCTTCCTAGTCAGGGTAAGGGTTGTTACACTCGTGAAGTAACCCCTGCTCACCCTCGTGGTAGCTTGGCACGAGCAGTCAGGCTTAATTCAGAGGCAGTGTGTAAAGCATTTGCACATAACCAACAGTAATACAGTGTAAGCACTACAAACGGACACCACACCAGTTTAGAAAAATAACCAATATTTTATATACTCAAGACAAGACCAATTACGACAAAAATCCACAATACTGTACTTTACGAATGAATACTTGATACGGTAACTTCTTCTTTGCAGGAATAGCACAAAAGCAAAGTTCGTACGAGTCGGTAGCTCCGTCCGAGCCTACCGTGATGCTGAAAACCCCAGAGTCTAACAGTTCCAGCCGACCGCGTCGATACGGGCCAGCAGAGTCATGAACAGACTCGGTCACAGTACCTTTTCTCGTTGTGGCTGGTACGGAGTGTACGAGCCGGTTGGCGTTCGTCGCGGTTGCGGTGCAAGACGGAGCGATGCAAGGTGCGGTGTCCCTCGATGCGGTGCAGGCAGCGGCTCGATGAGCGTCGTGCAGACGGAGTCGGTGAGTCCAAGGCGTGCGATGCAGGGTGAGACGATGCTCGATGCGGTGCTGACAGGTTGCGATGCAGGCGACCTAGCCGGAGTGCGGGAGCTGGCGTCGGACAGCGGGGCGAGTCGGAGCGGTGCGTCGCAGACGTGCGAGCGGTGCCCCAAATGCGATGCGGTCACGACTCTTGAGCCAGTTGCAGCGACAGTGTCGGTCTGGTCCGGCTGGCCCAGTGAAGCGATGCGATGCGAACTGCGGTGCCCACAGGTCACGGTGCAAGCAGCGGCTCGATGTTGGCGGCGTCGGACGTCGCCCACGGTGAGACCAGGGTTGCGATGCGAAGCGGGGCGATGCGGTCTGCGGTGCAAACAGGTCACCGGCCCGGGATGGATTCGGTTGACGGAGTCGGTTGCAGTTCCCTTCCTCTGTGGCGACTGAAACAGCGTTCCAGAGGCGGTACCCAGAGGCTTGTGAAGTCTTTGTAGTCCCTGAGACTTCTTAACAGGAGGCCAGCTCGGTTCCTGGCCCTTGGAGATACTCAGCACAAGTTTTAGAAAGTTCAGTCCAGTCCTTTCACTGCCCAAGACAGAAGCAGCAACTGCAGGCCAACCCAACAAAGCAACAACACAGCAAAGGGGCAGTACTCCTCCTGGCAGCTCTTCCAGCTCTTCGTCTTGGCAGGTTCCTTGATTCCAGCGAGATCTAAATTCATGGGGTCAGGGCCCCAATATTTATATCTCAAATTCCTTTGTTCTCTGAAGGCAGAGAGGCCTTTGCCTAGTCCAAACCAGTTCTGGAGCACTTTGTTGACAAGTCTCCGTCTCTTCTTTCAGTGAGTAGGCCAGGGACATCAGACGCACCACAGGAGGTGGAGCCAGCATTGTGGAGGGAAGGCACTGTCCTATTCAGGGCCCAGGTGCGACTCCTCCCACCCATCTACATGTAGATCTTGTTATTCAGCCCTGTGCTGACTCACCCTGTCTCCTGGCATCCCCCAGCCCCTGTCACTCACACTCCAGACAAGGAATACACAACCTCGCAGAGGCAGGCTTGGATGGTTAGACAAGAAAATACCCACTTTCTAAAAGTGGTATTTTCAAACACAGAATGTTAAAACCAACTTCACTAAAAGATGCATTTTATCATTCTGAGTCCAGGCATACTAAACTCGAATTTCTACCATGTTCCCGGGGTCAGTTAGGATTATAAGCTGTAATAATCAAAACTGCCCGTTCTGGCCTAGGGGGAACAGGTAGCCTTGCAATAGTGAAAAACGAACTAGGCTGTAATTCACTATCAGGACATGCCGCACACATCCGGGCATGTCCTACCTTTCGCATACACCGCACCCTGCCCACAGGGGTACCTTGGGCCTACCTTAGGGGTGACTAACATGTAGCAAAGGGAAGGTTTAGGGACTTGCAAGTGTGTGCACTTGCCAAGTCGACATGGCAGCCCCAGGCTGCGCACAGGCTCTGCGTTGGCAGGCCCGAGTTACACTTTACGGGCTGTTTGCGTGGGTGGCACAATCCAGTGCTGCAGCCCACCAACAGCATTTGGTCTATAGGCCCTGGCACTCGCAGTGCACTTTACAAGGGACTGACACATAAACCAAATAGGCCAATCATGGAAACACCAATCCATAATACATTTTATACAGGAGCACTTGCACTTTCCCACTGGACAGCAGTGAGGAAAGTGCGCAGAATCATTACACCAGCAAAAACAGAGTCAAAACCGGGAGGTCAGAAAGCAAAAAGTCAGGGGAAACACGCCAAAAGATGCCAAGTCTAACACATGTCCCCTCCAGCTGAAAGTAGGGAGAACTACCCAACCCCATTGGAGTTCTCTTCACTAAGGCGGAAGAACCTGGACAGACCATCTGCGTTGGCGTGTTCTGTACCAGGACGGTGTTCCACCGTAAAGTCCATTCCCTGTAGGGAGATGGACCACCTCAGCAGTTTTGGATTCTCACCCTCATTTGCATCAACCATCTGAGGGGCCTGTGGTCTGTCTGAACCCGGAAGTGAGTCCCAAACAGGTATGGTCTCAACTTCTTCAGCGCCCAGACCACAGCAAAAGCTTCCCTTTCTATGGCACTCCACCTCTGTTCCCTGGGAAGTAGTCTCCTGCTAAGGAAGACTACAGGCTGATCCAGGCCCTCTTCGTTCAGTTGTGAGAGTACCGCTCCCACACCATGCTCTGAAGCGTCAGTCTGCACGACAAATTCTTTGGAGAAGTCAGGTGCCTTGAGCACGGGCGCCGTGCACATGGCTGCCTTCAGGGCATCAAAAGCTTTCTGGCAGGACTCAGTCCAGATCACTTTCCTGGGCTGCCTCTTAGAGGTCAGCTCTGTTAAGGGGGCAACAATGGTGCCATAGCCCTTAACAAATCTCACTATAGTAGCCGGTGAGACCTAAGAAGGCTCTCACCTCTGTCTGGGTCTTGGGGGGTTCCCAAGCCAGAATGGTGTCAATCTTGGGTTGTAGGGGTGCCACCTGGCCGCTTCCTACCTGGTGTCCCAAGTCCACCACAGAACCCTGCCCGATCTGGCACTTACTGGCCTTGATCGTGAGGCCTGCACCTTGCAGAGCCCTCAACACTTTCTCAAGGTGCTGTAAATGTTCTTCCCAGCTGGAACTGAACACAGCAATGTCATCCAGGTAGGCGGCACTGAAACCCTCCAGCCCGGCCAACACCTGATTGACCAACCTCTGAAAGGTGGCAGGGGCATTCTTCAACCCAAAGGGCATCACCCGGAATTGGTAATGACCTTCTGGGGTTGAGAATGCTGATCTCTCCTTGGCCCCATCGGTTAAGGCAATCTGCCAGTACCCAGACGTCAAATCAAACGTGCTGAGGAACCGGGCAGCTCCCAACCGATCAATGAGCTCATCAGCTCTGGGGATGGGGTGCGCGTCAGTCCTGGTGACGGCATTGAGCCCACGGTAGTCCACACAAAACCGGAGTTCTGGAGTGGCACCGGGCGCCGCAGCCTTTGGGACCAAGACCACTGGGCTGGCCCAAGGACTGTGGGAGGGCTCAATCACCCCTAACGCCAACATCTTAGAGACCTCCTCCTTGATGCTGGCTCTGACCCGGTCAGTCAACCTGTAAATTTTGTGCTTCACAGGATGGCTGTCACCAGTGTCCACGTCATGGGTACACCAGTGAGTAACACCGGGGGTCAGAGAGAACAGTGGGGCGAACTGTCCCAACAACTGGCGACAGTCCCCCTGCTGCTCTTGAGTCAGAGTAGGGGAGAGGATCACACCCTCTACTGACCCATCATGCTCCTTGGTAGACAGGAGGTCAGGGAGAGGCTCACTCTCCTCTTCCACCCCATCATCTGTCGCCAAGAGCATACTCACTTCGGACCTCTCGAAGTGGGGCTTGAGGCGGTTCACGTGAAGGACCCTCAAAGGGTTCCTTGGAGCCTGCAAATCCACCAGGTAGGTGACGTCACTTTTGCGCTCCTTTACCTCATATGGCCCAGTCCACTTGTCCTGCAAGGCACAAGGTGCCACTGGGGCCATGACCCACACTTTTTGCCCAGGTTGAAATTCGACCAGAGTGGCATTCTGGTCATACCATCTCTTCATTTCTTCCTGGCTTGCTTCTAGGTTCGCCTGAGCGAGTTTCCTGAAGCGGGCAGTTTGGTTTCTAAAGGCCAGCATGTAGCTAAATACATCCTGGGGAGTTTTCCTGGGAGCTGCCTCCCAGCCTTCCTTTACCAAACTCA
Source organism: Calotriton arnoldi (assembly GCA_963921515.1). NCBI lineage: Eukaryota > Metazoa > Chordata > Amphibia > Caudata > Salamandridae > Calotriton > Calotriton arnoldi. The sequence goes on from CAWUFW010012397.1 coordinate 360,192, forward strand.
GAGGTCCTCTGACAGGGTGGCCATACAGGAGCTCAAAGGGGCTGTACCCAAGAGACTTCTGAGGCACCTCCCTGTATGCAAAGAGTAGGCATGGCAAGAGGACGTCCCACTTATGCCTCATGGGTTCTGTTAGACCCTTGATCATGCCTTTCAAGGTCTGGTTGAATCTCTCCACCAGACCGTTTCCTTGTGGGTGGTAAGGAGTGGTGAACTTGTAGGTTACCCCACACTCCTTCCACAGGGATGTCATATACTTCGATATGAAATTGGTCCCCCTATCAGAAACCACCTCTCTGGGGAATCCCACACGGGAAAAGATCCCCATTAACGTTGTCCTGAGAGGGATTGCCTCCGGGTACCGGGTGGCATGGTCCACCAAGACCAGGATGTACCTGTTGCCCATGGCTGTCTTGGGATCCAGTGGCCCCACAATATCCATCCCTACCCTTTCAAAGGGTGTACCAACAACAGGAAAAGGTTGGAGAGGAGCTTTGACCTTCCTCCCACTCTTACCACTTGCCTGGCAAGTTTGGCAAGACCTACAGTGTGCATCTGACTGCCTTCGCATTTGGGGCCAAAGAAGTGGGTGACAAGCCTGTCAAAGGTCTTGTCCTGCCCCAAATGTCCTGCCAAAGGCACGTCATGAGCCAGACCCAGTAGGAAGGTCCTGAAGCGCTGGGGTACCACCAGCACACGGGCTGACCCAGGCTCAGCAACCTTAGGCTCACTGTATAGGAGACCATTCTCCCAGTAGATCAGATGTGACCCGGACTGATTACCAGCTGCCTGGTCTGCAGCCTGCCGCCGCAGACCCTCCAGAGTAGGGCACTCGTTCTGCTCCCTGCAGAACTCCTCCCTGGTGGGACCCCCTTCTTGCTGCCAATGGGTCAGCTCAGAGATGTCTCCCAGTTCGGCTACTTGCTCCCCTGTAGGCACCGGGCGTCCCCCTCGAGGTCCGCCTCCTCCCGGTCCGTGGGAACTTCGGGGGCCGGTTTCCCGCGCCCCCTGCCCTTTCTCTTGGCAGGGACTTGGGCCACTGTTTCAGGCTCCAAGTCCTCTTGATCACCCTTTCTGGCTGCCATTGACCGAGTAGACACGCATGCCCACTCTGGCAACCCAAGCATCTCCAAGTGAGACCTGAGCTCAACCTCCTTCCATGAGGACTGCTCCAGGTCGTTTCCTAACAGACAATCTACAGGCATGGTAGGGCTCACAACCACCCTCAAGGGACCTGAGACCCCCCATTCAAAGGGAACCTGCGCCACCATACATTGGCGCTCTGAGTTGTCTACAGCAACTACTTGGTGGAATGCTCCTGGGACTACTTGCTTCTCAGACACCAGGTGACACCGGACTGAGGTCACACTGGCTCCAGTATCTCTGAGAGCCTCTACCCTGTTCCCATTGATGGTCACCCAGGTGCTATATTTCTTTGTGTTAGGGGGCACCTGGTTTCCTGGGACCATCTCACTGTCCCCGAGTGAGACAAGGGTCATTTCTGCGGGATCCCCACCCTCCTGGGGCACCCCTCCTCCCCAAGCGCTACACTAGCCAACACTTTGGACTGTCCACCGGTGGGCGGCTGTGTCCCCTTCGGGCACTTGGGGTCCCCCTTAAAGTGACCTACCTGGTCACATGCATAACACTTGCGGGGGCCGGTCTCAACAGGCTTCCCTGTGGAGACCCCTTTCTTCTTATCACCGGAGGGCTGGGAACCTTTACCCTGGGTACTAGTTTGGGGCCCTTTAGAGAACTCCTGTGCTTTACCCTTGTCCCCCCACCTTTCTGCTGGGGACCCTGCCCACCTTTGGCTGGAGTCTCCCCAAACGCTTTCTTGTGGACCCTGGTACTCACCCAGCGGTCTGCTTCCATAGCAAGCTTCCTGGGGTCAGTTAGCTTACTATCAACTAGGTGCTGGCGCAGATCTGCAAAACATAGACTAGACAAGTGCTCCCATGCAATCAAGTTGTAGAGCCCCTGAAAATCTGTTACACTACTGCCCTTCACCCAACCATCCAGAGACCTGCAGAACACATCCACACATTCCAACCAAGTGTTGGCATCAGACTTCTTACTGGACCTGAACTGATCCCTGTACTTTTCAGGAGTAAGACCATACTTCGTGAGAAGGGCATCCTTCATGTCAGCATAGGTGAGGCCACAATCCTGCTCCCCAATTCTCCTCAGGGACCCCATTCATGTGTATGGCTGCCTCATAACCCTGAAACCACCTTTGTATGTCATCCCCCTTCTTGAACTCCTTGCCTACGTTCTTGGGAATGTGCACAATCCTGTCTGCCTTTCTGGACGAGTTGCTGCCACCATCTGAGCCTGACTTACTCCTAAGTTCTAGCTCCTTCAGTTCTCTCTCATGCTCTAAGAGCATCTTCCTCTCCTCTATGGCCAATCTCTTCTCCTCCCTCTCACTCTCCAGCCTGAGCTTCTGCAGCTCGAACTGCCTTGCCTCCCGCCTGTCCTCCAGCTCCTCTGGGGACAGACTGCTGCTGCCTGACCTGGCGGGTTCCCCCTACCCAAAAGCACATCCACCCTGGAAATAGGCTCCTCCACCTCCTCACTGAGATTACCAGGCTGCCCAGTGGCATGTCTGGCTGCTACCCAGGCCCTCAGCGCCTTTTGTAGCTCCTCCTTCCTTGTGAGGCCTTTAATTTGGACTTTCAGGTTTTTACAAATCGCTCGTAACTCCTTTACAGCGTAGGATTTCAACCTGTCCTCCTCAAAGATAACTTCCAGAGATGCAACGGATGATGCAATTGATTCAGGCATGACAAAAGTAGTGAGTTGAAAACTGGCAAGATCAAAAATAGGCCAAAAGAAAAAGAACCAGTATGTGGTACGTAATGGTCTGCGATATGGTAGTAGTGCACACCAATCACTGTAAGTCAAGTGCAAACACAAGTCCTATCCTCACCGCTGACAACCAATGTTAGAAATGGGATCTCTAGTTGGCAAGGGCTTGCACCTTTGTCCAAGTAGGGACCCTTCTTCCTAGTCAGGGTAAGGGTTGTTACACTCGTGAAGTAACCCCTGCTCACCCTCGTGGTAGCTTGGCACGAGCAGTCAGGCTTAATTCAGAGGCAGTGTGTAAAGCATTTGCACATAACCAACAGTAATACAGTGTAAGCACTACAAACGGACACCACACCAGTTTAGAAAAATAACCAATATTTTATATACTCAAGACAAGACCAATTACGACAAAAATCCACAATACTGTACTTTACGAATGAATACTTGATACGGTAACTTCTTCTTTGCAGGAATAGCACAAAAGCAAAGTTCGTACGAGTCGGTAGCTCCGTCCGAGCCTACCGTGATGCTGAAAACCCCAGAGTCTAACAGTTCCAGCCGACCGCGTCGATACGGGCCAGCAGAGTCATGAACAGACTCGGTCACAGTACCTTTTCTCGTTGTGGCTGGTACGGAGTGTACGAGCCGGTTGGCGTTCGTCGCGGTTGCGGTGCAAGACGGAGCGATGCAAGGTGCGGTGTCCCTCGATGCGGTGCAGGCAGCGGCTCGATGAGCGTCGTGCAGACGGAGTCGGTGAGTCCAAGGCGTGCGATGCAGGGTGAGACGATGCTCGATGCGGTGCTGACAGGTTGCGATGCAGGCGACCTAGCCGGAGTGCGGGAGCTGGCGTCGGACAGCGGGGCGAGTCGGAGCGGTGCGTCGCAGACGTGCGAGCGGTGCCCCAAATGCGATGCGGTCCACGACTCTTGAGCCAGTTGCAGCGACAGTGTCGGTCTGGTCCGGCTGGCCCAGTGAAGCGATGCGAACTGCGGTGCCCACAGGTCACGGTGCAAGCAGCGGCTCGATGTTGGCGGCGTCGGACGTCGCCCACGGTGAGACCAGGGTTGCGATGTGAAGCGGGGCGATGCGGTCTGCGGTGCAAACAGGTCACCGGCCCGGGATGGATTCGGTTGACGGAGTCGGTTGCAGTTCCCTTCCTCTGTGGCGACTGAAACAGCGTTCCAGAGGCGGTACCCAGAGGCTTGTGAAGTCTTTGTAGTCCCTGAGACTTCTTAACAGGAGGCCAGCTCGGTTCCTGGCCCTTGGAGATACTCAGCACAAGTTTGTAGAAAGTTCAGTCCAGTCCTTTCACTGCCCAAGACAGAAGCAGCAACTGCAGGCCAACCCAACAAAGCAACAACACAGCAAAGGGGCAGTACTCCTCCTGGCAGCTCTTCGTCTTGGCAGGTTCCTTGATTCCAGCGAGATCTAAATTCATGGGGTCAGGGCCCCAATATTTATATCCCAAATTCCTTTGTTCTCTGAAGGCAGAGAGGCCTTTGCCTAGTCCAAACCAGTTCTGGAGCACTTTGTTGACAAGTCTCCGTCTCTTCTTTCAGTGAGTAGGCCAGGGACATCAGACGCACCACAGGAGGTGGAGCCAGCATTGTGGAGGGAAGGCACTGTCCTATTCAGGGCCCAGGTGCGACCCCTCCCACCCATCTACATGTAGATCTTGTTATTCAGCCCTGTGCTGACTCACCCTGTCTCCTGGCATCCCCCAGCCCCTGTCACTCACACTCCAGACAAGGAATACACAACCTCGCAGAGGCAGGCTTGGATGGTTAGACAAGAAAATACCCACTTTCTAAAAGTGGTATTTTCAAACACAGAATGTTAAAACCAACTTCACTAAAAGATGCATTTTATCATTCTGAGTCCAGGCATACTAAACTCGAATTTCTACCATGTTCCCGGGGTCAGTTAGGATTATAAGCTGTAATAATCAAAACTGCCCGTTCTGGCCTAGGGGAACAGGTAGCCTTGCAATAGTGAAAAACGAACTAGGCTATAATTCACTATCAGGACATGCCGCACACATCCGGGCATGTCCTACCTTTCGCATACACCGCACCCTGCCCACAGGGGTACCTTGGGCCTACCTTAGGGGTGACTAACATGTAGCAAAGGGAAGGTTTAGGGACTTGCAAGTGTGTGCACTTGCCAAGTCGACATGGCAGCCCCAGGCTGCGCACAGGCTCTGCGTTGGCAGGCCCGAGTTACACTTTACGGGCTGTTTGCGTGGGTGGCACAATCCAGTGCTGCAGCCCACCAACAGCATTTGGTCTATAGGCCCTGGCACTCGCAGTGCACTTTACAAGGGACTGACACATAAACCAAATAGGCCAATCATGGAAACACCAATCCATAATACATTTTATACAGGAGCACTTGCACTTTCCCACTGGACAGCAGTGAGGAAAGTGCGCAGAATCATTACACCAGCAAAAACAGAGTCAAAACCGGGAGGTCAGAAAGCAAAAAGTCAGGGGAAACACGCCAAAAGATGCCAAGTCTAACAATCTGACTATCACGGTGGCCTTGTCTGATTCCCCTTAGTGTGTGACCTAGAATTGGAATAGGTGCATGTCTCTAATGGAGGGGGGGGTAAACTGCCAGGGGGAGTCCCTGTGTGAGGTAAGTGACAAGTGGGCCCCATTTGTACTCAAAGTTCTTGTAGTCATCCCTGAAAATATCCGTCATTCTCTCAAGGCAGAGGAGCTTCCAGAGACACGAATGCCATTGAGAGATGGCAGGCGCCGCTTTCTTCTTCCAAGCTGCCGCTATCGCGACCTTAGCGGCCCCCAGGCAGGTCCACATGATGGTTTTGTCCACCTTGGTCTGGTATTCCAGAGACGGGTTCCGAACGCTCAGGAGGACTTCCTCTATGGAGGTTGGCACAGGGTACCCCAACATGTCTTTGATGTGTGCTAGAATTTCCTCCCAGAAAGGTTTTATTGTGGGGCAGTCCCACCATATGTGCCGAAAGTCACCTAAAAGACCTTATACCCTTCAACACAAATCAGAGGTATTCGGGAATATCTTTTTAAGTTTGGTGGGGTATAGATACCAATCCATCAAAGTTTTGATATGGGCTTCCCGCAGCTCCAAGGAGTGATTAAATTTAGCGATGTCAGACCATATTCCCGCCCAGTCCTTATCGGATATCTCTCTTTGTGCCACCTCTTCCCACATGGCCATATCTCTGGGCCTCGGGGATAATGATGTAGAGAGCAGGGAGTTATATAGGAAGGAGATTACACCCCTCATGGCGCCCACCCGCTGTACAAACTGTTCAAAAGGTGTCCTCTCTCATGTGGCACCTTCTCTATTCTGTGGAGAGAGAGCCCAGTGTTTGAGCTGGAGATAGTGGAAGTGTTCTCCCGGGTCTAGATGAAACTCTCTTCTGCAGTTTTCAAACGTCAAGATGTCATAGTTATGGAAGAGGTCTGACAGCATGAGGCATCCGCCCTCTTTCCATGGGGTAAAAAGGCCTTCGTGAAGTGCGGGAGGAAAAGCTGGGTTAAAATGTATCGGAGAATATGGTGACAGGAATGTGGTCCACCCCTCTCCCTTAGAGACTGTGTACCAGACCTTCAAAGTAGTGCGAGTGGGTGTGCTAATGTAAGTGTTGGCAGGCCTGTCGCCCCTGGGTTTCCATATGAGATCCCATATTGTCCTCCCCGCTATTGCCCTATCCATGTGCAACCAGTGCTTCTCTGATTCCCGCTTGGACCACTCAGCCACTATTCTCAGTTGGGCTGCTTTGTAATATAGACCAAAGTCAGGTAGCCCAACACCCCCTGCTCCCCTGGCCTGCCTCAGAGTGTGAAATGGAAGACAGGCCCTCCCATTCTGCCAAATGTAGTGCATGATTAGTGAGCGGATCTTGGGGAGAAGCTCCCTGTCTAAATCTATGGGGAGTGCTTGAAAAAGATATAAGAATTTAGGCAGAACTGTCATTTTAATCGCATGAATGCGGCCCAGCCAGGAGATGAAGAGAGGTTTCCACCGTTTGAGGTCTTGTTGGAGCTGAAGAAGAAGAGGTGGGAAATTGGCCTTGTAAAGCCCCTCCAGGCGCGGTGTTAAATGTATACCCAGGTATTGGAGTGAGCGCTTGGCCCACTGAAAGGGAGTGTGCTCTCGTAAGTCATTAGCCTCTGCTGCCGGAACCGTAAGATTGAGTATGAAGGATTTAGCAACATTAACTTTGAACCCCGCTACTTTCTCAAACAGGGTCAGCTCTTTCTGTAGAGCGGTGAGAGAGGTAGCTGGCTCGGTGAGGGACAGCAACACATCATCTGCGAACAGAGAAATTTTGTGTGTGTCTCCCCCAAAGGGAATTCCTTTTATCTCTTGAGTCCCGGATTCTTATCAACAGAGGTTCAATACTTAGCGCAAATAGAAGGGGTGACAACGGGCACCCCTGCCTAGTCCCTCTGGTAAGAGAAAACGCAGAAGATGCCGTCCCATTAACTTGCACTCTAGAGCGGGGTTGCACGTAGTTGGCCCTGATCATATTAATAAATTTGGCTCCGAAGCCAAAGTGTTGTAGCGTGCTAAAAAGAAACGACCAGTCCACCCTGTCAAATGCCTTCTCAGCATCCAGGCCCACCAATATCGCCGGTATCTTACGCCTAGTTACTTTTTCAATTAAGTGTATTGTTCTCCGTATATTATCGTGGGTCTGCCTGCCCTTTATGAAGCCCGATTGATCAGGATGGACTAGGTCTGGCATCAGATCATTCAGCCTCGCCGCCAGAATAGCAGAATACAATATTGCATCTAAATTCAGGAGCGCAATGGGTCTGTATGATGCGCAGTGGTGTGCGTTTTTCCCCGGTTTAGGGATCACTGTTATCACTGCCTCTGCCATAGACGGGGTCACCCCTACCTCCTCTGCCATGTAATTGAAGAGTTGTGTTATGTGGGGAATAATGTCTGGCGCAAATGTTTTATAAAAATGGGCCGTCTGGCCCTGGTGCCTTAGTTATTGGGTTTAAGCAATTTAATTGCCGCTCCCACTTCTTCCTGAGTTATGGGAGCATTGAGAGTGTTGTTCCAGGTCTGGGAGACTTTTGGGAGCTTCAGTGTCTGTAGGTACTGAGTTTGTTTGTCCGTGTCTCGTGGTTCCCCGCTGTATAAACTCTCATAGAATTCCCTGAATATATTGGCCTCTTCGGTATCTGAATGCATTATGGTGCCCTCCCGATTTTGTATTCCTCCGATGTATTCCTTTTCTCTCTTTTCCCTAAGCTGTCTGGCCAAATGTTTACCTATTTTGTTCCCCTGCATGTAGGAGGTCTGACGTAAATGCAACAAAGTATATTCCGCCCTGTTGTTGTATATCGCTCTGAGCTTTCCCCTGAGGGCGGTGAGTTTACGTTGCCCTACTCTAGATGGCGTGCCTTATGTTCTTTTTACACCCGTTCTAGCTCTGTCTCCAAGCTTTCTCTCTCCCTGGCTCTCTGTCTATTCAAGATAGCACTGAGTTCTAGGCATTTACCTCGTATGACTGCCTTGAAGGCGTCCCAATTATTGAAGGTCGAGGTGTCCTGGTGTGAATTCAATTTAAAGAAATCTGCTATTGCCTCCCTCAGCGAATCTCTCAGCAACCTGTCTCTCGTAAGGGAGATCGGAAAGTACCACCTATGGGTCCTGGGCGTGGCACGACCCCAGCTGAGACAGATCGAAACGGGGCACTGATCGGAGATCGAGAGTGGGAGAATTCTTGCCTCCTGGAGAGAACCCAACAGGCTCTGACTAATAAAAACATAGTCAAGCCTAGAATAGGTTTGGTGCGCGTGTGAAAAAAAAGTGTAATCTTTGGCCGAGGGGTAGAGGGTACGCCAGGCATCTCGGAGTCTGAGATTGTAGAGAGTCTGCTTAGCCCCCTCAGGGAAGGAGCTTGTAGCCGTCCTGTGTGGGTGAGTACTATCTAACTCTGCCTGCCAGGTAAGGTTAAAATCTCCCAATAAGATCGCCGGACCTTCCGCGAATTCTCCCACTTGGTCTAGAAGAGATGACAAAAAGGCGGATTGGCTTACATTAGGTGCATAAGTTGTGATAAATGTACAGATTTTCCCCCGTAATGTCCCCTTCACCATGACTATCCGGCCTTCTTTATCCGATTTGACAGCCGCAGGCTGGAATTTTGTTGAGCTGTGGAACAGGAGCGCCACCCCTCGCTGATTGGTAACTGCCGAGGACCTATATATAAGGGGGTATTGCTTGTGGCGTAACCTCGACTCTTCTGCACGTCTTAAGTGCGTCTCCTGAAGCGCCACTATCTCAAACTTGTGATCTGTTAAGTATTTCCAGATTTTTTGCCTCTTAAGTGGCGATTTTAATCCTTTTACGTTCCATGACACAATGGACAACACCATGACGCTATATAATTCCTTCTACCTCCCACCTATCTTCTGGGTCAGCAATCTCGATTTTAGCTCTTCGCTCTCTAGCCAACGGGTCTCCCGGTCTAACTTCCCACAATAGGGCCATTTGGGCCAAAGACTGAATGTAAGGAGTATCTTCTGTCAACCACCACCAAACCCCCGAACCCCTCCCCCCCATAAAACAAACAACATTGTCAACATCAACAAATACCGGATAGGTGTTACATCTCCGGTCATGTGGTGTACCATTTGTCGGGACTTGTTGATGGGTGACTCAGCCGGAGTCCACATCCCCGTCCGTCCCAACAGTTCAAGTTTGTCGCCAATTAGCGGTGCACCCCTTCATATGCGGAGAACGAACTGTCAGCATACATTGGTGACCCATCCTTGAACATACAGTGTTCGATAGCAATCGTCTCTTTGGATGGCCGCCCTGTAAGGGCGTCGAATGCCTATGACTGGCTAGTTTGTGCTTCCTGCCTCTTCAATCGCTTACGGTTTCATGCGGCCTCCTCTTGTGCTTGTACTCCATTGTGAGTTCTTAGCAATGTCTCTTCCTGTCGCCCGCACCGTGTCTTGTGCTCCCACTTTGTCCGCAGGAGGGAGCCCCAGTAGTCTCAGTCCTTCTTCGAGCTCCGTAATGTGGCGCAACTTATTGTTGTGCTCGAAACTCAGGCCAAACGGATATGTCCATCGGTATTTGATTTGGTTTGCTCACAGCTTCGTGGTGATGGGCCTAAATTGCTGCCGTCGGGCTAACGTAGCTGGCGCTAGATCTTGGTAGATGCTGCAGCGGAACCCCTGAAAGGAGATGTCACCTTTTTTCCTGGCCTCCTGTAATACCGCCTCCTTAACTTTAAAAGGGTGAAATTTGGCAAGGATGTCACGTGTGCGGCGGCGGTCTCCAGTTGACTGGCCCCCCACCCGATGCACTCGCTACAGCTTGATTTTGAGCTGCCGTGGGCTTAAAATCTCCGCAGAGATCTACAAGGAAGGCCTCCAGGTCCGGCCCCTCTGCCCCTTCCTCCAGGTCCTGAATTCGTACGTTGTCCCTGCGGGATCTGTTTTCCAGATCCTCCGACTTCAAAAGGGCGAGGTGTAGTTGACTCTGGAGCTCCTGCATCTGTTCCTGTGTATCCGCAGTTCGCTTGTCCAGTTCCTGGGTCTGAGTTTCAAGGTCCAGAACTCTCGTGCCCACTGAGTCCACATTTTGTTGGAGCATTGCCATACGGTCATTCAGGTCCCTTTTGAGTTGATCGAGGGAGGCATTGATATCCTGGGTTATCTCGGCGCGTAGTTCCGCTTTAAATTCCTTTAATGATGTCATCAAGTCCTTCTTCGTGAGGGCCATGGCGTCAGAGGCTTCGCCCTGCTCTGGGGGTTGATTTTTCTCTGCTGGCGTGAAAAAGTTGGAGACTTTATGCGGCCCCTTCTTCGGTGGCATAGGTGCTGGCCAGGTGGTTCCTCAGTGTCCACGCTGATGTGGGCAGCCGTGGGGAGCGAGTATGCCCCCCCTCAGCTCTTCTCGGAGTCACCAATTGCGTACTGCGCAGGGGTGTCACTGTTCGCCGAAACGAAGGGCCATGTATGTGGTGATATATGTCCCCTGTAAATTATCGGTGAAAATGAAGGGCCCACCTCTGAGCGCTGTCACCATTGATGTGGCCAGGTGAGAGACTCTCACTTCGGTGCTGGTATTGCTCCGGCGCTTCGCCTTCAAGAGCAAAGAGGCCGGGACACTAGAAGCAGTACTGCCCTGTGTTCAGCTCATGCAGCGTGGAGCCGGCAGCCATCTTAGGGGCAGCCAGGGCCAGGCAGGAGCATGTCGCGTTTTATATTTTATTGTTCAGCTCGCTGCTCTTCTTCTCGGTGCCCCCGCCTCCCCCACCGCCTGCTGTCTACTCACCGTTCTTTGAAAGGGCCCCCTCCTCACCGGTTATCTTGCGGGTGTCCTCCCTGCCTCATTACACCCGCGGCATTCGTGCCGATAGAACGCATCGGCTGGCAGCATACAGTGGCCACGATCCCGCTCCGTTACTGATTCAGTGCCAATGTTGGGGTGGCACCCAGGATCGTGACTCTTCTTCTTGCCCGGCGAGGTACGGAGGTTCTTGCGGTCCAATTTCTATTTAGCAGTGGCGGCCGCCATTTTGTGTTGCTCTGCTGGCGGGCTCCCGGGATCGCGCCGAGGCTCCAAACTGCCCGTATCTCAGGTTGGTATAGCACCCAGGCAGCACAGCAGCGGTCACAGGCACTTGTCCATACTCTGGAGCGATTTTGGCGTCATTTGAAGAAGTTTATCTGTATGGGACTACGACGTGGACCCGGAGCCGAGGTGAATCACGTTCACCCGGCCATCTTGCCCGGCCACGCCCCCTATAAAATATTTTTATAGACAAGTAAGTTATATTGAACTTTTAGATTGGTTGTTAAGGGTCTAGCACAACCCTTGCTTCAATCTTAGGAAGTTTAGTTACCACTTGGGTAGGTAGGTGCAATACCACACTACACCTAGTCACCATGTCTTTAATTGTGGATCCCAGTGGGTCCCAAGCCTCTAGATACAGTGGTCTTAAATTCCAGGAACTAAGAACCCTGTGTAGTTCTAGAAAGATAAAGGCAGGTAACAACCCCACCACAAAGCATCTATTAGAGGTACTTATCCAATATGACCTCCAGAAACAGGTCAGAGGGACAGGACAATGTGGGTGGGGATGCTCCAGAAGAAAGGTCAAGAGGGGTTCCCCCTAGTGACCTTAATTCTGAGTATGGCCAGGAGGAGTCAGGGGACTCCACACTGGTAAATTCTGATCCCCCAGGGAGAAGTGCAGATGGCACAGATGGTGTCCCTAGAGGTAGGTCCCCTAGGTCTTTCTCTGCCGAGTCCACTGCTTCCAATAATTCCATAGGGACCTCCATCTCTAGCAAGAGGGAGAACTACTTAGAGAGGGAATACCACCCGCTCGAACTTGAGAAAGTGCAACTCAGGCAAGATCAGTTGGCGCTTGACAAGGAGACCCTGGAAGTACAGAAAGCTAGTAAGAATCTGGGACTAGGGTTCCATGGTGGCAGCAATAGTGTACCTAGAATCAGGGAACCATCCTTTGACACTAGGAACCTGGGCAGGATAGTCCCTCTTTACCAAGAGGGGGATAATATCCATAAATGGATCACTGCCTTGGAGAGGGCCTGTAAAGTTCAGAAGGTCCCTCAATGGCGGTGGGCAGCTATCCTGTGTCTCTCCTTTGCTAACACATGTAGAGACAAGGTCCTCACTGTTAGAGAAGAGGATGCTGACAATTACTCAGTCTTAAAGAGTGCCCTCATAGATGGGTTTGGCTTAATCACTGAACAGTACAGGATTAAGTTCAGGGACACCTAGAAGGCACACACTCAAGACTGGGTTGATTTAATAGACAATGCTATTAAGGCTCTGGAAGGCTGGCTCCATGGAAGCAAGGTACAGGACTATGAGGGATTGCACAATTTGTTGATGAGGGAGCACATCCTTAATAATTGTCAGAATCAACTACTACACCAGTACCTGGTGGACTCTGATCTGACCTCTCCCTAAGAATTGGGAAAGATGGCAGAAAAATGGACTGCACCAGGGTTAAGTAGAAATACCATGGTGGTGGAGGTGACCAGAAGAAGCAAGATTCTTCTGAAACCCAAGAGAATGGTGGGGACAAGAGTAAAGATAAAAAGGAGTCTTCTCAAGGTCCACAAAAACCTCCATCTGAGGGGTGAGTCCCAAAACTCCAAGAAGGGTAAAAAGAAACCTTGGTGTTACTTATGTAAAGTAAAAACCCATTGGACAAGAGATGCTGTCCCGGAGGGAACAGGAGCTCGGCCTTGGGCCCCATATAGAGATGATCCGAGGGAGGAGAATGTCGCACTGTGAAGGTAAGTGAATTTATTTTTATTTTTTTGTGCCACCACCTTTCCCCCACCCCACCACCCTCAGTACAAGCCAGTCGCCACTGTACGGCAGAGACTAGATTATTCCTTATCACAAATGATGACACCTTCACTCTTCCCACAAACCACTAACATTTTTGGGTCCTGATTATGAGAAGTGCAAAACTGACAATAATGCATGTGTCATTAAAAACCATATCCGTTAAGTAGTCCACACAATTACAAGTTGTTTCTCACATGGGGAAAACAACATGTGAAGCAAAGATTGCTAGGTTTATTTTGCCAGGTCGAAATGGTTCTTTAAAACTGGACTACAGGCTGCGTTGGCAAGCCTTAGACATGTTTTTAAATTGCTACTTTAGTGGGTGGTACAATAAGGGCTGGAGACCCACCAGTAGCATTTAATTTACATGCCCTGAGTAACTTAAATGTGCCAACTAGGAGTAAGCCAATCCTATTGTTAGAAATGGGGGTCTCTAGTTTGCAGAGGTAGGTACCTTTGCCCAAGTAGGGACCCTTCTTCCTAGTCAGCGTAAGGGGTATACACTTCTAAAATAACCCCTGCTCACCCCCTTGGTAGCTTGGCACGAGCAGACAGGCTTATCTCAGAGGCAGTGTTAGAAATGGGATCTCTAGTTGGCAAGGGCTTGCACCTTTGTCCAAGTAGGGACCCTTCTTCCTAGTCAGGGTAAGGGAGTTACACTCCTAAAATAACCCCTGCTCACCCCCTTGGTAGCTTGGCACAAGCAGTCAGGCTTATTCTAGAGGCAGTGTGTAAAGCATTTGCACATAACCAACAGTAATACAGTGTAAGCACTACAAACGGACACCACACCAGTTTAGAAAAATATCCAATATTTTTATATACTTTAAACAAGACCAAATACGATAAAAATCCACAGTACAGTACTTTAAAAATCTTCTGTTATCAAATTGTCCTTAAAAACAGTTCCTTGATGTCGATAGCTCCGTCCGGGGCTATCACGGCGTCGTGAACAAACAAATCCAAACAGTTCTGGCTGACCGCGACGTCGCGGGTCAGCTACGGTGTCGGGAAGACCCACAAACAGTACCTTTCAGAAATGCAGGGCGTCGATGGCCTCGCGGTGAGCTTCCGAAAACACGGCGTCCGCAGGCGTCGGTTCCGGAGGTCGGTGCAGGCGTCGTCGGGCCCTCGAAGTCACACGCGTTGCAGATCGATCTCCTCTCTGTTGAAGTCAGGAGCACTGGCGTCGGCCGGCGTCGGGTGCTGCGGTGCGAAGTGCAGCGGTGCGGCGTGCGGTGCCTTCAGGTCACGGTGCGAGCAGCGGCTCGGTGGCGGCGTCGGATGGCGTCGTCGGTGAGACCAGGGTCGCGGTGTGAGATGAAGGCGGTGCTCGTCACGGTGCTGGCAGGTCACGGTGCAGCAGCGGCGTCGTCATAGCTGCAGCGCTGTCGTCGGCTGACGAACTTGGAGTCGATGGCACCGGCATCGGTGGGCCAAGGCTGCGGTGCGGGATGAGGTTGGTGCGTTGTGTAACTTACGAGCGGTGCCCCCGAACCACGGTGCAGGCAGCGGCGTCGAGTCCGGCGTGGAGCGGCGTTGTCGGGGATGCCACGGCGTCGTCGTGAAGCGAGGCGGTGCGGAGTGCGGTGCCCACAGGTCGCGGTGCGAGCAGCGGCTCGGTGGCGGCGTCAGCAGGCGTTGTCAGTGAGACCAGGGTCGCGGTGCGGCGGTGCCCTCTGCGGTGCCTTCAGGACACGGAGTCGGCAGCGGCGTCGTAGACGGCGTCGGGCTTCAAGTCTTTGCTGTTCCTGAGACTTCTTGAACAGGGGGCAAGCTCTACCTCAAGCCCTTGGAGACACTCACAAAGTAGATTGCAGAAAGTTCAGTTCCAGTCCTTTCACTGCCCAAGACAGAAGCAGCCACTGCAGGCCAACACAGCAAAGCACACAGCAAAGTGGTAGTTCCTCCTCACAGCTTCTCCAGCTCTTCTTCTTGGCAGTCTTCTTGATCCCAAAGAGTTCCAATTTTCTGGGGTTTGGGTCCCCCTTTTATCCTCAATTTCTCTTTGTTCTCTGAAGGCAGAGAGGCCTTTGCCTAGTCCAAACCAGTTCTGGTCAGTCCTGGAGCACTTTGTTAACAAGTCTCCTTCTTTCCTTTCACAGTGCAGGCCAGGGACATCAGACGCACCACAGGAGGTGGAGCCAGCATTGTGGAGGGAAGGCCCAGCCCTATTCGGGTCCCAGGTGCATCTCCTCCCACCCATCTACATGTAGATCTTGCTATTCAGCCCTGTGCTGACTCACCCTGTCTCCTGGCATCCCCCAGCCCCTGTCACTCACACTCCAGACAAGGAATACACAACCTAGCAGAGGCAGGCTTGGATGGTTAGACAAGAAAACACCCACTTTCTAAAAGTGGTATTTTCAAACACAGAATGTTAAAACCAACTTCACTAAAACATGCATTTTATCATTCTGAGTCCAGGCATACTAAACTCGAATTTCTACCATGTTCCCTGGGTCAGTTAGGATTATAAGCTGTAATAATCAAAACTGCCCATTCTGGCCTATGGGGAACAGGTAGCCTTGCAATAGTGAAAAACGAAATAGGCTGTAATTCACTATCAGGACATGCCACACACACCAGGGCATGTCCTACCTTTCACATACAAGGCACCCTGCCCACAGGGGTACCTTGGGCCTACCTTAGGGGTGACTAACATGTAGAAAAGGGAAGGTTTAGGGACTTGCAAGGGTGTGCACTTGCCAAGTCGACATGGCAGCCCCAGGCTGCACACAGGCTCTGCAATGGCAGGCCAGAGTTACACTTTACGGGCTGTTTGCGTGGGGGGCACACTCCAGTGCTGCAGCCCACCAACAGCATTTGATCTATAGGCCCTGGCACTCTCAGTGCACTTTACAAGGGACTGACACATAAATCAAATAGGCCAATCATGGAAACACCAATTCATAACACATTTTATACAGGAGCACTTGCACTTTCCCACTGGACAGCAGTGAGGAAAGTGCGCAGAATCATTACACCAGCAAAAACAGAGTCAAAACCAGGAGGTCAGAAAGCAAAAAGTCAGGGGAAACACGCCAAAAGGTGCCAAGTCTAACACATGTCCCCTCCAGCTGAAAGTAGGGAGAACTACCCAACCCCCTGGGAGTTCTCTTCACTAAGGCGGAAGCACCTGGACAGACCATCTGCGTTGGCGTGTTCTGTGCCAGGGCGGTGTTCCACCGTAAAGTCCATTCCCTGTAGGGAGATGGACCACCTCAGCAGTTTTGGATTCTCACCCCTCATTTGCATCAACCATCTGAGGGGCCTGTGGTCTGTCTGAACCCGGAAGTGAGTCCCAAACAGGTATGGTCTTAGCTTCTTCAGTGCCCAGACCACAGCAAAAGCTTCCCTTTCTATGGCACTCCACCTCTGTTCCCTGGGGAGTAGTCTCCTGCTAAGGAAGACTACAGGCTGATCCAGGCCCTCTTCGTTCAGTTGTGAGAGCACCGCTCACACACCATGCTCTGAAGCGTCAGTCTGCACGACAAATTCCTTGGAGAAGTCAGGTGCCTTGAGCACGGGCGCCGTGCACATGGCTGCCTTCAGGGCATCAAAAGCTTTCTGGCAGGACTCAGTCCAGATCACCTTCCTGGGCTGCTTCTTAGAAGTCAGCTCTTTTAAGGGGGCAATGATGGTGCCATAGCCCTTAACAAACCTCCTATAGTAGCCGGTGAGACCTAAGAAGGCTCACACCTCTGTCTGGGTCTTGGGGGGCTCCCAAGCCAGAATGGTGTCAATCTTGGGTTGTAGGGGCGCCACCTGGCCGCTTCCTACCTGGTGTCCCAAGTACACCACAGAACCCTGCCCGATCTGGCACTTACTGGCCTTGATCGTGAGGCCTGCACCTTGCAGAGCCCTCAACACTTTCTCAAGGTGCTGTAAATGTTCTTCCCAGCTGGAACTGAACACAGCAATGTCATCCAGGTAGACGGCACTGAAATCCTCCAGTCCAGCCAACACCTGATTGACCAACCTCTGAAAGGTGGCAGGGGCATTCTTCAACCCAAAGGGCATCACCCGGAATTGGTAATGACCTTCTGGGGTTGAGAATGCTGATCTCTCCTTGGCCCCATCCGTTAAGGCAATCTGCCAGTACCCAGACGTTAAATCAAACGTGCTGAGGAACTTGGCAGCTCCCAACCGATCAATGAGCTCATCAGCTCTGGGGATGGGGTGCGCGTCAGTCCTGGTGACGGCATTGAGCCCACAGTAGTCCACACAAAACCACAGTTCTGGGGTGGCACCTGGTGCAGCAGCCTTTGGGACCAAGACCACTGGGCTGGCCCAAGGACTGTTGGAGGGCTCAATCACCCCTAACGCCAACATCTTAGAGACCTCCTCCTTGATGCTGGCCCTGACCCGGTCAGTCAACCTGTAAATCTTGTGCTTTACAGGAGGGCTGTCACCAGTGTCCACGTCATGGGTACACCAGTGAGTATCACCGGGGGTCAGAGAGAACAGCGGGGTGAACTGTCCCAACAACTGGCGACAGTCCCCCTGCTGCTCTTGAGTCAGAGTAGGGGAGAGGATCACACCCTCTACTGACCCATCATGCTCCTTGGTAGACAGGAGGTCAGGGAGAGGCTCACTCTCCTCTTCCACCCCATCATCTGTCGCCAAGACCATACTCACTTCGGACCTCTCGAAGTGGGGCTTGAGGCAGTTCACGTGAAGGACCCTCAAAGGGTTCCTTGGAGCCTGCAAATCCACCAGGTAGGTGACGTCACTTTTGCGCTCCACCACCTCATATGGCCCAGTCCACTTGTCCTGCAAGGCACAAGGTTCCACTGGGGCCATGACCCACACTTTTTGCCCAGGTTGAAATTCGACCAGAGTGGCATTCTGGTCATACCACCTCTTCATTTCTTCCTGGCTTGCTTCCAGGTTCGCCTGAGCGAGTTTCCTGAAGCGGGCAGTTTGGTTTCTAAAGGCCAGCATGTAACTAAACACATCCTGGGGAGTTTTCCTGGGAGCTGCCTCCCAGCCTTCCTTACCAAACTCAGAGGTCCTCTGACAGGGTGGCCATACAGGAGCTCAAAGGGGCTGTACCCAAGAGACTTCTGAGGCACCTCCCTGTATGCGAAGAGCAGGCATGGCAAGAGGACGTCCCACTTACGCCTCATGGGTTCTGTTAGACCCTTGATCATGCCTTTCAAGGTCTGGTTGAATCTCTCCACCAGACCGTTTCCTTGTGGGTGGTAAGGAGTGGTGAACTTGTAGGTTACACCACACTCCTTCCACAGGGATGTCATATACTTGGATATGAAATTGGTCCCCCTATCAGAAACCACCTCTCTGGGGAATCCCACACGGGAAAAGATCCCCATTAACGCCCGGCCCACCACTGGCACCGTCGTTGTCCTGAGAGGGATTGCCTCCGGGTACTGGGTGGCATGGTCCACCAAGACCAGGATGTACCTGTTGCCCATGGCTGTCTTGGGATCCAGTGGCCCCACAATATCCATCCCTACCCTTTCAAAGGGTGTTCCAACAACAGGAAAAGGTTGGAGAGGAGCTTTGACCTTCCTCCCACTCTTAGCACTTGCCTGGCAAGTTTGGCAAGACCTACAGTGCGCATCTGACTGCCTTCGCATTTGGGGCCAAAAGAAGTGGGTGGCAAGCCTGTTAAAGGTCTTGTCCTGCCCCAAATGTCCTGCCAAAGGCACGTCATGAGCCAGATCCACTAGGAAGGTCCTGAAGCGCTGGGGTACCACCAGCACACGGGCTGACCCAGGCTCAGCAACCTTAGGCTCACTGTATCGGAGACCATTCTCCCAGTAGATCAGATGTGACCCGGACTGATTACCAGTTGCCTGGTCTGCAGCCTGCCGCCGCAGACCCTCCAGAGTAGGGCACTCGTTCTGCTCCCTGCAGAACTCCTCCCTGGTGGGACCCCCTACTTGCTGCCACTGGGTCAGCTCAGAGATGTCTCCCAGTTCGGCTACCTGCTCCCCTGTAGGCACCGGGGCGTCCCCCTCGAGGTCTGCCTCCTCCCGGTCCGTGGGAACTTCGGGGGCCGGTTTCCCGCGCCCCCTGCCCTTCCTCTTGGCAGGGACTTGGGCCACTGTTCCAGGCTCCAAGTCCTCTTGATCACCCTTTCTGGCTGTCATTGACCGAGTAGACACACATGCCCACTCTGGCAACACAAGCATCTCCAAGTGAGACCTGAGCTCAACATCCTTCCATAAGGACTGCTCCAGGTCGTTACCTAGCAGACAATCTACAGGCATGGTGGGGCTCACAACCACCCTCAAGGGACCTGAGACCCCCCCCATTCAAAGGGAACCTGCACCACCATACACTGGCGCTCAGAGTTGTCTACAGCAACTACTTGGTGGAATGCCCCTGGGACTACCTGCTTCTCAGAGACCAGGTGACAACGGACTGAGGTCACACTGGCTCCAGTATCTCTGAGAGCCTCTACCCTGTTCCCATTAATGGTCACCCAGGTGCTATATTTCTTTGTGTTAGGGGGCACCTGGTTTCCTGGGACCATCTCACTGTCCCCTAGTGAGACAAGGGTCATTTCTGCGGGATCCCCACCCTCCTGTGGGCACCCCTCCTCCCCAAGCGCTACACTAGCCAACACTTTGGACTGTCCACCGGTGGGTGGCTGTGTCCCCTTTGGGCACTTGGGGTCCCTCTTAAAGTGACCCACCTGGTCACATGCATAACACTTGCGGGGGCCGGTCTCAACAGGCTTCCCTGTAGAGACCCCTTTTTTCTTATCACCGGGGGCTGGGAACCTTTACCCTGGGTACTAGTTTGGGGCCCTTTAGAGAACTCCTGTGCTTTACCCTTGTCCCCCGCCTTTCTGCTGGGGACCCTGCCCACCTTTGGCTGAGTCTCCCCAAACGCTTTCTTGTGGACCCTGGTACTCACCCAGCGGTCCGCCTCCATAGCAAGCTTCCTGGGGTCAGTTAGCTTACTATCAACTAGGTGCTGGCGCAGATCTGCAAAACATAGACTAGACAAGTGCTCCCATGCAATCAAATTGTAGAGCCCCTGAAAATCTGTTACATTACTGCCCTTCACCCAACCATCCAGCGACCTACAGAACATATCCACACATTCCAACCAAGTGTTGGCCTCAGACTTTTTACTGGACCTGAACTGATCCCTGTACTTCTCAGGAGTGAGCCCATACCTAGTGAGGAGAGCGTCTTTCATGTCAGCATAGGTGAGGTCCTGCCCCTTACCCAAAGCTATCAGAGTATCCCTAGCTTCCTCTGGAAAGAGAGGCCACAACCCCGCTCCCCAGTTCCTTTCAGGGACCCCATTCATATGAATAGACGACTCGCACCCTTGAAACCACCTTTGTATGTCATCACCCTTTTTGTACTCTTTACCTACATTCTTGGGGATGTGTACAATCCTGTCTGTGTGTGCTGAAGAATTGCTGCCACCATCTGAACCAGATCTACTCTTTAGCTCTAGCTCCTTGATCATTCTCTCATGATCTAGTATAATTTTCCTTTCCTCCATGGCTATTCTTTTCTCTTCCCTCTCACTTTCTATTCTGAGTTTCTCCAATTCAAACCTCCTTACTTCCCGCCTGTCCTCCAGCTCCTCTGGGGACAAACTACTGCTGCCTGGCCTGGAGGGTTCCCCCTCCCAAAAGCACATCCACCCTAGGAACAGGCTCCTCCACCTCTCCATTGAGATCACCAGATTGCCCACTGGCACCTCTGGCTGCTACCCAGGCCCTCAGCGCCTTTTGTAGCTCATCCTTCCTGGTGAGGCCTCTGACCTGGACTTTCAGGTTCTTGCAAATCGATTTTAACTCCTTGACATTGTAGGCTTCCAATCGATCCTCCTCAAAGGCAATTTCTACTGATGCAATTGATGATACTATAGATTCAGGCATGTTGAAGTAGCAAGTTCAAACTGGCAAGATCAAAAATAGGCCAAAAAGAAAAAGAACCTGTAAGTGGTACGTAATGGTCTGCGATATGGTAGTAGTGTACACCAATCACTGTAAGTCAAGTGCAAACACAAGTCCTATCCTCACCGCTGACAACCAATGTTAGAAATGGGATCTCTAGTTGGCAAGGGCTTGCACCTTTGTCCAAGTAGGGACCCTTCTTCCTAGTCAGGGTAAGGGAGTTACACTCCTAAAATAACCCCTGCTCACCCCCTTGGTAGCTTGGCACGAGCAGTCAGGCTTATTCTAGAGGCAGTGTGTAAAGCATTTGCACATAACCAACAGTAATACAGTGTAAGCACTACAAACGGACACCACACCAGTTTAGAAAAATATCCAATATTTTTATATACTTTAAACAAGACCAAATACGATAAAAATCCACAGTACAGTACTTTAAAAATCTTCTGTTATCAAATTGTCCTTAAAAACAGTTCCTTGATGTCGATAGCTCCGCCCGGGGCTATCACGGCGTCGTGAACAAACAAATCCAAACAGTTCTGGCTGACCGCGGCGTCGCGGGTCAGCTACGGTGTCGGGAAGACCCGCAAACAGTACCTTTCAGAAATGCAGGGCATCGATGGCCTCGCGGTGAGCTTCCGAAAACACGGCGTCCGCAGGCGTCGGTTCCGGAGGTCGGTGCAGGCGTCGTCGGGCCCTCGAAGTCACACGCGTTGCAGATCGATCTCCTCTCTGTTGAAGTCAGGAGCGCTGGCGTCGGCCGGTGTCGGGTGCTGCGGTGCGAAGTGCAGCGGTGCGGCATGCGGTGCCCTCAGGTCGCGGTGCGAGCAGCGGCTCGGTGGTGGCGTCAGATGGCGTCGTCGGTGAGACCAGGGTCGCGGTGTGAGATGAAGGCGGTGCTCGTCACGGTGCTGGCAGGTCACGGTGCAGCAGCGGCATCGTCGTAGCTGCAGCACTGTCGTCGGCTGACGAACTTGGAGTCGATGGCACCGGCGTCGGTGGCCAAGGCTGCGGTGCGGGATGAGGGCGGTGCGTCGTGTAACTTACGAGCGGTGCCCCCGAACCACGGTGCAAGCAGCGGCATCGAGTCCGGCGTGGAGCGGCGTCGTCGGGGAAGCCACGGCGTCATCGTGAAGCGAGGCGGTGCGGAGTGCGGTGCCCACAGGTCGCAGTGCAAGCAGCGGCTCGGTGGCGGCATCAGCAGGCGTCGTCGGTGAGACCAGGGTCGCGGTGCGGCATTGCGGAGGTGCCCTCTGCGGTGCCTTCAGGACACGGAGTCAGCAGCGGCGTCGTAGACGGTGTCGGGCTTGAAGTCTTTGCTGTTCCTGAGACTTCTTGAACAGGGGGCAAGCTCTACCTCAAGCCCTTGGTGACACTCACAAAGTAGATTGCAGAAAGTTCAGTTCCAGTCCTTTCACTGCCCAAGACAGAAGCAGCCACTGCAGGCCAACACAGCAAAGCACACAGCAAAGTGGTAGTTCCTCCTCACAGCTTCTCCAGCTCTTCTTCTTGGCAGTCTTCTTGATCCCAAAGAGTTCCAATTTTCTGGGGTTTGGGTCCCCCTTTTATCCTCAATTTCTCTTTGTTCTCTGAAGGCAGAGAGGCCTTTGCCTAGTCCAAACCAGTTCTGGTCAGTCCTGGAGCACTTTGTTGACAAGTCTCCTTCTTTCCTTTCACAGTGCAGGCCAGGGACATCAGACGCACCACAGGAGGTGGAGCCAGCATTGTGGAGGGAAGGCCCAGCCCTATTCGGGTCCCAGGTGCATCTCCTCCCACCCATCTACATGTAGATCTTGCTATTCAGCCCTGTGCTGACTCACCCTGTCTCCTGGCATCCCCCAGCCCCTGTCACTCACACTCCAGACAAGGAATACACAACCTAGCAGAGGCAGGCTTGGATGGTTAGACAAGAAAACACCCACTTTCTAAAAGTGGTATTTTCAAACACAGAATGTTAAAACCAACTTCCCTAAAAGATGCATTTTATCATTCTGAGTCCAGGCATACTAAACTCGAGTTTCTACCATGTTCCCTGGGTCAGTTAGGATTATAAGCTGTAATAATCAAAACTGCCCAATCTGGCCTATGGGGAACAGGTAGCCTTGCAATAGTGAAAAACGAAATAGGCTGTAATTCACTATCAGGACATGCCACACACACCAGGGCATGTCCTACCTTTCACATACAAGGCACCCTGCCCACAGGGGTACCTTGGGCCTACCTTAGGGGTGACTAACATGTAGAAAAGGGAAGGTTTAGGGACTTGCAAGGGTGTGCACTTGCCAAGTCGACATGGCAGCCCCAGGCTGCACACAGGCTCTGCAATGGCAGGCCAGAGTTACACTTTACGGGCTGTTTGCGTGGGGGGCACAATCCAGTGCTGCAGCCCACCAACAGCATTTGATCTATAGGCCCTGGCACTCTCAGTGCACTTTACAAGGGACTGACACATAAATCAAATAGGCCAATCATGGAAACACCAATCCATAACACATTTTATACAGGAGCACTTGCATTTTCCCACTGGACAGCAGTGAGGAAAGTGCGCAGAATCATTACACCAGCAAAAACAGAGTCAAAACCAGGAGGTCAGAAAGCAAAAAGTCAGGGGAAACACGCCAAAAGATGCCAAGTCTAACAGGCAGTGTGTAAATCACTTGTGAACACATACCTTAATACAGTGAAAACACTACAAATGGACACCACACCAGTTTAGAAAAATAAGTAATCTTTATCTAAACCAAACAAGATCAAAACAACAAAAATCCACAATACAGTACTAAAAATATGATTCACTTTTACACAAAGTACCTTGGATGCATCAAAAATGAAGCAAAAAGTGTCGCAGGGAAGCTGATGCGTTCGTTCCTTACACTCAGGGAAGGTGATGCATCGGTTCTTTGCTCCGGGGGAGGTGATGCGTCAGTTCCTTACTGCTGCGCAGGAGAGGTGATGCGCCGGGTCCTTACCGGAGAGGAGGTTATACGTTGGGAGGTGAATCGTCGGTTTCTTGCTGCGTCCACCAACGATGCGATAGAATCCAGTACGATGCGATGCGTGAAGACCCGGGATACGCTGCGATGATTTCAACCACATCCCCTCGATGCATTGGTACTTCCACAACAGGGCCTGCGTCATAATCGGTGCGGTTATCTCAGACGTCGGAGATCGTGCACAGGATTCATCGCACGGCAGGCATTTCAGCCGCGAGCAGGCACTGCATCAATTCTTCAGCAGCGGCGATGTGTTGGAAAGTTCTTCTCCCACCACTGCGATGCGTCAGAAACAGGCGATGCATCGATTTCCACAGTTCTTGCAGTATCCAGTCCCAAAACAACCTCCAGAGGCCCAAAACACTGGCAGGCACCTCTCAGCAGGTCAGAACTCCCACCAAAGGAGTTCAGGGGGGGACTGGGGGTAAAGTCTTTGTGCCACTGAGACTTCAGAACAGGAGGCAAGCTCTATTTCAAGCCCTTGGAGATCTTCCTCAAGCAGGGGACACAGCACACATCAAAGTCCTTCTCCTTTCCTTGGCAGAAAGTAGCCACTGCAGGCCAACCCCAGACAGCAAACAGCATAGGGGCAGTATTCCTCCTCAGTTTCTCCAGCTCTTCTCCTTGGCAAAGGTTCCTCTTGATTCCCAGAAGTGATCTATGAAGTCTTTTCTATCCCAGAGACTTCCAACAGGAGGCAAGCTCTACTTCAAGCTCTTGGAGAAAACTCAAACAGCAGAATGATGAAAGCACATGAAAGCACATTCCAGTCTTTCCCTGCCCAAGAAAGAAGCAACCACAGCAGGCCAACCCCAACAGCACACAGCACAGGGGCAGAACTCCTCCTCCAGCTTTCCCGGTCCTTCTTCCTGGCAGGTTCCTTAGTTCAACAGTAATCTGAAATTCAGGGGTCTGGGCCCCTCTTTTTATAGCACAAATTCCTTTGTTCTCTGGTGGCAGAGAAGCTCTTTGCTCAGCCAAAACCAGTTCTGTCCTCTCTGGTGCAGCTGCCCGGTAGGAGATGGAGAGAGCTTTGTGTAAGGCAGACCAGTCTATTCAGGTGCAAGGAAATCTCCTCCCTCTACTCTAAATGCAGCCCAGGTCTATTCAGCCCAACCCTGACTCATTCAGCAAAGCAGGACACACATCACCCCCCCCCCCCGGCGGCTGTCTGCGAAAATGCACATCCCCAGCCCCTGTCCAAAGCCAGACTGTCAATCCACAAACAAGCAGAGGCACACAGGATGGCTAAGCAAGAAAATACCCACTTTCTTAAAGTGGTATTTTCAAACAGACAATATAAAAATCATCTTTACTAAAAGATTCATTTTCATATTCTGAGTTTAGGCATACTAAACCCCGTCTTTCCATCTTGTCTCAATGCGAAGTTATATTTATAAGATGTTATAAATAAACTCCCATTCTATTCTATGGGACAGATAGCCTTTCAATAGTGGAAACATGAATTTTCAGTATTTCACTATCAGGACATGGCACACACATCAGGTCATGTCCTACCTTTCACATACACTGCACCCTGCCCACAGGGGTATCTTAGGCCTACCTTAGGGGTGACTCACATATAAGAAAATTGAAGGTTAGGGCTTGGCAAGTGGGTGCACTTGCCAGGTCGACATGGCAGTACCAAACTGCGCACAGACACTGAAGTGGCAGGTCTGAGTTATATTTACAGGCTGCTCATGTGAGTGGCACAATCAGTGCTGCAGGCCCACTAGCAGCATTTGTTTTACAGGTCCTGGGCACACACAGTGCACTGTACTAGGGACTGACTAGTAAATCAAATATGCAAATCATGGAATCACTAATCCATAACAACAATTTACAGGGAGAGCATATGCACTTTAGCACTGTTGTGTAGTTCCTATATAACCTATACAGGATCTGCGTGTTTGGATAGCATAAACCGTGGGATTGGTGGCGGACTGATTCCGTGCACTCCCACCGGATACGTTAGCCTGTATCAGCTAGCTCACAGTGCCACTATAATCTCCTCTTACCAAGGACAGAATAGATTCTGACAACCTCAGAACATGACAACCCTGATCCCTCAGAATCGTGGAAACAATATACTACCTTTCACTCAGTCACTCGTGCTTACATAGTTTGTCTCAGAGAGTTACACAGAATAAACAGGCTGGGCGTTTTCAATAAGTATTTATTGAACAGTTGTTATTCTAGTGTAGAATAGATGAGCTGCAACAACCATTAGACAGTAGCAGAGATATATGATTAGAAGTACTACGAAAGTAAAGGGATGGTAAAGTTCTACAATCTTGCAGAAATCATGAATATATATAAGTACATAAAACACATGATAAAAAGTGCGTACTCCTACAATGCCTTCCTAACTAGATGTACCTAAATGTATCTAAATGTACCTAGCATCTGTGTAGGTGTTATGCCAAGAATCCCTCTAGGATCTAGTCAACCCCATTACCTGAGAATGAGAGAATATGGGATCCCGTCCTGGTCTCGAGTTGGACACCCCGCGAGGGATGTTAGACCACTGCGAGCTGGAGTGTCTGCATGCAGGAACCTCAGCGTCTCTGATCAGTGTGTCAGCTGGGAAGTCTCGGTCTCCTCTGTCTTTCTAAGCAAGATGTGATGTATGTATACCCATAGGTCTCCCCAGGGGTCCTACCTTGCTGTGTTACTGTGTCGGCCTAAAGGATGACGTCGGGCCTGAACTTTATACAGAGATATTATACAGGAGATGTTAGTCCTGCTGTGCTTCCAAGAAGCCTCATGCATAATGGACGAGATTCGAACTAGGGGGAAACCCGTGTTCTGAATGCAGTGTCGCATCTAGGTAAAAGGTCAGTCCCTAAGAACCGTTATGTATGTAATGTAGGGAAGAATATAGGTGAAAGGTTGCAATGTTACCTGCGCCTATATAGGGTACCTATATGGAATATAACAGCACTGATCAGCAGTGGTAAAGTGCCCAGAGTTATAAAACCAACAAAAACAGGGTCAAAAACAGGAGGCCAAAAAGCAAAAAGTCTGGGGATAAACCCGCTGGAAAAGTCAGGTCTAACATAACCCCCTTCCAGCCTAAAGCCAGGGTAGACTAATCAATCACTTGATAGACTTCCATGCTTGGGGCGATAGAACCTAGACCTGGCCCACAACAGCGGGGGCACGTTCTGGTTCTCCGCCTTTCTGAACCCAGTTGGAGCCCTCTGTCCATACTCTCAGTGCCCACTAAGCTAACCCATGGGTAACCCTTCTCCAAACATGTGGACACCATTTGTGCAGCACCTAACCTTAGCTTGCTCACAGGTGTGTCCCAACAGGTAGACAGTACCCACATGGCCAACACAGTGGTGTGGTCCAGTCCATCCCCAGGGTGTGCCTCCTGTACCCTCCCCAGGGGCCACTCTGTCCACCAGGACAGCAAGCCACAGTGGACACTGACAGTGGTCAGTGATAAGACCCAGGCCTTATGCCTCTCAGGGCTCTTGAACCTCTGTGGCATCAGAGAGTGGGAGCCAGTAGCCCCAGGTGCCTGGCACCCTTTGCCCACTCTCCCTCCTGTCAGGCCAGGGATGACATCCTGACACTGACTCTCCAGCCCAGGGTCTGTACCCTGAGACTGGAAAGGGGACTGGAGTGGGCTCTCCCCCACCCGGTCCTCCCCCTTGGGGCTCTGCACCTTCCCACCTGGAGCGGTACCCCCTCTCCAGAATTGTCAGGGCACCTGTGGCAGGTGTCCTGCATAATTTGTCCACCAGTTCAGGAGTTCTATCCTGCAACTGGGATCCCAGTCTAGGGTCTTTACCCTTAGACTGGGCAATGATCAGGGGTATGGCTGCCCTCTCCTGTCCCTCCTACTGGGACCCTGCACCCTCCCACCTGGAGCGGTGCCCCCAGAAGAGAAACCGGTGGGGGCACTGGTAGCAGTCGCCCCTTCCTCCAGGTCAGGGGGGACACCCAGAACCCGGCCCTCCAACCCAGGGTCTGTAACCTTAGGCTGGACCTGTGCCTGGCAACCCAGGACATCTGGGGGAGTCCACCCCCCTCCAAGGGAAACATACTCCTCTGGAGTTGTGTAAGAGTCTGCCTGGTGCAGGTCTCCAGCCGCCTGTCCACCTGACAGAGCTTGAAGACCCTCCAGGCCAGAAGTGGCCTCACCAGGGTCAGTCAGGGGTGCTCTAACCTCAGAGCTGGCAAACCCTGACCCATTGGTCCTTCCATTGGGGACTGCGTCCCCCTCTCACCCCTCTCTCTGGACTCATGCCCTCTCCCAACTGGAGAGGTGCTGCCAGGCACCAGAGCTGGGGGAATGCTAGTTACAGTAGTCTCCCCCAGCTCAACAGACACCTTGGTATCCCCCTCAGGGGATGGCCTCCCGGTACAGACCAGGCCCTCACTCCTGGTGTTCCCTCATGGAACCAACCAGGCCTTGAAACTGGGTTTCAGGTACCTCGGGACACAGCCCCCTCCCACTCCTTCTCCTCTGAGACAGGGCATGGGACCCTACACCCCTCCCATTACCCTGGAATCTATCTGGGCCACCACAACCTTCCCCTACCTCACTTGGTTGGGAAATTCTGAGCCACCTTCTTTAGGATCACCCCTAGATGCTTTTTCAGACCCTCTGGAATCTACCAAAAGGTCTGCCTCCAGTGTGAGCTCCCTGGGGTCAGAGAACTCACACTCCACCAGGTGTTGGCATAGCTCTGGAGAACAGGGACTTAAAATATGCTCTCCACCAATTGAATCACATATCCCCACACAGGTGTTAACCAAGCTACCCTTTGCGTCACTATCCAGTGCCTCGCAAAAGTACCCCACATCACTCTCCTGAGACTGGCAAGACAGCGTCTCACTGTCTCTGTCACTCAAATCACACTCTTCTGGGTGGTCCCCACACTCACAGACCAGGACTTCTACCATGGGGGCACCCCTCTCCCTGCACCTCTCATCTAGAGTCAGTAGAGTATCCCTCCCACCACTAGGAATATGATCCCCTGTGCCAGTTCCCCAATCCACTTCAGGGACACTGGGCACCACTGGAGCTACCTCATAAACCTGAACCTCCTGGTGTGTGTCAACCTCCTCCTTCAAGTCAGGTGCCACATCTCTGGGTATGTGTACTGTTCCCTCAGCACTAAATAACACCTCTTTGCTGCCACCATCTGAGCGGGACTCCACCTCCAACCCAGCCAATCTTACTTCATGAGCTACACACATTTCCTTTTCTTGGGTTAAGGCCATCTTGGCCTCAGCCCTGTCAAGCTCCTCATCAAGCTCATTCAGCCTCTGCTCACAAGCTAGAAGCCAGCCATCTTCTTCTGTTTCTTTCTTACTTTCAGAGACGTCCTTCTCCTCAGACTCCACTGGTAGTGTTGGCCCCCAGCGGGGTAGCTCATTCTGAAATAGGGCTGCCTCTAGATCCTCCCTGGACCTTCTCTTCACAGGCAGCCCCCTTTCCTTGCAGAACACATGTAGCTCCCTCATCATATAGATGAACATGTGCCAGAAGTCAAGTCCCATCTTCTCAAGACTTCACAGGTGGAACAACGAACCAGAGTCTCAGTATCAAAAATACTTCCAGGAGGACACCAGAAAAATCTGTATGTGGTTGCTTAATGGTCTGCACTATACTAGTAGTATACACCAATTACTGTAGGTTAGGCATAAATGCAAGTCCAGATCCTCACCGCTGACCATCAATATTAGAAATGGGGGTCTCTAGTTGGCAGAGGTAGGTACCTTTGTCCAAGTAGGGACCCTTCTTCCGAGTCAGGGTAAGGGGGATACACATCTAAAATAACCCTTGCTCACCCCCTTGGTAGCTTGGCACGAGCAGACAGGCTTATCTCAGAGGCAGTGTGTAAAGCATTTGTGAACACATACAGTAATACAGTGAAAACACTACGAATGGACACTACACCAGTTTAGAAAAATAAGTAATCTTTATCTAAACCAAACAAGACCAAAACAACAAAAATCCACAATACAGTACTAAAAATATGATTCTTAAAAGGTAGAAACAGTTCTGTTCCAAGAAAATGTTGGATGCAACACTTTTACACAAAGTACCTTGGATGCGTTGAAAATGCAAGCAAAAAGGGTCGCAGGGAAGGTGATGCGTTGGTTCCTTACATTCAGGGAAGGGGATGCGTCGGTTCCTTGCTCCAGGGGAGGTGATGCGTTGGTTCCTTGCTGCTGTGCAGGGGAGGTTGTGCGTCAGTTCCTTACCGGAGAGGAGGTGATGTGTCAGTTTCTTACTGCATGGGGAGGTGATGCGTCGGTTTCGTACTGCGTCCGACAACGATGTGACAGACTTGACGCTTCGATGTGATGCGTGACAATCTAGTATGATGTGATGTGTGAAGACCCGGGATGCACTGCAATGAATTCATCCACGTCCCCTCGAAGTGTCAGTTCTTCCACAACAGGGCCTGCGTCAGAATCGATACAGTGATCTCGGACGTTGGAGATCGGTGCACAGAATTAGTTGCACGGCAGACACGTCAGCCGCGAGCGGGCGCTGTGTCGATTCTTCGGCGGCGGCGATGCATCGGAAAATTCTTCTCGCACCGCTGCGATGCGTCAGAAACTGGCGAAGCATTGATTTTCATAGTTCTTGCAGTTTCCAGTCCGAAAACAACCTTCAGACGTCCAGAACACTGGCAGGCACCTCTCAGTAGGTCAGAACTCCCAGCAAGTGAGTTCAGGGGGGGACTGCGTGTGAAGTCTTTGTGTCCCTGAGACTTCAGAACAGGAGTCAAGCTCTATTTCAAGCCCTTGCAGTACTTCCTCAAGCAGGGGACACAGCACACAGCAAAGTCTTTCTCCTTTCCTTGGCAGAAAGTAGCCACTGCAGGCCAACCCCAGACAGCAAACAGCACAGGGGCAGTATTCCTCCTCAGTTCCTCCAGCTCTTTTCCTTGGCAAAGGTTCCTCTTGATTTCCAGAAGTGATCTATGAAGCCTTTGCTATCCCCAAGACTTCCAACAGGAGGCAAGCTCTACTTCAAGCCCTTGGAGAAAACTCTAACAGCAGGATGAAGAAAGCACAGTCCAGTTCTTTCCCTGCCCAAGACAGAAGCAACCACTGCAGGCCAACCCCAACATCACACAGCACAGGGGCAGTTCTCCTCCTCCAGCTTTCCCGATTCTTCTTCCTGGCAGGTTCCTTAGTTCAGCAGTAGTCTAAAGTTCAGGGGTGAGGTTCTTTAATTTTGACCCCATCTTACAGTCACCGCCATTTTTGTGTTGCCTTTACACAGGCTGCTCGATGAGCGAAGTGTCTCTGCCCTTTTGGACTGCAACGTGTCAAAAAACCCCTCCGTCCTTGTCCTTAAACCAATCTCAGACACCAGCCGGCCTAACTAATCCTTGTCTGGACTACCTAATCCCCGTATCAACTATCTGTTAGCCTTTAGTATTCTCCTCTCGCCATATCTTATCTTCTGGCCTTCGCTATTCTCTCCCTGTGTTTTCCTACTTTGTAACCTTCCTCTTGAAGCATACAGATATGTCCTGCCATTGCAAACACCGAACTATGGGTACCAGTATTGATTAACTTTGGGGGCTGGATAACACACAACATGTAAGCAGAGAGCATTCTGGTGACACAATATCTTGTTTTCAAACTCTCCTGATTGGCTAAACATTTGTGTGATGGGTGTATGTTTGTACAGATGTATTTCGACGATAAAAGCTTGTGAGCCACGGAGTCAAGTGGCAGTCTCCTGAGAACCTACTTGATGTACTTCTTGGACAACTGTGCTTAGCTGCAGCTAATAAACTTGGTTTTCTACGCCAACAGGGTATTCCGTGTCTCTGTGCAACAAGGCAGGTGAACCCGAAGATTTCAGGCATGCCCTGCGCCGCCAGGCCCAAAGGCCCGGTTCTTCAATTGGCGCCCAAGCGTGGGGCGGCTTCAGAGGTAGCGGTTGAGCCCAAGGATCGTGAGGAGCCCCGCAGGAAAATTCCAGAGGAGGCGCCCCCACACCAGCGACCCCTGTATGTCGAAGAGTGGGCCGATGGTCTTTTGAAGTGTGGCTTCTCCTTTCCCACGGCTGCTGGTGCCTGCTGCCCTGACTGCTGCCCTGCCTTGGTCCCTCTTTTGGTGATGACTGGTATTGCGAGACGTTAGACGGACCTCTGTTGGCGTGAAGAAGACATTTGTTAAGTACTGGTGGGTAGCTCCCACTCCTTTTTGTTTGTTTTTGTGTTCTTAGATTCGAAAATTGCAATTGTCGAAGCCAAGGGGTGAGTACGTTTGTGCTGTTTTGATTAGCCCCTTGTTGTTTGTAGGAAGCCAGTGAAAGTAACGATGCCTGGTTTCAGTAAGTTTAAAAAATGGTGTTGTTTTTGTTGCGATATGGACTCCCGACTGGAGGACTCTTGTCCAATTCCTCCGGCTGGAACTCCTACTTATGAGCTTTACTCTAAACATGGTATAGGCCCCATCGCCTTTAATGAAATATGGGTCCGCTATACGAAGAAAGATGGTGTTTTACAGTGGCCACATAATGGTAGTTTTTAGCCTGATATTTTAGACAATTTAGAAGCTACTTTGTTTAAAAGAAAAGCCCGGCTGGCTATGTTTGACTCTTTTCGCCTTTGGCGCAAGAAAGCCAAACAGAAAGAAATTAAACAGGCAAAAAGAGATAGGAAAGAAAAAGATATCACTGTCATACAGGCTGCCCAACAGTTTAAAAATAATGAAATAGATCATGCGATAGAGATCTTAGATAGGCAACATCACATGGCGATTGACAAATGTTACCCAGTGCTGCCAACTTCTTCCCCAAATCGCGATGCTGATCCTGAGAAGGATCCTTTAATGTCTCACTTATTACAATCGCCCCCGCCCTATGTACAAGGCGCTAATGCACCCCCGCTTTTGTTACCCGTCCAACAACCTGTTATTCTCCCACCAGCTCCAGCTCCTGCACCTCCAACACAGCCCTTTGTGGCACTGCCACTCCCGCCATTTCCTTTGCCTTCAGCTCCCTTGTTTCCAGCTCCTCTGCCTCCGACTTCTTTGCCTCAGTCTTCTTTGCCTTCGACCTCCGCTCTACCTGTTGCCTCTTCTCCTGCTCCGTCTCATACATTATCTCCTGTTTTTCTGTCAACTTCCCCTTCTATCCGTCAGCGGATGGTTGAGACTGTTTCTGGTCTCTTTTCTCCTCTCTTTGGGTCAGTAAGTCTGACTCCTGTTCTTCCCCGTAGGCAGACCCGTAGTTTACTTCCTGACTCCCAAGAACGAGATACGTTCATGGGTCTTGCTCGCAGGTGGATCCTGAGTGATCTCGAATATACTGTTCGAGATATCATGGATACTTTTGAACAGTGGGATGCCCCTGTACAAAGATTCGTTTTCAATGCCATGTGTGAAATCCTAGGTCAGGAATGGGAGGCCACGGAATTGGGTTTAGCTCCCAAGGGTTTGCTGGATATTAGGACTGATTTTGATAAAGGAATTATTGTGGGTCCTGAGGTTGAGAATGCTATACGGACACTTATTACTTTTAGATCAATGTTCTTTTCCCGGTCTTTGTCTGAACCTGATCCTTCTGTTAGGCGCAAACTGAAACACTATCCTATGCGAGAGGTTCCCCCAGTATGGAGAGAAGAGGTTGCAGCCCAGGGTAATAATCCGCTTATACCGGCTCACTTCCAACGTATATGGGTACATGTACCTTGGAAGAGATCTGAGGTGCTGGCCCTTAAACAGTCTTTACCTGACCCCCGTAAAAACCCTGCTGGTTACTACAAGGAATTATCTCAGACTGTTGACGCTTGTATTATGAATTTGGCTGACATAGATATGTTAATGGGAAATGTTGTCCCACAACCATTGTGGGCTAGGATTCGGAAAGAGGACCACGCCCAAGAATTAGGAGGTGATTGGAATGCTATACTGGCTGCTGATGGGCTCCAAGTGGGTGGTGCTAAACCCGATAATTTAATTGCAGAACTTCCTGGTAGAATAATTACCTTAATGAAAACTATGATGCCCGCTCTGCGAGTTAATTGGGATAAGTTAGCTGCCTGTAAGCAGAAGAAGGATGAGAGTGTCTCTGACTTCTTCACTCGTTTTGAAGAAACGTTTCTTGATCACAGTGGTCAGGATATGAGCACAGAGGGGGACAGCGATTGTTCGTAGATAAATTTGTATTTAATTTGCTTCCCGAGCTCTCTAATAAATTAAAGGATTCCGAAAGTTCATGGGCTGTTTCTTCTTCAGCCCAGATATTGGCTACTGCCCAATATTACGAAAATAGGGATAAGGAGGAGAAGGACAAATTGGATAAAAAGACTAAAGATTTAAAGACGAAGGCTCTTTTACAACAGGCTTATCCTCCTCGTCCTGCTCAGCGCCAGTTTCAGCCGACTCCCCAGTTTCAGAAGGTGTTTCAGAAACCTGAGCCTTTTGTTCCACGGCCTCCACTGGGTCCTAATCAATGTGCCTATTGTAAGGAAGAAGGTCACTTCAAGAATAATTGCCCGATATTATTGCAGCGTGCTGGTGGTACGCCTGGGCCGCGAGGCCGAGGTGGCTTCCAGTCAACACCTAGGGGGAGGGGGCGAAGTACCATGTCCCAGGATCAACGTTCCTTTCTGCCGCAAAATTCCGTGAATTATTTTGATCAGCAAAATACTCAGTCTGCCCATTATTATAATGACGATTATTATATGGAAGATGATAATCAGGGTTTCTCTAGCTAGGACAGCCGTGGACAAAGTGAGGGAGTCATTTCAGTTCCAGTGGACCAAAATGGGCCTTATGTTGATGTCGTTGCGCTTGGTGTATCAGAACCATTTCTCTTGGATACTGGTGCAACGAAGAGTTCTATCATCCACTCTAAACTCCCTGGGGCACCTTTGTCTGGCTTAACAAATGTTTCTGTAGGATTTTCTGGCGCCCCGGTTCGTAACCCAGTTTCTTGTCTTTTACCTATCTCCATTGGCCCTTATGATTTGGAGGCTCCTCTTATTTTGACAACTGGTTGTGGTGAGAATTTGTTGGGGTTGGACTTGTTAAAGAGATTGTATGCGACACTGCATTGTTCTCCTTCTGGTGTACATCTTACTTTAGGCAAGAGATTAATTTCCCCGACATATTTGTCTAGAGACCAACTCCCTTCTGAATTACGTTCCCTGCCTACTACTCTTTGGGCTACAGGCCCCAATGATGTTGGTCTCTTGCAGATTCCACCCTATGTTGTCACCCTCAAGTCCAATGTTAGGTTACCTCGCATTCCTCAGTATAGAATTTCGAGTGATGGTGAGAGAGCGCTGATGGCTATCATTTATGATTTGGTTGAGAAAGGTGTGGTTGAAGAGACTAGGGGAAATGTGTGCAATAGTCCTGTTCTGCCTGTCCTTAAACGTACTGACTCTTCCCAGCCACCGGTTTATCGTTTTGTAATCGATCTCCGGGAGGTCAACAAGATCGTTGTACCCCAGTTTCCTGTCGTCCCAGATATCACTGCTTTATTGACAATGATACCTGCCTCAGCTGCCTGGTTTTCGGTCATTGACCTTAAGAATGCTTTCTTTAGCATTCCCATTGCTGAGGAAAGTAGGGATATTTTTGGCTTCTCTTTGGGAGGCCGAAGCTTCCAGTTCAAGCGCGCACCTCAAGGCTATTGTGAAAGTCCCTCCATTTATAGTCAGGCTTTGAAAACTCAGCTCGATGCTTTCACTTTGCCTCCAGGTGCCACCCTTATTCAGTACGTAGATGATCTGCTAGTTGCTGCTGATTCTGAGGAAATTTGTAAACGAGTTACTGTTTCACTGTTGCATCACTTGTCTGACCTTCATCATAAGGTTTCACCCTCTAAATTACAATATTGTCGCCAAGAGGTTACCTACTTAGGTCATCTCTTGTCGAAGGAGGGATGGCGGTTGACCCCAGAAAGAATCCAATCAATTGCACAAATGTCTGTACCATGCACACAGAGAGAGGTGCGTGCCTTTTTAGGTATTACCTCTTACTGCAGACAATGGATTCCGAATTTTTCTTTGTTAGCAAAACCTTTGTTAGCACTTACCCTTAAAGATACCCCCCAACCTCTTCCTTGGACAGAGGAATGCCAGAAAAGTTTTACTGATTTGCGTACTTCCTTGTGTTCTGCTCCTGTGTTGGGTACTCCGGATTACAGCAAACCTTTCACACTTTATGTGCACGAGAGAGAAGGTTGCGCGTTGTCAGTTTTGACACAACAATTTGGTGACAAACAACGCCCGTGTGCTTATTTTTCGGCTACGTTAGACCCTGTAGCTAAAGCATTACCTAGTTGTCTGAAAGCTACAGCAGCAGCAGCAGTTTCTATTCGCCAATCTGCTGGATTGGTGCTAGACAATACGCTTATTGTCATGGTGCCACATGCAGTGGATACACTTTTAAACAGGACAAAAACCCAGCATCTTACGAGCGCCCGTTTATCGGGGTATGAGCTGACACTCTTGGCTAGTCACGTGCACATCAAGCGATGTAATACCCTAAATCCAGCTACATTGTTACCAATCCCAGTAGAGAAAGACATTCAAGAGCAACATGATTGTTTTCTCCGTACAGAGGAGGAGACAAAAGGTAGGATTGATTTAAAAGATACGCCGCTCCTGGACCCGGATGGGATCCTATGGGTGGATGGTTCGTGTTTTAAGCTCCCCAATGGTGAAACGACTGCAGCCTATGCTGTTACCACTTTGCATACGATTGTGGAGACAGCACGCATTAGGCAGAATTCAGCCCAAGCAGCTGAATTGATAGCTCTGACTAGAGCTTGTGTATTGGCCGAAGGGAAGAGAGTGAATGTGTTCACCGACAGCCAATATGCATTTGGGGTGGCCCACAGTTTTGGCCGCCTTTGGAGGGAAAGAGGATTCTTTACCTCACATGGTACTAAAATACAGCATGGTCAGTTAGTGAATGACCTTTTGGAATCACTTGCTTTACCCACTCAGATAGCAATTGTGAAGTGTAGTGCGCATAAAAGGGTCACTGATGATGTGGGTGAAGGAAACGCTTTTGCGGATCAGATAGCGAAAGAGACAGCAAGAGATGTGACGAGTCATATGTATGTTGCTGGACCTGCTAGATGGGTCAGTCAAGGAGGAATGTGTGAGGACACAATAGAAAGTGTGAAAATGATTCAGGAAGAGGCTACAGAGAAAGAATTGAGTAAGTGGAGAGATAGTACGGGAATGTTGGATGCGACAGGATGTTGGATAGAATTGTCAGAACACCAACGTTGGCTGTTACCAGACGCCTATGTACTTCCAGTAGTGACTATGGCGCATGGTCCAGCCCACATCAGTGCGAAAGGAATATGCAAGCTTTTGGCTCCGGTATGGCAGAATGCAGGGATTCCTAAATGTGCAGACAATCTTGTTAAACATTGCATTGTTTGTTTGATGCACAACCCAGGAAGAGGGACACCAACCCCAGCAGGCCATTTTGCTCCCCCAACGTATCCTTTTGAGGTAGTGCAGATAGACTACATTCATATGGAGAGATGCAGAAACCTAAAGTATGTCCTTGTGGTGGTA
The DNA here is from genome assembly GCA_963921515.1 of Calotriton arnoldi. Taxonomy (NCBI): domain Eukaryota; kingdom Metazoa; phylum Chordata; class Amphibia; order Caudata; family Salamandridae; genus Calotriton; species Calotriton arnoldi. The sequence goes on from CAWUFW010012397.1 coordinate 397,790, forward strand.
TGTGCCTTTTCCAGATGGATAGAGGCCTACCCCTAAAGGATAATACTGCCTTGTCTACAGCTAAGGTCCTTCTGAAAGAATACTTCCCGAGGTTTGGTTTACCTCGAATTGTCTGGAGTGACAATGGAAGTGAATTCATGGGTCAAATCATGCAGAAAGTATGTGCAGGTCTTGGGATTAAGCAAAAATTCCACGCGGCAAACCACCCTCAGTCAGCGGGTTTGGTAGAGTGCTATAATGGCACTCTCAAGCTTAAACTTGCAAAGATACAAGCCAGCACAGGTCTTGCCTGGCCCGACGCCTTACCTCTAGCCCTCTTGTCAACTCGAACAACTGTTCATTCTCGTGTGGGACTTAGCCCATATGAGATTGTGTTCGGACGCCCGGCTAATGTCTGGGGTGTCCCTAGACCCAAGAAGTACTCTGACATAGAATACCCAATGTTAATTGACTATTTGCATGACCTCACCACTAAATTGCGTGTTCTCCATCAGCAGGTACAAGACACCTTGCCACAGGCTTCCTCGGATCCTGGGCACACCCTCCAACCTGGCGACTGGGTGTGCCTTAAGAATTTTCAGAGGAAGAGGAATTTGGAGCCTCGCTGGCGGGAGCCAAGACAGGTCCTGCTGACGACACGTACAGCCGTAAAAGTCGTTGGGAAGAAGAACTGGATCCATGGTGTGCACTGCAAAAGGGTACCCTTGCCTTTGCCTTTTGATCAGTGGGTCCGCGAAGGTATAGGTGATTGTGAAGGAGAGAGAGTTCCCCGGTTTGTACCTTTTGGCGATGCACACCTAGAATGGACTCGGACTGAGAAAGAGGACGATGATGTTTTGCAAGAAGCTGTACCATCGCATCTCAGAATAGATACAACTGATCCAGAGACACTTTTTCAAGACCAGACTGTGCCAAACAAGGATAGATACAATCTGAGGCCTAGAGTGGCCAAAGACTTTTGAAATTTATTTTTATTTTTTCTCCCCTTCGTTCCTAAATTGCATTTTTTTTTTATTTCTTAGATTGCATTTTTGAATTGTATATATTTTCTTCCTTATGTGATACTGGACTCATCCCATTTTTGCAGGGTCGTGGTAGGAGACTTGGTTTGTGACCTGAGTAGTGGCACTAGGTCTGCAGGACTTGCAGTGTCATAGGACGGCCAATAACCACAACTGAGCGAGATAGGAAGATTGCCACGAGCAACACTTTAGGGGATGACTTCCGGTGAATCAGAAATTGATAAAAAAACAAAATGAAGGAAAAATATTGTAAATTACTATTTAATAGATGTGGCGTAGTATTATGTGTTTTAACTCTGTTATGTGTTTTATTAGCTTGTGTGGGTTGGGTTATTCACACTTTGCAGCCAGCATCTGTACCTATATCTATCTCTCAGCCCATACCTTTTCGCACTACTATTTCCCCACACCAATTCTATACGCTACCAGGGCATGAACAAATTAGGAGAATGGAATATCTCAACAATTCATTCATCCAGCTATTACACCAGCATCAATTAGTAATCAATACCACTGATTGTTGGGTTTGTGGACTTTTACCCCATAATACAGATAAAGGAATGCCATATTTAGTTCTACCCTTCTCCCTAAAAGGATCTGCTTGGGCTTACACCTCTATGTTTGCCAATGCCTATGAGAACCAACATCGACATCCTGTTGGTCCGTATAGGGATGGAATTGACGTTAGTCATAATTCACTAATAAAGGGAATAGTGGCTATGTCAAAACATTATAAAACATTTAGTGAATTCCCCACCGACGAGCGACAAGCATACATTGACTGGAATGTGACACGTTATGTCACTAGCCTTACAGACAGAGCCAAAAGGAAAGGATCCCCACCTATATATACTGTACCCCACCAAGGTCACCTATGTCTCCAAGCCAATGGTCAAAATCCTAAGGCTCAATTGGGAAAGAGCACTTGTAATATTACATATATCTATACATCCCGAACGTCTCCACCATTGGTAGCATCTCAAGGAACATATTTCGTCTGCCATGACAGAGCCTATACATGGTTACCAGCCGATTTCTCAGGGACTTGTTATATGGCTTTTCTCCTCCCTGCAACATATTCAGCTCCTTCGGGACATCACAAGACAAGGTACGGCAGAGGGGTTATTGCTTTGGAGGACACAGCAGGACAGGAAGGAGGTGACTTCCTTAAAGGATTCCTCCCATTTTGGGGCCCTATGGCCAATAGTAGAAATATCAGACATCTCATTCGGGTAGTTGAGGCAACAATAAATGAAACTGTCGGAGCACTGAGTAATATCACTGCTGAGCTTCAGGCGGATCGCCTTATGACATTACAGAACATAATGGTGTTAGACATCATTCTCGCAGATCTTGGTGGAGTCTGTACATTGATTGGATCGAGTTGTTGCATTTATATACCTGATAACGCCCCTACAGTATACCAGGCCATCTCTAAATTGCACCACATTGCTGAGTCCATCCACCAGGACGAAGGAAATTGGTCTCTGATGGGATGGTTTTGGGAACTACTGTCCACATGGGGATGGAAGGTATTGACCTTTGTTGGAGTAGTTTTGGCCATCATCTTCTCGTGTTGCCTTTGTTTACAATGTGGCCCCGCAATATGTGGTCTTTGTGCTATTATGTGTGTCCCAAGACCCATGCCACAGAAAACGGAGAATATGAAGATGAAGATGATGTTGCAGCAACAGCTTGACGACTTCATGACCATCGACATTGATTCAGATTAGCGTGAGTCTTTGTGTATTGCCTGCGTAATGGCAAAAGGAGGGTCTGAGGTTCTTTAATTTTGACCCCATCTTACAGTCACCGCCATTTTTGTGTGGCCTTTACACAGGCTGCTCGATGAGCGAAGTGTCTCTGCCCTTTTGGACTGCAACGTGTCAAAAACCCCCTCCGTCCTTGTCCTTAAACCAATCTCAGACACCAGCCGGCCTAACTAATCCTTGTCTGGACTACCTAATCCCCGTATCAACTATCTGTTAGCCTTTAGTATTCTCCTCTCGCCATATCTTATCTTCTGGCCTTCGCTATTCTCTCCCTGTGTTTTCCTACTTTGTAACCTTCCTCTTGAAGCATACAGATATGTCCTGCCATTGCAAACACCGAACTATGGGTACCAGTATTGATTAACTTTGGGGGCTGGATAACACACAACATGTAAGCAGAGAGCATTCTGGTGACACAATATCTTGTTTTCAAACTCTCCTGATTGGCTAAAAATTTGTGTGATGGGTGTATGTTTGTACAGATGTATTTCGACGATAAAAGCTTGTGAGCCACGGAGTCAAGTGGCAGTCTCCTGAGAACCTACTTGATGTACTTCTTGGACAACTGTGCTTAGCTGCAGCTAATAAACTTGGTTTTCTACGCCAACAGGGTATTCCGTGTCTCTGTGCAACAAGGCAGGTGAACCCGAAGATTTCAGGCGTGCCCTGCGCCGCCAGGCCCAAAGGCCCGGTTCTTCAGGGGTCTGGGCCCCTCTTTTTATAGCACAAATTCCTTTGTTCTCTGATGGCAGAGAAGCTCTTTGCCCAGCCAAAACCAGTTCTGTCCTCTCTGGTGCAGCTGCCCGGCCGGAGGTGGAGACAGCATTGTGTAAGGCAGACCAGGCCTATTCAGGTGCAAAGAAATCTCCTCCCCCTACTCTAAAGGCAGCCCAGGTCTATTCAGCCCAGCCGTAACTCATTAAGGAAGGGCAGGACCCACATCAACCCCCCCCCGGTGTCTGTCTGAGATAATGCACATCCCCAGCCCCTGTCACTCCAAAGCCAGTCAATCCACAAACCAGCAGAAGCACACAGGATGGCTAAGCAAGGAAATACCCACTTTCTAAAAGTGGTATTTTCAAACACATTTGATTTACAGGCCCTGGGCACACACAGTGCACTTTACTAGGAACTGACTAGTAAATGGTGAAGATATCCCGGTCCTGCTTTATGCAGATGATGCGGTTCTTTTATACAAAACACCGATTGGTCTAGGGCGCCTTATCGACGGTTTTGTGGATTTTATAAAGGGGAGGAAACTGTTGATAAACAAGGCTAAAACTTTCACTATGGTCTGTGGTACCAAACCTAAGAAAATAATGAATTATTTCATTGATGGTGAAAAAATAGAATCTGTTGACAATTTCTGCTACCTGGGGATTACTTTCTCAGGAAACGGAAAATGGTCACGTGAACTATCAAATGTCCGGTCTAAGATGGCCAAAAGTGTGTATGGGGTATTTAGTTTTGCCTCTAAGCTAGGGGATCGTAGACTAAAGGATATGCTCTATATTTATAAAGCCAGATGTGCCTCTATCGCACTATATGGGGCCGGGGTTTGGGGTTATTCCTCATGCCAAGATGTACAGGTAGATGAAAATTCTTTCTTAAAAAAGCTTTTATGCCTGCCCCCCTCAGCATCGTCAGAGCTTATCCATAGCGAGGTGGGGCTTGAGTATCTAATTGATTTGATTGCAATGAGACCTGTTTTATTATGGAGATCAATTTGGTCAAAGGAGGAATCATTATTTACACAGACCATTATTAAGGATTGTTTGCGACTAGACAACTGTCATAAAATTCCATGGTTAAACTATATTTCAATAGTTCTCAAAGAAATATTTAATTCCCCATCTCTGGAAACCCTCAGGATATGTTAATTCTGAATAAACGGGAGATCAAGGGTGGCTTTTTGGCCTATAAGAAGGAGTGCAGGCTGCGAACCGTGGGGAATCAAGCAACATATCAGTTGTACCATTCGTATATTGATACCACTGGTTTCCAAAGTTATTTAACATTTGTTACCAAACCATCTCACCGTTTCGTTTTAACTAGGATGAGATTGGGCCTCGTACATCATCTAGTTGCGTTCCCAGAAATTAAACAGCATTCAGACAGCCCCTGCCCTTGTGATAAACACACTAAACAAAGCACTCTGCACTTTCTGCTACTATGTGAATTATACCTGAATTATAGAATTGTCTATCTTAAACCATTGTTTCATAAGTATAATGTTAACACTACACGAGCTGCTATGTGTTTATTGTTTACATTAGGAGACCCCGAGATTTGTTATTGTATATCTACCTTCATTTTAAAATCATTTCATGCTAGAAAAAGTATGGTTTTTAATTGATTGAAAAAATGATATACAGGTCCTCTATATATATTTATGTATGGAATTTTTCGTGTTTAGTATTTCAATGAAATTGTAAAGGATATATGTTATGTTTGTATGACTCGCTTTTATGGTTGCTTTTTTGTGAACCGAATAAAGCTTAAGAAACGAACGACTAGTAAATCAAATATGCCAATCATGGAATCACTAATCCATAACAACACTTTACAGGGAGAGCATATGAACTTTACCACTGATCAGCAGTGGTAAAGTGCCCAGAGTCATAAAACCAACAAAAACAGGAGGTCATAAATCAAAAAGTCTGGGGATAAACCCGCTGGAAAAGCCAGGTCTAACACCTATCATTTTTAAAGAGAGAGTACATGCCCTTTATCACTAGATAGCAGTGGTAAAGTGCAGTTCGAAAGCCAAAATAAAATGTTCAGAAAACAGGAGGGGTGAAGGCAAAAAAGTTTGGGGGACCACCACCCAAGGTTGTCAGGTCTAACAGCTGTGTTTCTAGTGTTCGTCACTTTATCGCTTTTGGACTCCTTTGATGGTCTGATGTTTGAGAACCTTGGGATTCTGGGTTATCTGCTGGCACACCTGCAGTGTTCACCGTATCTCTGGATTATTTTGTGAGCTGTGGTGAGCTTTGGTGGCGGTGAGATGTGTTTCCTTCCACTTGTACCCCTGGTAGGATGCAGGATTTTCCTACAAATTGGAGGGGAGGAGCCAGTCCTTTTCTATTTTGAAAATGCAAATCCACTTGCAAAATATAATAAAGTAATCTGAATCTATACTACAGTTGTGAGAAATCAAAGGTTGAACCACTTAGGTGTGTGTTTTGGGATCGTTCCCTTTACAAACATCTTAGGAAAAAGCTTGAAAAACTGTTGCCTTTATCCGCAAAAAAGAAAAGCATCACATTTGAGTAGATTTGAAGTTTGGACTATATAGTTGTAAATGGATGTCTTAAGAAATTTTCTTTTCATTATTAAGGATGATATGCAGAGTTATCATTTTTTAAGACCGATTATGGCAACTGCAATAAACATATTGTCTTATCCTTGTTTCTTTGCAATTTCCTTGAGGGTAGGTGCACATTCTCCAGCCATCCACAAAGAACAGTTCCCCCTAACTGATTGAGCAGAGACCCTGGCAGCACTCCTGCACCAGAGCAGTAAGCAAAGAAATCCTTAAAATGGAAAACAATGTTGTTCTGACAGGAAAAGGTACCCTAGGCACCTCAGGTGTGGGTGCATTGAGATATATTATCACTCAAATATTAAAGGGAAGAAAATGCCCATCATACATATACCATATACAATAGCGAAACCTACTTAAATCCTCAAGAGAGTCCTCTCAGCCTTTTACATCAGAATGCATATCTTTACTTATTTTATTTCTCATCCACAGACAGCGTTAGCTGTCTGGTGACAGCTCATGTAACTGCTATACATCATACACAACATACTACACACATAACACACATCATACACCATTTGGTATAATACACACACAAAGACATACTGAAAGGGCTTTTGGACAGCCCCCTTCACTATTGGCACTATGGGCTACCAGTCATGTTTTCAACCAATCAGCCGAATTTAGCATATGTCAACCTGGGAAAACAAATCCTTCTCCCCTGTTGCAAAGAGAGAGAGAGGTGTCAGACATGGATGTAACTCTTCCAAAAGGACCTCTCCATATCTTTGATTTCTGAACCTAATTTCTGCTATTTAGCACCAATGGCAGCACGATTGAAAAATCATAAGATGCTCGACATTGCAAGCATATTCACAGGTTTACACTTACTAGTAGCACTGTTTATCAGTGTTCCCATGTCAATGGCGCACTCAGGGGCTTAGTTACAAAGAAGTGGTGCCCGCAGCACAGCAGTCAAAGTTGCTGCACTGCATTTCATCACCTGGAGAGAGCACAACTGTGCCCTGTCTTCAAAGAAATTGTGCAGTTCTGTTCTGCTTATGCTCTGTTGCACTTTGGGCTGCCTAGCAACAACACAGACACTCTTGTGCCATAGTGCAAGAGTGTCTGTGTTTTGGTCAGGATAGTTTTTGCAGAAAGGCGTACCTTCCTGCAAAAAAACTACCCTTTCGGGATATTTGCTGCAGCACACATGCAAATAGTAAATAAAGAGGAGAAATACAAATGTTTCTCTTCGTTATGCCAACTCTTTATAAAAATAGGTTTGCATCAAAACTCGTGTGGATGCACGGGAATGTCCATGCACTATCCATGGAGTACCAATGCCAACAGCACCTATGCTTGTTTGTATTGCATGTAAGGGAATTGGATGCTTATGCTGGCGTAGGCCAGTCGTATAACGAGAGTAGCCAATATAGAGATTTTCTCCGTTAATCTTTTTTGACAGAAATACCTAAGTGTTGAAATCCTGTTATCCCTCAATTGGTCCATGTGTTCTGCTTGCAGTCTGCTCTGGCAGGAGGAGAGTGGAGGGAGAGAGAGGGGGCTGAAACAGCCCCCTGAACATAGAGTCTCCTCAATTTGCTGATTAAGTCAGTGGTAAGGCGCAGTACCATTCCGCCCAGACTTGTTCTTGAATGTGGTCTTTAGGGCTGTTTGGACACAAAGGTTTAAACCTCCTTGAAGGTCATAAGCGGGCCACCAATACGATGTTTTAGCATTTTAGCCTTTACACATCAGGCAACTCTGGGGCATATCTACAAGGAAATGATGCAGCGCATCATCAAATTTTGCAGTGCCACGTCATCTAAATAAACGCAAGGATGCACCATATTTACAACAATATGGCGTACCCCTGTGTTTTCCCTTGTGCTGGCGCTAAAAATAGCTGACTAGCGCCATCACAGACACGCTTGCGCCATGGTGCAAGGGTGCCTGCATTGCAGGTAATGATTGTTCATGTGCAGGAAGGTGTCCCTTCCTGCACATAAACAATCATTAAGGCGTTTTGCTCTTTCTATGTGTGCTGAATGCAGCACACATAGAAAAAGCAAAAATGAGGAGAAATAAAAGTATTTCTCCTTGTTGCACCATTCTAACGCCTGCTATTGCATGGCGTTCATTTCTGGGGCAGCGTCAAAAACCAATGGGTGTTGCTATGGGACGCCCACAGCAACACCCAAAGCACGCCACTTTCAAGCAGATACCTGTGTGAAAGGGTATCATATTTACAAAGTGGCCTGAAGTCACGAAAAGTGGCTTAACACCACTTTGTAAATATGGTGCAGGGTATTGCGCCATTGTGGCGCAATCCCCTTGTAAATATGCCCCTTAGCTTCTATCACCATAGTGTCTCCCTACCCAGGTCAACGTGTGATGCCCGGTTAACCAGATACAGGGGGGCAGATTTACAAGCCCCTTGCGCCACTTTTGCATCACTTTTCCCATGTTAAAAGTGACACAAAAGTGGTGCAAGGGGCTTGTAAATCTGCCCCAGGATGTGAGCTGAAATCTGTGGAAAAAAACTCGACCCTCCCCCTATGAGTTCCATTAAAAAGCGGAATTGAAAAATATCAGACCAAAAGAACTGTGCTCATGGACCACACTGTGGAGTGCTGCGAGGCTTCAGGGCACAGCTCTGATGTAGAGCTCATGTGCTGCCACGTGCAATCGGTATTTCTAAGATTTGTGAAAAATATAGTGCAAACATGCCCATCACAAACAGTAAATGCTAAGCATTCAATAACTGATTGCATCTTTTTGCAGCCTGCGTTTCTGGACAGAACCTCTAGCTCTTCATCTGCACAGCCATGCGTGAAACGCTTTCTCTGCATAACTTCTGCCCAGCAGCCGCTGTTGGTGATTTATCATAGTCAAACATGAAAGCTCTAAAACAAAGGCGCTTGAACGGCTTTGTAGTTCGCAGGATTGTATTGTCGCATTTCCAATTGTACCTGCTATCATATGCAACGATCCATCCGTGTTACCAGGCATTAGAAAAGGACAACTCTGCACAACCTTTCAAATGCCACTTGGAAATGAGAAATATCTATTTGAAAGAACAATTTATTTCAATGGCATATCAATTATTGCTAAGCTACTGTACAATTCCAAGTGATGCACAGATGACAGCCGCATTAATAACAAAATAATTCTTTATGATCGGTATTATGGGAACAAATAACAAAAGTGAACAATGTGAGAGAAGACTCTGAAGGGCATTATACTGAAATAATATTTAAATTTATTATGAATAAAGAAAGACAAGGACTATACAGGCAGATTCGCTAAGCTTTTCCCTTGCAAGACAATGGCTTAGGCCCTGAAAAAAACACTCGAATGTGCACTTCGTGCACGATTAACACTACTGAATGACGTGAAATGCTCTATTACTTACCGGTAATCTTCATTACTCCGGGTCCCGTTGTCCTCGTCCCATTCATTAACAAAGTGGAGATAATCATCTCCCGACAGAAAAAAAGAAAAGAGGAATGGTGGGATCCTAACCCTAGCCCCTCCCACTGGGAGTACATAGGCAGCACTTACCCAGCATTCCGCCTGAACAACCAAGCCCCCACAGGAAGGCCGGACGTCCGGGAGGGAGGGAGGGGTACCAAAGCAGAAAACCCGGCCTTCCAAACCCCCAAGCACACCCAGGAAACCACCCCCAAAGGCAGCAACCCAAGAGCAGCAAAAGGGAGAACCGCTGGAAACAGGCAGAGCACCCAGACAGGAAAGCGCCTCACCAAAGCAGGGCCGCACCCACCAAAACAAACGGGAGACGAGCCGAAGAAAAGGACAACCCACAGAGGGAAGCCAGCACAAGCCAGGAGCTCCCCCTCCCCCGAGAACAAGGAAGGGGGGGGAACACACCAAAGAAAACCCCCCACCGAGGCCGCCCACAACAAAAGGACAACCAGGAGGCCACACAAAGAAGAAGACCCCCAGCGACCGAACCGACCAGCAAGCCGGAACAGGCCAGCAGGGAAAAAACCAAGGACCGGAAACCGGAACCAAGAAAAACCGAAGGCGACAGCAAGGAAACAGAGGAGAGCACCCAAAAAGGGTGACCAGGCCAAAAAGGAAGCCGAAAGGAGGCACGCCAAAGAGAACTCAAAGGCAAAGCCCCAGAAGGGAAACAGGCACCAAAGAAACCAACACCCCGGACCGAAGCGGACCAGAGAAGAAGAGGCCCCAACAGGACACGACAAAGGAGTGCACCGGGCAAAAAGGCCGACAAACCCAGCCCCACCAGGAAGGCACACAGGAACCCACAGCAGCCGCCGACAGAGCCAGCCCGAACGAGAAAGAAGGGAAACCCCTACCGACCAAGGGACACACAAGCAACCCTAAAAGGGGAAGAAGGGAACGCCCCACAGCCACAGACGCAACCAAGCACGAAGGGCGAAAAACGGACCAGACCAAACCAAGGAGGGAAGAACCGGCCAGACACCAGAGAACGGCCAGCAACAACCACCAGAGCAGCCAAACAACAACCCCCAAGCACCCCGAGGGGGAGGTGGAGCCACAACGACAGCCCAGGAAACTGCCAAGAGCCAGCAAAGGCCAAGGCACACACAAGAAAGGGGAAACAGGAACACCACCCCACAAGGCCCACAGAGCCAGAAGGGAGTAGGCCCGAGAACCCAACAGAACCATACCCAGAAAGAACTCCAAGAGGACCAGACAGCCAGACCCCAACCAAACCGAAAAGGACAGGGGAAGAGCCAGAGAACAGGACCCCAGAAGGCCAAACGCCCACAAGGAGCAAGGCCCCAACCAAACCAGGGACCGACAGGAAACAACAGAGCAGCAGGGGCAGGCGAGGCCAACCCCGAAGGCCACACAGACCAGGGCAGAAGAAGAAGCCAGCCAGAAAACGCCCCCCAAAGAGACCAAGCAGACTGCCGACCAAACAGACAGGCCAGCAAAGACCGGGGACCAACAACCCGGAACCCGCACAGGCCCGAAAGGGGCGGGACAGAGCCAACGGCCGAAAACCCCCAAGGGGAGGGAAAACCAACCCCAAAACCAGCCAAACCAGAGAGGCAACACCAGCCAGGACAGAAGCCAAACAGACCGCCCAGGCCCACAAACGCCACGGCCCAGCAACCACCAAGGGAGGGCCGGAGCAGGGGAAACTAAACCCCCAGTGCAGAAGCCAGACAACAGAACGCCAAGCAGACGGGAAGCCAGGAGCGAAGCCAAGCAACCGGCCCGACCAGAAGAACCCAGCAGCCCAACCCACAACCGGGGAAGGCCCCAAACAGGGGAAGGCCCCAGCAGGGCACAGGCGAAAACAAAGGCCAGGAAGGGCCAGAGGAGCACCAAGCCCCCAACCACAGCCCCAAACCACAGCAGCCAGCCCCGGGAAACCAGCAGCCAAGCAGGCAGGCAACCCAAGGGGCAAGAGAAACACCCAGCGACCGCCCCATCCAAACGGAGGCAGCGGGGCACAGAGGCAGACATCGCCAATGAGAGCGGGCCCCAGAAAGCAGGGGGGCACGCAGGAAAGACAGGAACAGCCGGCCAGGCAGAAGACCAGAGCAGCCGGAAAGGGGAGGCCCAGGGCACAAGGGGCGAAACCAACCCACAGCAGCAAGAGCCAGGAAACAACCGCCTAGGAAACAGCCACCCATAGGCGGAGACCCAGAGACCACAGGACCGGGCCAAAAGCCCAAACCCAACAGAGCAGAGGAGAACAGCCGACAGCAGAAGCCGAGAACACACAACCACCCAGGGTCGCACAGGCAGGCCACAAACTAGCCCCGACCCACCAAAAAAGGGGCCAAGCCACAACAGACCAGGGACCAGCCCAGACGGCACGGCCGCCGGAGAGGGAAGGACCAGACCCAAACCAACACCACACCCAGCAACCAGGCAAAACCGGGAGTGGACAAGGTGGCAAAGCGGCAGCCCAAAACCAGAGGGGCCAAAGACCACAGCCACCGCAAACCCAGGCAGGCACCCAGCCAGGGAACCACCGGGGCAGAACCCCCAGAGGGCAAACACACCCCAAGAGGAAGACGGAAGCAAAGGAAGAGGACCAAAGGACCACCCCAAGAGGAAACACAGCACAGGAGCGGCAAGGAAAATGACCAGGTGAGGACCAGGACACCCAGGAGGACGAACCAGGAAACCGCAGAGCCAGCACCAAGGCAAAACAGAAGAGGCAGAAGCCACCGCACGCGGGCGACCCAGGAGGCCAATCTGCCACGCGGCCCACACCAGGAGGAGGTGGGCCCAGCAGACACAGAACAAGGCCCCCCCCACGCACAAAGAGACGAACCCCGCAAGAGGGAAAGAAGAAGGAGCCCAAAAACGGGAACCCCAGGAGGAGCACAAGGCAACCAGAGCGCCAGCTCGCAACAGCACACAGAGGAAACAGCCCCAGCCACGCGGAAACACCAGGGGGGGGGGCAGAAACAGGAACAAGGCCCCACCCCCCAGGAGCAAGCCAGGGACCAGGACCGAGGACCCAGAATGCCAGCGCAAAGAAACAGCACAAAAGATGAGGTCCAGAAACAAAAACAGTGCGCAGCAGGCAGCAGCCACCGCACGGAGCAACAGAGACAGGGCACGAGAGACCCCGAGCAGAGCCAAAGTACGGCAGGAGCAGACCCTTCCGCACCCGGAAGGCGACCAAAGAGGGCAGCAGGGCAGACAACCGCCTAGACCCACAGCACCCAAACAAGCAACGCATAAACACACAGAGCCAAAGGAGAGCTCCCAAAACAACCATCAAGGAAAGGAACAGCCCCAACATCCGTGACCGAGAGCCCACAACCCCACGCAACACCAGGAGTGGAACTCACAACCAATGGAGTAAGAGTCAGGGACCGGAACCACCAGGCCACAAGGACCCAAAGCAAAGAAACCACAGGCATAGACAGAACAACAACAGTGGTCAGAAAACCTCCTGAGAGGCGAGAACACGTAACGGAAGTCACAGTGTGCCATAAGAAGGGGCGACAATAACCGAGAGCAACCGCAACCAAAAGGCCACAGCCAGCCACCCCCCCCGAAGGCAGAGCAGCAGGCAACCAGAGCAAGCCCACAAGAAACCCCGGGGAAAAAAACAGCCCCACGACCCACCAGGCAGAGGAGCAGCAAGGAGGAGAGGCAGAAGCGGGGACGGAGGACAAAGGCAGAGCGCACGCGCTGCAAGCATGAGGCCCTGGGCCCAACCTAAAAGCAAGACTGCCCTCATGCCATGCGACCATGAAGCAGCCCCACCCGACAGTGCAAAGGGCGAGCAAGCAAATGGCGCAAGCCAGCGTCACATCACCTCCCGAGCAGTCACGGAAGCCCCTGGAGCACAGCACGGCAGCCCGGCAACCCCAGGACTCCCAACAGCCAGCATGCAGAAGGAGGAGTGAACAAGGACCCCGAAAGCATAGCCAGACCCATCACGGACACCGGAGCCGACTCCACCCAGGGCAGAGAAGACACCCGCAGTGAACCGCCAACAGAACGCAGACGGGCTGTCGGACTCCACAGAGCAAGACCCCGACCGCGGGGGAGCAGGCCCCCCTAGGCAGCAGGACCTGCGACCAGACAAGCCGCAGCGCACAGCACTCCCCGCAGGGAACAACAGGGGAAGCAGCTGACTGCGACCTCGGCAGGAAGAAGGAGGCGCAAGGACAGAAAGAGGATTTTGAAAAGTTCACTTGAAATTCAGTCATTAGACATTCATACATGGGGATACTGCAGAACGCCTCAATGTTTGTGAATAATGCGATTGGTTCTTTGCAGAGCGCACATCCCACCTATCTATGGCAGGAAACGAACCCTATGACCACAGACTCCATAGCCGGCGGTCTCAACCCTTGCGCAAATGCCAATGCGCTGCAAAGCACACAAAGCGCGAACATAGCGCCCACGCAGCAGCACCCCCAGCGCCAGTAGAGGGGCCCTCAGCAGCTCCACTGAAGCCACAGCGATCCGACAACCAAAAGCAGAAACCGCTATGCGGGACTAACCCGGGGGGGGGGGCGGAGACAGGAACAAGGCCCCCCCCCTCTCCTCCAGCCACAGCCAGCCCAAGGCGACCGAACACACCACCGCCAGGGCAGGAGGAAGGCAGGAGAATCAGGCAACACGGCTCGTGTTCCACCCAGCCAAGCCCCAGGAAGACGAGCCCAGCAACCCGGAAGGACTCCCGGCGCACCAGCCACAAAGGGCCAGCCTCTGCATGCAGGAGCCGGATCGGGAAAACCAAGCCACCCAGCAAGCCCGGCAGGCCGGGAGGCAGAGCACCAGACACCCCAACCGCACAGCCAGGCAGCCGGACGGGGTATATCCAAGGAAGAAAGCCACTCAAGCCCAGCAGGAGCAGCACCAGCATCCACAACTCAATTCTTTCGACAGACAGAAAAAAGGAACAGGCGGAATGCTGGGTAAGTGCTGCCTATGTACTCCCAGTGGGAGGGGCTAGGGTTAGGATCCCAGCATTCCTCTTTTCTTTTTTTCTGTCGGGAGATGATTATCTCCACTTTGTTAATGAATGGGACGAGGACATAAGGGACCTGGGGGTAATGCATCTGTGTGCATGGTCTGGGCGAAACTAAAAACTTCACCCAGGAACAGTGCTGGAAATGTAAAAACTTAACTCTGTGACCCCATTAATTTGGGGTCACGGTGTTGGCAGCAGAAAGGGGATGGGGCACTAGGGGTGGAATCATGAAAAGCTGTGTATGACAATCAACTTATATTTTTTTAAAGCTCTGGTGCAAAGAAATTGGCATCAATGACGAATGTGACAGTATATGAGTTCTGTTTAAATTAATTGGTCACAAACAGGTTTCATTTCAAAATAACATCATGCTGCAGAGCTAGTACCTGTAAGATCACTCTGGTGCTCAGTGCACTGTTGGAGAGATCTGAGTTTTGTCTAGTCACAGTTTTGACTCATCGTGAAATTACCATAGATTGTTAATGTACCTGCTTCAACGTTTTTTCACAGGGAGCCTTTTGTTACTTGCAGTTCATAACTTACAGTCCTTCTAATATAGCACAGTGAGCAATTAATCGACAGAAGCTGCATGCAAACTGCAAGGAATAGGTTTAGAACCTTATTATTTTCTTAAGGGCATATTATCAAGAACGGCGTTAAAATTATCGCCGCTTTAGCGACAGAAAACTGCCGCTAAAGCGGCGATAATGGGCTTGATAATATGCCCTTGAGAATTTCAATAGAAGCCCATGTTGACACCAGAACATGGGCTTCTATTGAATTCTCAAGGGCATATTATCAAGCCCTTATCGCCGCTTTAGCAGCAGTTTTCTGCCGCTAAAGCGGCGATAATTTTAACGCCGTTTCTTGATAATATGCCCTTAGTCTTTACTTATTCTACAGTTGCTACAAAGAGTTGATTTTGGTACTAATAAAACCTTATTAGTACAGACAACCCCAACCACTGTCCTACATTTTAAATCTTGACATTAGATTTCCCCAGACCAAGCACTCTTAATATATACCATCTACAAGTATAGATGAGACGTGACTTCCACATTCCAACCCCCATTGTCTTACGTAACATATCCTGTACATTGATTTCCATGGTTGTAGGAGAAATTGTCTCTAAATAATGTGTGAGTGATGTAAAGTGCTCTGACACCCTTTTTTGGGAAGAGTACCACTGCAAAATAAATTCAATAAAAAATAAACAAGGGTTATTTAATTCATTATTAGTGTATTTACTCATGCCGACAGATATAGACATTCTTGAAGAGCATGTGTATCTCCTACATACACCCTCACCCAATGAGGGTTGCGGCACCAAATGGAAAGCAGACAAAGTACAGGCACTACAGAATGACTATTAGTGTTGGCGAATTCCACCAGGACAAATTCAACATATTTCCCTGTTGCCAGCCACAATTCTGAGAACCATTGGACCTTGAGAAGGTTTAACCTATTTCTAGATTTTGTCAGAGGCAAAGTTTAACCCACCTGATCCCCCAGATGATGAGTTCCTGAAGCTGAATGTCTTGATACATATCTATGGGACATTCTTCTTCAGATAATCCTCTGCTGATAGTCATCATTAACAAGTATCTAAGCCTGTTAAATGTTGCCCTCAGGATTTCTTCGGGTACTCTAGCTATTTGCCTTGAAAAAACTTCTTTGGGATTTTGAAAATGTTAAGTATCATTCTTGCATTCATCGGGAGCCTGTAGAGTGCTGCCAAAGCTGAATTTATAGGTTTATGCTTAGGCAAGGTAAAGCAAATTCTGGCTGACAGTTCTTGAAGTCTTTGTGGTCTGCCAATCATTGTCTTTGACAGCTCTGCAAAAATCATGCTGCAAAAGCCTAATCTGCCCTTCACCAAGGCTCAGATATCACCAGTCAATGTTGTTTTGAAGTGGCCAAATGATTTTATGTAGTTGAAAGAATTGCAGGTTGATGCTCTGTACCACTGCATTCAATGGGACCTCAGAATTGATTAGGAACTCAATGTTTCTGACTGTCAGATCATGGCAATGGTGACCTTTAGGTAGATGTTCAAGGAGTAGATTGTCAGACTATGCTCCTTCCAGCTCTAGGTTGGACATCTTGGCTTCATTAATGCGTAAGAGATGGGGTGTGTGGCCAAATGGACCAATGAGGTAGATGCTCATTGCTAAAGCTGAAATCCCACATTCTAATGTACTCCGTCACCCTGCAAATATGGAGAAATAAAGGACAGATTTATGGGTACTGGTGCAGTATTTGCTTGAGGCTGTGGTAAGTGGGAAGCTGGCCGAATGGACTGCCCAAAAGCATGGCAGATGTGACTAAGCTGATGAAGCCAATCTCATCAGCTCCATGACTGACACCGTCCTCATCCATACTGGCCCAAGACAGCATTTACATGCCATGCCTAGCCATGATGCTACACATAAAGAACTAACTGGCACATGCATCAAGCATAATTGCACTGGCAAAAATTGCGAAAATGCAAAATAGGCCGTTAGCGACCGCAAAACGAACATTTCCAATGCATCAACCGAAATACCGAAAAAACTAGAGATTCGCAAAAAAAGCCCTCGCAAATTTAGCGAGTCGCAAAATAGTGAAACCATAATAGCGAAACATACAGTTGCACCCGCAAATAGCTATTAGCAAATAAAGAATTGCAAAGCAATGCATCAAAATTCGCAATTAGCGAATACAATGAAAATCGCTATTTTGCAAGAGCAGAATAAGGGGAATCTCAACCAGGAGGTAAAGATACAAAAAAAAAAAAAAAAAATTAAAAACAGGTGCAAACAATCAGAAACCCTTGAAAAATGCCTCAGGAGACCCCGTAAGCCTTTCACAATGGCAGGCCTCTACGTGCTGGCAAGGAGGATGAGGATCAATGCAGCAGCCCAGCGCAGGAGGAGGATACAGGAGAGGGTATTCCGAGTGCGCATAACATTGCTGGGCCAAAATGAAGACGAAATATATGATAAGTACCGGTTGAACCGTGCAATGATCATGAGCCTCATTGCAGATTTGGAACCCCTGCTGCAGCACCAGACCCGTAGGACCAATGCCATCCCTGCACACGTACAGGTCCTATGCAGCCTGCACCTACTAGCGTCAGGCAGTTTCCAGGGGTAGTAGCCGTAGCCGGAGGTGTATCCCAAAGCGCACTCTCACGCTTCTTCCGAAACTTTCTTGACGCCATGTTGTCAATGATACACACCCACATCACCTTCCCCACAACCCCACAGGAGTTGAACCAGACAAAACTGGAGTTCTACCAGGTGGCACATTTCCCACATGTCATCGGATGCATTGACTGCACGCATGTCCCCATCTGTCCACCAGCAGCCAACGAGTACATCTTCCGGAACAGGAAGTCGTACCACTCCATCAATGTGCAGGTCGTGTGCAATGCTAAGCATATAATAACGGACATCGTGGCACAATATCCAGGGAGCACACATGACTCGTATATATTCCGCCACAGTGGTATCCACAGGCGTCTGCTCGGGGGTGAATTTGGCGAAGGACACCTACTTGGTACATACATATACCTAGTTGCTACATCATGAGGCAAAATGTAATAGCATTACTGTGTCTAACCCTTTGCTTTCCACCCTGTAGGTGACAGCGCATATGCCCTGCGCGAATATATCATGACACCATACCTCAACCCAGCCACACCACAGGAACAGAGGTACAACGCGGCACACATAAGCACAAGGAATGTGGTAGAACGGACATTCGGCATACTGAAAAGTCGTTTCCGCATCCTTCATAAAACTGGTGGTGCATTGCAATATAGCCCAGAGACATGCTGCAGGATTGTGGCTGTATGTGCCATGCTGCACAACATTGCCACCAGAAGGGGCATTACCATTGAGATGGACAACAGTGACTCGGATGGCGACGAGCAACCACCCGCACAACACCGACAGGCGCATGTGGCAAACACTGCAGAGGGTCAGAGGAGACGTGCACACATCACACAACATCATTTTTGAGGTAGGTAAGAATGAGCCATGACAAACAAATGCTGTACGTAAATATTTATTAACATGAGCACATGTCAAACTTGAGACGTGCGTTTAGAAATATTGGAAGGTGATTGCATTGGTCTATAAAAACAAAATAAAACTGTACTGGAGGGCAATCACCAGGTATAAATTGCCCATGGTTACCCCACCATGGCCAAAAAGAAGTATATGCATGGCTAGCGCCTCTTGCCACGTGCCCCCAGCCTCCTGTCGCCTCCATCACCCTGACGTGATCCCATGGAGGTTGTGCTGCGCGAACTGCGCCTCCTGTTAGTGGTCACTGGCACCAATAGGCTACTCAGGCTAGAGGCCTCCTCACTCCCCTCCTCCCCTTCCAGGTGGATGGCACTCCCAGTCCCGGACTGGATGTGTTCCACGGCAGTGGTGACTTGTCCTAAGGACCTGGCAACATCCCCACAGAAATGGCCTAGATCAATCTGCATTGACACGGAGCGCCGTGCCAATAGCGCAGTGGTATTACAGAGCTTGTTGATGGCCCTGGTATTCGCTGACATGCGGATCAGGCTCTGGTGATGCCTTCTCCGCTTCATGCGTTGTCCTGCGAGGACTGCACGGGTGAGCTCCTGTAAGCTCAAGTTTGTCTGCCGATTCCCCTCGGCAACCACTGATGTTAGTTCGCGCACATTGTCTGCCATTGTGCTCATGTTTTTGGCCAGCTTTGTGAGCTGCATGTTGATTGTGCCCATGTGTCTCCCCTGCAGGCGCTGCACACGTAGCATCTGAGACTCCACGCCGCCATATACATTTGGGACCTGCTCAGCATGTGCCGCAATACGGGCCCTGGACCTGCGCCGTCGTCTTGTTTGGAGCTGTGCCGGTGTTGGAGTTGGTGAAGGGACGCGTGGCTGGCTGGAGGATGTAGTGGGTGCTGGAGTCTGATCGGATTCCATTTCTGCCAGTGAGGGTACATGTACCCTGCGTTTTGGTGGTGGGGGTGGTGTTTTTTCTGGGACCACAGGAGTCTCTGCATCCATCTCTGCAGGTGTTTCTGAGATGACGAGCTGGTCACTATCCTCGGAGTCTGCCTCTGCTGCATCTGTGATGTGAAACAGTGCAGTGTTAGTCTTGTATTATCCTAATTCTGTTTATCATTTGGCAAACTTATTTCTGAATAAATCACTGACTTAAACACACTGGCTGGCATGCGGTATTGGTATGTTTAATTTCCCATGTTGGCTTTTCAATGACCACTTGTCTGACATGACTACAACTCCCATGATGCATTTTGTGTATGAAGAGAAACGTGGCATGGGGTTTTACCTGTACACTGTGATTTGCCTGGGGGATTGTGCACGGTTATACAGTACGCAGAGGAGTAGCGCTTGCATGCATCTTACCTTGTGATGTTCCTGCTGTGCCGGATGTGTCCAATTGTGTCACTCCGACGACTGCCTCAGGCTCGATTGTCCCCTCAACAAGGTCCTCCAGGGCTGTGTTTGCGGGTGCATTCGATAGACCCCCTCCTGTTCCAGCTGCTTCCTTCACCCTTTCTGCTATGCACTCCTTTGCACGTTTCCTCAGGTCATATCACCTTTTCTTTAAATCATCAATGCTGCGGTGTGTGACTCCCACAGCATTCACTTTTTCCTTTATGCGCAGCCATATTTTGCGCTTCACAGCCTCTGGCACCTTCAGGGACAATTTACCAAACAGTTTGTCGTGGCTACTGCTGACACCTTCAATGAGGTGTTCAAGTTCCCTCTCAGAGAACTTCAGCTTCCTCTTCCTAGGCGTGGCACTCTTCCCTGCATCGTTTTTGTCCATCCTGGGTCTGGGTACAGTGGCTGGATACAGAGTGTGAGGTTTCTCCACTCAGATTCAGGTCTCTGCCTCTTCCTCTGAGCTCCTCAGGGCACTGAATTAAGCATGGACTGGATGACTTCCTGGTTGTGATGTCATCAGCCTGCTTCCAGTGCGACCCGTTTTTAGCGATTTCGGTATTAGCGATTTCGCTAATACCGAAATCGCTAATACCGAAATTGCTAATACAGAAATCGCTAATACCGAAATCGCTTTTTTTCCGATTTCATGTGTTAGCGAGTCGCTAATGTGTACTCGGTCCCGAATTAGCGATTTATTGCGAATCGCTATTTATTGGCGATTCTCATGATGCATTCCACTTAGCGATTTATTAATTGCAAATCCTTATTTTTCGCAAATAAGGAATCGCTTTTTCGAAGTTTGATGCATGTGCACCTAAAAGAGCTAAAGGAGGAACAGAGCCATTTGAGCCTAGCAGTTGGTCAAGTGGATGTTAGAGGTGGTGTTGTCCCCTTCTCAGTGGTACTTGGGTCCTGGCTTCTGGGAAGCAGAGACCTACTAGAGGATCTGGACTATTCAGGGGTCTGTGCACTGTCCCGCTTGGGCACATACCGAGGATAATGATAGCCAAACTACTCAAATATAATGTTGGGGACGAGATCCTGAAAGTGACCCTCAGGAAGGAGGGGATCTAGTAACACTTACAGCACACACTGTTTTTTTCTGGATTACAATAAACTGGTGCAGCTATCAAGGAAATCATTTGAAGATGTTAACCCATGGCAATTTTTCTATATACATACTACTTTTTCCATCTAAACTCAAAGTATTGCACCTGGGCAAGTTTTTTTATTTGATTCTCCAGAGGTGCTGTTGGAGTAGGTCAAGGATAGGCCTGATTGCTGGACTGCGTATAATGACTGACTGGAGCCAATTGAACAGCCAAGACCCCACATAGGCTGTAGGGCAAGAAGACGCAATCGGAAAAGACACCCCTTGAACCAGAAGAATTTTTCAGAATGGCATATAGTGGTTGAGAACCCACTTCTTGGCACACAGCTCTTGCTGGATGTACTTGACCGACCCAATGAACAATGCCATGGATAATCCCTAAATATAGGGATTGGGGTAAACACCCAAACAAAGTTTTAATCACTGTCTACATGGAAGAGAGAAGGAGGTTTTTCCCACTTTGAGGATTTGTCAAGTGGGCACAAATCCAAAGATACAGACTCCTGACTAGCTTGTGTAGAATCCCAACAAATGCCAACATATTTCTGACACAATCTAAAATCAACCTGTTATAGTCCCTACACATACCATTTCATCCTTAATTTTAAGCTGTTGATTAAACAATTCTGTCTCACTGATTGTTTGGGCAATGTAGGGGGACCCCTTATCGACTAGATTCAATATGGTATCTCCTCTCACCCAAGGACTTCCATAAGATGTTTCTGAGAAGGGTGCCATATAACTCTTGTTGAAAGTATAGCGTGGGAGAAGTTGAGTACTAATGTTAAAGTTTGTTGTTTTTAATAAATGCAAAGTTTTACTTCACATCAGCCTCATGGAATTAACATTTCCATAGAGTCACTCTGACAATAACTTCAAGGTTGCATTTTATTCCCCATTGATTCATGATTATTAAAGTCAATGCATTTGGATCATGCATGTAGAAATGTCTCTGAATCAAACACTCTGCAGGCAGGGTGAAACTTATCAGGTCTCAAATGGAAAAATGTCTGTCCTACCTTGTAAAATCATTTTGCTTTTTACATTCAATTTTTATAAGCTTTTGGCTTATGAAAGGTGTCAGGTACCACAAAGAATTTGAAAACTGAAGATCATTTATAGTGCAACCTGAGATCCATATGGGTGTTGATTACTATCTGTTAAGGTAGGAAATCTGAAGTGAACCCCACTAATATCTTGGGTGGGGACTCTCAATTGTCACACTGCTTACTGATTTTCTGTTCAAATGACAGTCCAGTCTGAGTTCTGGAATAAAATGCTGATCTGTCTATTGTGCTTTGATCAGAATAGTTTCTTTGTGATGTGACTGTGGACATTTTATATTTCTTTTCCTTCTCCAAAGAAGGACAAAGATAAGTATGTACTGGACATTTACCTTCAATCTGAAAAATCAAATGTATTACACTGCCATTCAAAAGGTGAAAATGTAAGGCCCTGTGTCTTAAATTGAATATTCCTCATTGTTTCTATCACAAAGTCTTGGTGTATGAAAATGCCTTTTTTTGCAAGATCACCCCTATTTTGTGGACTGATGCTGCTTTTTTTCTACTCTGTGTGCTGGAACTATACTAACCAGGCTCCAGTGCATGTGCTCTGACCCCAGAACCAATTTGAAATTGGCTATACTCCTAATTGGGCTATTGAACGTACCTATAAGTCCCCAGTATAAAGTACAAAGTGTACCCAGGGCCTATAAGTTATATGTCACTAGTGGACTGCAACACACATTGGGCCTTCTCTAGAATGACAGTACAAAACATGACTTCAGGCCTACGATTGTAGCCCATCTGTGCAGTTTAAAAACTTCAAATTCAATCTGCCAAAATAACAAGGGGTGGGCAAAAATTCCACTCTGTCAGCAGAGCTTGCAGAGTTTTGCTCACTCCGCATTCCACTTGGAATGCAGAGTTCCAACAAAACTCCGCCAACTGGAGTTTTTTTCTTGCGTGCGACTTGCCAATTTTAAGCTGTCGAGGGAAAATGTGTGTCCTCTAGTGTGATTTTTGGGTGCTAGAATGCCCCCAGTGAGATTGCTCAACACAGGCGGTCACAGTCATTCGTGTTGAGAAAGCTGCCCCTCTGGCATGCCGTGTGGTGCCGTTTGCACAGTGTGGAACACGATTCGAGCACTACAAATCAGCGCAAGCGGTGCAACGTGTCTAATTCTTGTGGAGTTTTTATGTAACTCAGTGAAATTCAGCGGTGTGAAAATTCCGAGAGTTCTGCCCAACCCTAAAATTAACCCTTTTTGACAGGCCTAAACTCTACTTGTAAATACTAATGTCACCCTTTTGTAGGCATTAAAAGCCTTAAGGCAGGTACATGGTATTTAAAAGCACGACATGTAAAAGTTAACCATGTATTTACAGTGACAAGCTAAACGCTATTTTTACTGTAGCAGGATTAGCTTTTCCATAGGAAAGCTGTGGGATGCAATATTGCAATGTTATCTGCAAATAGGAAATAGGTGCAAATTTCATTTTTGAACTATTTAAAATATTTATTTATTACAAGTCCAATTCACTGGTAAAGCCAGATTTGTAATAAATATTTTGTGCCAGGTATTTTTTAAAACTCACCTTTAACCTGGCTAAGGCCTCTAGAAGCTCATTTGCATGAGATTGCAACTGTCATCCAAGAGCTGACTAGCCCTTTGATGAGGTGTGAACTTGCTACCTTAGCTGAGACAAAGGTCTTGGGTGTGTATGGAGGTGTTCTGTTTCTCTAACATTATGACCATTCAGTTAAAAGAGGCTAACCTTGTCACAGGCAGATGTATCTAACACCAGAGGCTGCACGCTCCTTTGTCCTACTAGTCAGTCAGCCACCAATTCCAGTGGGAGAGGAGCAGCCCCCAGAACCGGTATTGAGTGAACACAGAGGAGGGGTTGATTGCTTCCCTGGCTACACCTCTAGGGTGTACATAGAAGCTCTGCAGAGGGGAAGAAAGGTTGTACCATGTTGGATTTAATTAGAGAAGGGCACTGTGGGATTATATGCAGTACGGCACACAGGAGCACCTGCAAAGGTGGGTAGGGTTACCCCCGGAAACATTTTTAGCAGCAGTAGTAGTAGTAGCAATATGATTTTAGGACAATTGTCCATAAAACATTCTAAAAACCATTATTACATGCATTTAAAACAGGCCTTCCACAATCCAGTTCATAAACACGGCTTGTCTGTGAGTATAAAACATGCAATTCCTACTGTGACATCACCAAATCACACATCAGACTAAGGTGCAATTGCATCCAACTTAGAACATACCTGATAATTAAAAAATAAGTGTCTTAAAAACTTAATATGAGCAGCCTTATAAAAGGTACAATCCATACAAATATGACACAATGAGCATTTTATATTTTAAAGAACACGCACAGAGACCAATTTCATCCCGTAACTCCTTATACCATTCTGCACTGGAGAAGATTGGATTGCACCCCAATGTTATTTTTAAAATTTCCTTGCATAGCTTGGGATCTGGCAACTGGGTCAAATAGGGAAAAACATATTCTTGGCCTAGGGTCTTCAACGTAAACCTTATTGAGGGTTTCTCTAACAAATAGGCCATATTCAACCTATAACATACTTTCTGGGCTGATTCCCTCAATGCTTGCTTGCTTGGAAAGGGGGCCCATGTTTCTGTTGTGGCCCATAAGCATTGCATAGCTTTGAGGTCCCTTATCCTAAGCCAAACATCCCTGGCTCGCTTTCATTCGCAGACAAGAATTTCTTCTCAGTATAGCTTAGCGATTTTGTTGCTTTTTCATCCTGAAATAGCGTGTTAAAGAATCTCAGCGTGCAGGAGTTGGCCATTATATACCAAGATATCAGTTCTAATTCCCTCCTTATACCATGCACTACAGTTCCTGGTTTCAGCCTCAGTAAATCCTTCACGACTGCGTTTTCCACTTGTTCCCAGATGGATGGTGAATCAAGTGCAAGAATCTCTGCCCCATACATGGCAAGGGGAGGAATTTTCCCTTCATAAGCTGTAATAAAGGGGCAAGAGGCAAGCCCCTGCACATCTGGTTGAACTTAACCAGACACCCTGTTTGTAACAAGCCTCTGGTCTGAACACTCCCCATATGAGCATCCCACTTTAGGTTGCTAGTTAATGTCTGCCCCAGATATTTATATGAGATCCCTAATTCCACCCGGATAGAATCCAGAACTCATTTAAAGTTGGTTATTATTTTCCCAAAAAACAGTATCTTTGTTTTCTCTAGATTTATTTTGTGGGAGTAGTTTTTACTATAAACATCGAGCGACTCTAGTTTTCTTTGCACAATAACCATAATTTGGGTGAAAATTATTTTGATAACTTTAAAACTGGGGGTAGGTCTGCCAAAACTAGCTAAAAAGGTTGGGCCGAGACACACCCCTACCCGAGGCCATCCTGGATAGAAATTTTCCTTGATAATCGCCCAGTCTTATCCAACTGTACTTGCACCCAATTGTCAGTGTACAGTGAATGGATCATACTGAGTAACTCATGTGGTATATTCCAAGAGCTAAGTTTCTCCCAGAGCAGTCCCCTGTCTACTATGTCAAAGGCCGTGCAGAAATCTATGAAGCAGCAGCACAGCATCTGACTTATTGCCAGTAATTTTCTAATAATAGCCTGTCGGGCAAAGTAGTGATCCATGTTAAAGTGACCTTCTCGAAACCAGCCCTGCTCAGTTAAGCTGAGCTTCTTTTTTCAGGCCCAGTCTTCCAGATGTATAAGTATGATTTTTGAAAAAAAACCTTCTCAGATATCTCCAAGAGGCTAATCATTCTATACTGTGAGGGTAGTTTACCATTTCTTTTTTTCAGAACAGAGCCTTTCCAAGAAGGGGGATACAGCCCTCTTGTGACTAACCATCCAAAAAGTTGCATGTATAGTATAACCCACCAATCACTATTTGACTTGATTAGTACTGCAGGAGTATTATCCAGTGCTCCAACCCTGCTTAGCTTGAGATAGTCAGACACCGATTGGGCTCTGCACTGATGGTGGAGCACAACACTAAATTGTACTGCGTTGGTGGTAAAACATATAAGTCACCCAAGCATCCCAAGCATCCTCTACAATCATGCAGGGTAAGTTTCCTGCTGGGAATTACTATATTTGTTGCCTTTCTGCCAGAATAATCTTTGTTCCTCTGAGTGAATCACCTTTATCATTACACTCCAATGTTTGTGAAAAACGGCATTGTATTTACTCTAAGTTATTGTATATATTGAATGTCCAGACACTACTCTTCCTTTTTCAAGATTTTATTTGAGTCTAGCCTGTGTTGTTTTGATACCCTCCCCAGATGGATTTTCATCTTCATACAAGTAGTGTCGAACCACCCTTCAGCTCTACCTTGACCCTTCAACCATAATACATGATTATTCAGATTCACACGTATACAGGCCAGCACATTTTCTTAAACCATATTAAACCAAGCAATTCTATCTTCATTTGGCCGGCAATAACATCAATACATTCCAAGACTTGGTACGCGGCCAGGTGCTGAAGATAATGTGATTTTAAACATGTTAAACCCAAGGGCAAAACCTTTGCAACTTCCTCCAGTTGCTCGAGGAATAGGGTAACCGAGATTGACCAATGGTCACTTTCCTGATAATCCATTACTTTAAAATCCATCTGTACTGCAGAACTGGACAAACATATAGTCACTAGGGCATCTGCAGCGACCAAAGTGGAAGGTTTGGTCTGCCAGGATATCGTTCTCAAAATGACCATTCAAAGGTAAAAAACAAATATTTCCCAACCATTGACCCAACACCATCACCTCCTTATTAATCACCCCCACTGGGAAAGAGGCTGAGGGTACATCATAATGCACTACTATCTCCTGCAGCAATTCATCAGAATACCTTGGATACAAACGTGCCTTACAATCCCCAGCCATAATTAACATTGCCTCCTGGAATTTTCCTAACGCCTTACAGAATGATTGGTCAAAATCCTCAATCCATTTATTCATTCTGTGGTGCTCCAGTTTATGGACGTGCACATTTATCAATATAAACTGCCTAAATTCTTTGCTCTTCACCCACAACTCTACTACAGAAATGTGTACTCCATTGGACAAGTTTAGTATATCCAAACTGTTATTATTTATCTTGGTGTAGATTAAAGTCAGCACCCCCACAGAGAGTCTGTCCTTCCCATGCTTACTACCTATACTGTTGATAGCTACAAAGCCCTCAATGGCTTTGTCCTCTTGCAGTCAGGATACCAACAGGAACACTATATAGTATAAACGTAACCTTTCATCCACAGGACCACTTCTCTTAATTTCCTCAACCCATGGATGTTTCAATTTAGGATTCTCAGGTTGCGAGAGGGCTCCACATTCTATGATTCATTTACCCAGTAGTCCCAATCTTGCGTGCCCTAATAATGCATCAAAGGAGCAAACTGATTATTCTTCTCAAAGAAAACAGTCTTAAGGTACAGGAGCTTTCAGCTGTTTGCTCGATGTACATAGTTCCTTGTCTCCTCTATTAGCAAGGTTCCTTTGCCATAATATAAAGCCATTACATTATAGGCCATTCGATAGATCATCGACTTAGGAAGAAGTGTTGTCAATCAAAGACTGATACTGCTTGAGAACTGCTCAGGTGGACATTGGAATAGTTTCATAGGGCTCCACCCTAACACGTCTCAAATACGCAACATAAATGTGCTCTTAGCACATTGTTCTCTGTGTCTCCTAACAAGATTAATGTAAAGTGTTGTACTTGACATCACTATTAAAGTGCATTCACTGTAGAATTAGAGAATTCATACATACTTTGTGCCTTAATTCATTAAATGACATTTACTGATTAGGTGATTGAATAAACCTTCTTCACACCATTGATATGTATCCTGATTAGAAACGACAATGGATTGATGAAATCTGTGTACTAATATTTCACCTTTGTAGTTAATAGTCACATTTAAAGACGTATACTCAAAGTTATTTTACCTTTATGAACTTTCACGTGAATCTAATGTACTGACAGTTTATATTCATTTGTGTTTGAATGTGCACACAATCAGTAAATGTGCACTATTGATTTAATGCTTTAAGTTGTCCTGACTAGGCCTATGTTTCTTCTTGCAAAAATCCTGTTTCCCATTTCTACTTGCATGACTTTTTCCTTGCACGTATAGTTCATATGGTTTGTTAGTTTGAGAATAGATACAACACTGGACTAGCAATAGAGAGAGAGTCTGAGAAGAAGACCAACAAGGAACATGGAGAACTAGAGTGTTAACTGAAAGTCTCCATTTATTAATGTTGCAAAGGCTCTTAGGTGATCAAAAACAATATCGTTCCCATGTCTGGCCTGGGAGAAATTGCCAATGTTACAGCATATAGCGTGGGAATGGAAAGGTCAATGAAACCCCTGATGAAGCAAAGAGAGAGATGTTACCTAAGAGAGTCTGGTGGAAATAACTAGTGCTCACTCTGCCTGATGTTATGACACTTTCCCTTGTACTTAGAGAGGTTTAGACCTCTATGCTTCCCCTTTTATTCTTACTAGTGTGACTTTGGCTAACACTTATTCCTCTGACCCAAGAAGTCTCTTCACCGAGCTTCTGAGATGCTGACACCTTCCCATATTTTCCCGCACTTTCCCGCTTTTCCCTAATCTTCTGCATTTCTCTGATTTTTGGGATCCTGTTAGGTCTAAAACCAACCTCATAACCTGGACGTTAATTTAGATGATCTTAGATTTCACTCATGTATAGAACAGAGAATCAGGAACTCTTCTCTGAGCACTGAATTCTGTTATTGATCTTTTGTACTGCTGTCACTGAACTTCTTGTTTACCTCTCATTGGTACGTCTAAACTTCTTTGGGAGGCGAGGTTTTCCAGTTGTTATTCTGTATCTTTACAATATGGTACTAGGTTTGTTTATCTTAACCTGACTGCAAATTTGTAATACATCTTCTTAACTATAGTCACTGACTCCTATGTAGCCAAATGGGTTGTACTGTTAATTGAAATTGATTGAATTAAATGGTAACTCTCCTCACCTCTCAGGCAGTGAAGAAAAGATCCATCGGATAACCAATGGTAAGAAGGGTTGGCCCAGAGTGCTGCACCAACATCATAGCTGATTTTGATTTCTTTTTACAAATCACTGCACTCAATCACATTTGTGTGCCCTGTAGTAAGGGGCAGCACAGCTTGTTAGTGAATAATTAATGGATTGCTGTTAGTTTAGGACACTCAGGCAACTGCTGTCCAACACAAAAGCTCTTGTCCAAAACAAAAGGATCAGTCAGGTGGGCCAGTTAGCAGGACTTCAAAATAAGAGATGGCCCAACACAAGTAATAATAACCATAAAAATGACAAGACAGAGGGGCCGATTCCGATCTCGGCTGGTAGGGCACCGAATCAGATTCGGCTTTACCGGATCCGATTCGGAGGCCTAGTTCCCGACCGATTCGTACCGGCGTCCGCGCGAGCAAGTACGATGCGAGCGCACGCGAAATCGCCGACTGACTCGTTCCCGGGTCCGAACCGCTCCGACCGACTCGTACGGACACGGCTCGCACCACGCAATGGAGACGTTACCCGACCAAGCCAGTACGATGCGTGCTTCGAACAGCCCGACCGACTTGTAGCGTCCGGCTCAGAAGAGCTGTCGGAGCCGGACTTCGGGGGTCCGTGTCGGACCCCCCTGCATGCGTAGCCGTGCGAGTCGCACACAGGGGGGACCCAAGGGTCCTCCCTAAACGTGCATGTACGGTGCGAGTCGCACCGACGCGTACCCACTGTAGGGGGCCCCCCTGTTCGCGATGTGCCCATTCAGTCAATGGGAGCCCGTGTACGCGTTGTACGACCGGATCCCATTGACTTCAATGGGAGTCCGACCGAGTCGAGTCCGGCAGCATGCAGCCGCATCATACTCGCTCGGTCGGACTGCTGGAGTCCGGCTCGGTCGGAAAACTCTCCGGATCCGGCTCGGTCGGAGAGTTTTCCGGCCCAGATCGGAATCGGCCCCATAGTGTCTAGTTCCAGAACTTCAAAGGGGCCGATTCCGATCTGGGCCGGAAAACTCTCCGACCGAGCCGGATCCGGAGAGTTTTCCGACCGAGCCGGACTCCAGCAGTCCGACCGAGCGAGTATGATGCGGCTGTATGCTGCCGGACTCGACTCGGTCGGACTCCCATTGAAGTCAATGGGAGCCGGTCGTACAACGCGTACATGGGCTCCCATTGACTGAATGGGCACATCGCGAACAGGGGGGCCCCCTACAGTGGGTATGCGTCGGTGCGACTCGCACTGTACATGCATGTTTAGGGGGGACCCTTGGGTCCCCCCTGTGTGCGACTCGCGCGGCTACGCGTGCAGGGGGGTTCGACATGGACCCCCGAAGTCCGGCTCCGACAGCTCTTCTGAGCCGGATGCTACAAGTCGGTCGGGCTGTTCGAAGCGCACATCATACTGGCTCGGTCGGGTAACGTCTCCATTGCGTGGTGCGAGCCGTGTCCGTACGAGTCGGTCGGAGCGGTTCGGACCCGGGAACGAGTCAGTCGGCGATTTCGCGTGCGCTTGCATCGTACTTGCTCGCGCGGACGCCCGTATGAATCGGTCGGGAACTAGGCCTCCGAATCGGATCCGGTAAAGCCGAATCCGATTCGGTGCCCTACCAGCCGAGATCGGAATCGGCCCCAAAGTGTCATATTGTAGCATGGCGCAAATAGCTTCTGTTCATACAAGAGTGCAAATACAAAGTAATGAAATCCAAGTAAAAAGGCAGCTCTGGGTGTAATGTCAATCAATCAATCAAAATTCTTTATTCTGCACAAATACTGGTACCATAAAAGATCATAAAATATGTCACCAATAAATACAACATCCAAAGCAGTAAAAATTGAAGCAGTCAAATCATTCCTTAAAATTTGTATTACAATACAATGCTTTTCCTAAGATGTATAGTGCCCCAAATATAAAGTGAAGTACTAAAACATACAAAAGGATACTCAATTGCAAATATATGACGTGCCACAGTTTTAAAATCCCTGATATTTTGTGAGCGAAAAATTGGTTTTGAATAATGTTTCCTCGAACCTACATAAAAATCACAAAATAAGATACATTGCTGCATGCTTTGTGTCGACAGACCATCACATGGACTGGGGTCATGCTTGTAGGACAATTATTCATATCAGGAAAGGCAACCAAGTGATGAACAGTGCCCAACTGCAGTCTGGTTAGACAAAACGGTGCTATCCGTTGGTTACCCAGATAAGATATGATTGGCATCCTTCTGGCACATTGTGCGATAAATATGTCATAACTGTTTGCCTCATGGATTCTTCCCGCATCCTTTGCTCCAGTCTATAATTCATAAAGGAGGCTTTGATTACACTCTTCTCAATGGAAAGGCTACTTTCGGAGTCACTCAGAACAGGTAGATCAAACAATAAATAGAATCATTTATGTAAAACAACCAAGGAATCTTAAGAGCATAATCTAAATCGAGGCAGTCTAGGATGACAGACTTTATAAAATTGGTTTCAGAGTTTGCCCACATATACTGCCCTAATAGTAAGGGTTTTAAAGTTATAATGTCCTCTAAATAGTACAGGCCAGTTTGCTTATGAGCTATAAAAGGTGATGCAGATCTAGGTACACACAACAAATGTTTAAGGAAATGAGTCTCTTCTGTCTGAAGGGATTTACTGGGTGTATGACCCTATAGTCCTCCCTCATAGGTAGCAGTTGAAACACCTCTCGCTTTATATATTTTGACCACCGCCTTAATTGGCCAGCTACCGATTTTATGTAAGAAACTAAATACTCCCTCACATATTCAACTCAATTTCAACTGAGTATTTGGAACTTGTTGCACCCATGATCCAGTGTTAGAAAATAAAATCCCTAGATAACTAAAGGAGTTTACAGTAGCAATTGGGGAACCTTCAATAGAAAAGGTCCTGCACTTGTGCACCATTTTCCCACAGGCCATCGTGAATCTTTTTTCCTTGTTTATTTTCATTCTTCGAGATGCCATGAAATACCCGAAGGTGTCTATTAATTTTTGTAGGCTGACCAGCGTCCTGGATAACAGAACGGCAATGTGGGCGTGCAATAATATTGGCACCTAGCGGCCATTGACAATAGGTACATCAGCCTGCAAAATCTGTAGGGTGTCATCCACCCCATTAATAAAGAGTGAAAACAAGAATTGTGCCAGTACACACCCCTGTCTGATACCCCTCTTGATCTTAAAAAGAGGAGGACATTCCCCATTGGGGCCATACTGCACCATAGCCAGTAGGTTTTCATATAAGCTTGCAAGGAAACTAATAATGTTCCTTGGGGCACCCAGGGAAATCAGAGTAGACCAAAGTATTGAGTGGTCCACCAGATCAAAGGCGCTGCTTAGGTCAGCAAAGCATGAAGAGAGAGCCCCAGTTTTGGCTTTGGTGTACTTCCCTATAAGTAATTCAAGATTTACACATTGCTCTATAGTCTCCCGCCTTCTCCTAAACCCGTATTGTGTTTCAAATATGAAGGAATTATCTTTAGCCCAGTTCTCTAGTCTTTGAAGGAGGACCTTTCCCATCAGTTTACCTGAAGAATCTAGGAGAGAAAAAGGCTGATAACATTTTGGGCCAGATTTGTTCCCCTTTTTAAAAATGGGGATTATAGTTTAAATAGCCCAGGAGAGAGGAATCAAGCCCTCTACAGCTGCATTGAGTACCCTAGTCAAAATGGGACCCCATAGTTCTCCCTCAGCTTTAAAAGCATCTACTTGGACCCCATCAGACCCTGGTGCTTTCCCTACGGCACTCATACTTATGGCAAGAAGGACTTCCTCTAATGTGATATTCAGCGGGGCCTGAGACTTGATTGATGCTCCCTTGTCCTCAACTAGGTATTTGTCTATCATATGGGAATCAAAAATACCCATAAAGTGGGTCACCCATGCATCACAAGACACCAGTGAGGTGAGTTCAGACAGAGTCTCAGCTATAAAAAGAGGGGCATTAAATGTGCGCCAAAATAAAAATGAATCCTTAGTCTCCAAGGCCTGAGCCAGACTGATTCAAGCCTCCTCTTGTAGTACTCTCTTCCTGACTTTAAGAACCTGCTAGTAAATCTTGCTTACGAATCTAATGGCTGAGCTATTCCTAGGAGATCCATGCAAAGACTCTCTTAGAAGTTTTGATGCCTGAGTGCATGAATGATCAAACCACTCCAGTTTTCCTGCACTACCAGATTTAATGGGTCTTGCAAGCAATGATTTTAACGCCTCAGTGATCTTTCTAAAGGCATTCAATACCCCAACATGATCTACCTCCTCTTCTAAATAATAACTGAATTCATCTGACATCAAGGTTAATAATTCTCGTAGTACTTTACTTGGTTCAATCCCTGCCCATTTAATCTGGACTCCATTAGGCCTAACTGGAATTACATTAGTACCAATCGCATTGCTTATGGTATCATGGACCATGATTAACAGTGAAATTATTAAAGGATTATGGTCGCTCACAGCTTATTGGGATATATAACAGAGTGAACCACATCCTTCTCAACAGCAGATATCAATGTGTGATCACAGGTGGTATGTGCGTCTCTGCCAATAAATGTAGGGTTTGATAGACTGGTACCCACACAACTGCTTTCCAGGAGCATAAGGTCATACTTAAAAATCAGGTCATTTAAAACTTTCCCATGGTAATTGTGATAAAAGTGAGGAGTTCCAGCCCCCAAAGCATTAATTACGCCACAAACCTGTCTTGCTGGTAGGGGGCATTTCTGAAGGGTAAAATTACCCAACCAAAGGATTGTGTACATAGTATGGATCTGAACTCCTCCAGACCTGCATCTAGGGCATACACAACTGAGCTATGAGATGAATCAAAAATGTTATTGTAAAAATTCATCACCACCAACTCAGTCCTACTTTTAAACGATAGCCAGAGTAGCTGTGCATAGGATAGAAGAGTCGCAACCCTCCTGGTGGTGACAGATAGTAAGTTGGAGACTAGGATCTGCAACCCCCCTTTGACCCGCCCTGCAGTAGATGGTATAACTCCCAGCAAAAAAGATGCAAACCCTTCAGCGTGTATAGGCTTCATGCACCATGTCTCCTGGATACAATTACATCAGAATTTAGGGTAAGACGACACCAGTCTTGGGAGTTCAGTTTGCTTCGAAGCCCACACATTCCAGGACACAAATCGACATTCTCCCTTGATATCATGACCATAAAGTGCCACTGATGGGCCAGGATGATCTGAAACTTCTAGACCAATAGGCGGGATTGATACATTACATTGATTAGAGTAGGGGACCGCAGGGTTGGATGGACCCCCGACACAGTCTGACATTGGGATAGGTAAGTTAACAGATTCCTTGAAAAAATGTAGGTAGGGCTGGTTCAGCCGGTGCACAGTCAAAATATCGACTTTTAAATATCGACCTACATTAATATCGAGTTTTAAATATCGTAGGGACAGAATATCGACATCAAGAATATCGGTGACCAGAATATCGACCTGAATGTAAGAAATATCGTTTTTGTTAATATCGAAGTTGTTAATATCGATAGTAAAAATATCGATGTTAATAATATCGATGTTTATGTTAGTGTTATGTATTTTAGTATGTATTTTATATGTATGTGTTCCACATGTTTTGTTATGTTTTGTATTATTTTTTTAAATATATGTATTAATTGTTTAGAAGTTAGTAATTTTTTTTAAAGTAAATTTTGCGTTTTAGTACCGTAGCGGGTTGTGGGTTTATAGGGGAATAGGGTGGGAAATAATTTAATTGTAATTAAGTAATTATTAATTTTTATTTATTGTTATTGATATTTAATTTATTGTTAATTATTAATTGGTAATTAATTTTTATTAATTAATTAATTGATAAATATATTATTTGTGTTCATTTAGTTTAGGAGCGGGTTGTGTGTTTATAGGGGAATAGGGTGGGAAGTAATTTATTGTAAGTAAGTAATTATTTATTAATAATTATTGGTATTGATAATTAATTTATCGTTCATTAATTATTAATTGGTAATTCATTTTTATTAATTATTATTTATTGGTATTGATAATTATTTTATTGTTAATTTTTAATTGTTAATTAATTTTTATTAATGATTAATTGATTAATTGATAATTATATTAATTGTGTTCAATTTTATGTGGAGTGGGTTTTGTGTTTATTGGGGAATAGGGTGGGAAGAAATTTAATGTTATTAAAGTAATTATTAATTTTCATTTATTGTTATTTATAAATAATTTATTGCTAATTTATTAATAAATCATTATTTAATTAAAACAATTATTTAATTGATAAGTATGTTATTTGTAACCCCTACGCTATCCAACACTTTCCCTATTGTTGCACTCTCTGGAGTGGGAATAGTAATTTTAACCCCTACGCTATTCAACACTTTCACTACTGTTACACTCACTGGAGTGGGAATAGTAATTTTTACTCCTGCGCTATCCAACACTTTCCCTACTGTTGCACTCACTGGAGTTGGAATAGTAATTTTTACCCCTACGCTATCCAACACTTTCCCTACTGTTGCACTCACTGGAGTGGGAATAGTAATTATTTTCCCTACGCTATCCAATATTTTTCTGTATTGTTTTACTTAATGTTGTGTATAATTTATTTTACAAAAATTAAAAATATTGTGATTTTTTAATTTGTTAAATATATTTTTACAATTTTTAAGAATAATATTTTTGTATGTGTGTCTGTATTTATAATTTATAAAATATGTTTAACAATTTATAAGTTATTAAAATAATTATTTATGAATATTATTAAGTAAGTATATATATTATATTTTATATGTATATGTTTAATTTATTTTAACATTATATGTATCAGTTTTTATTTTTAAACATTTTTAAATAATTTTAACTATGTTTCTTTTAATTATATGTATTATTTAATTTATTTTAGATTATTTTTTTAACATTTAAAAAAATCGATATTTTTTACAACGATATTTTTGACATCGATATTTAATTTTCGATATTTTTGTACTTACCATGATGTAGATAGGATGTCGATATTCTTGACTTCGCTATTTTTGTCACGATATTTTGTACCTCGATATTTTTGAGGTCGATATTTTGTCAGTGATTCGGTTCAGCCACCCACTCAACTGCCGGGCAATTACTCACTCAGGGTCTAGATACACACAGTCAATCAATTTATTGAGGCCAGAAAGAGATGCAAACCTATTGTTGATTGACATATATTGTCTCAGCTGATGACCGGTGTTGTGGAGGTAAGGAAATGGTGGTTGTATGGGAGACTTACAAAAATAGACCAGAGGCAAAGCTGATCTGTTAATGGGGATTAACGACCTCTCCTCATGATACCTTAGCAGCCTTCTCACTGTTGTTGGGTGATGAATGTTCACTACCAGCCAATATCCTCACATAGGGGCCGATTCCGATCTCGGTCGGAGGCGCACCCAATACCATTCGGTCGGGAAAAAAGCCATGCGAAAGCCTGTTTCCCGACCGAACCGTACTGCAGGTCCGGCCGAGCGAGTACGATGCGAGTCGCCGACCGACTCGTCCGGGCGACCCGACCGCTCCGACCGACTCGTACCCGGATCGTACCGCTCCGACCGACTCGCTCGGACCCGATTCGCACCGCGCAATGGAGACGTTTTCCGGCCGGGTAAGTACGATGCGCACCTCGACCGCTCCGACCGACTCGCGCCGTCCGACTCGAACTCGCTGTCGGAGCCGTACTTTGGGGGTCCGTGTCGGACCCCCTGTACGCGCACCCGTGCGAGGCGCACACAGGGGGGACCCATGGGTCCCCCTACCTGTGCGTGTACGCCGCGAGCGCGCCGCGGCGTACTCGCTGTAGAGGGCGCCCTTGTCCGCCTCGCACCCATTGAGGCAATGGGAGCCCGCGTACGCGTTGTGCGACTGGCTCCCATTGAGTTCAATGGGAGTCCGACCGACTCGTGTCCGATAACATACGGACGCATCGGACTCGTTCGGTCGGACTGCACGGGTCCGATTCGGTCGGAAATCTCTCCGGGTCCGGCTCGGTCGGAGAAATTTCCGGCCCGAATCGGAATCGACCCCATAGTCTCTGATGAAGGGCCAACTCAGCCAACCCTACGTACAGTTAGGATCTCATTTATCTCTGCTGGGGTAAAGTCCTCATGTACCCTGAGCCAATGTGTGACTTTGTTAAGGGCCTGTTCCCCAAACTCTGGATTGGTAGGCTTTAATGGCATAATTCCAGCCAGGACAAGGATATACGGGCACGCCTCAGGGGGAGACTTAATGTTGTAGTGCTGGGAACTGCATCCTCACTGCCATTTACTCCCACCACTGTGTCCATCTTCCTCTGAGTACTTGATGATAATAACGAGGCCTGATGTCCCATGGCAGGGGCTGATCCCCCTGTGCTACCTCGACAGTCCTCTCACCTTTGTCATTTCTCCTTCCTGTTTGGGCATGAGGAGTTCTCCCCTTCTTTTGTGGCAAGGTGGCTACCATACCTGACTCCACCACAACTGGCCCACATGGTTCGCAACTGCAAGCTTGTCCGGGTAGACTCAAGATGGATGCACTCTGCTCACATGCAGACATGTGCCCTCTAATAAGTTTAATCATTTGGGCTTACATGGCAACCGAGCTTTCCTTAATTGGGGCAAGATGCTCTTGCAGGTTTTAAGCACATTTCCCAAAAATCTCATCAAGGATCAAAGCTTCCCCACCCTGATCTTCCCCTTACTAGCTCTTGGTTTAGGCTGTTGAGGTGGTTGGGACACTTTGATGTTAGGCCTTTTACATTTGGCAGCGGGTTCTGGGGAGGAATGAACAATGTCTGGACTCTGGAATGCCAAATAAACACACAGGTTAATCTCTGCCACCATAACCACGTTTACAGCTCCTGCAGTACTATGGGAAACTGCCCCATCAGTATCCCTTATTGGGCAATCCTTCTATGTCACAGGGAGAGTGCCCCACAACACGCTATCACAGGCTGGCATCTCCCTGCAACTTGCATGTGCTCCCTCTATGCTTCTCCCAGTCTCCATGGACGGTCTTTGCTCGGTCATAGCATTTTCCATACAAACTACCCCAATGGCTCTCTCAAGCATGGTATCTATGCTTGTGGGCCTATATGGCAGCAATATCTTCCCCATTGCCTTGTGCTTATCCATGGTGCACTATAATCCTGATGCTGAATCTGACTATGCCAAAGTCAAGGAGGTGGTCTAGGGTGGTTTAGGTGATCTAACCCGACCTCCAACAGGAACCAACAGCGGGACAATAGGACAACACGGGGCAGTGCAACGCTTAATAATTCTAATCCTCTAGTATAATAATGTGTGACAAGGGGCCTCCTCCTTGGGCCCACAAGATCTAGGATGTGTGTGATGGGGTCACCTCCAACAGTCCTGCACCCCCAGCAACCTACGGGGTGCCAAGGTGCCTCTGCCTGGCCCTGCTTTTCGCCCAGCAGTTTAAGTAACACAGCAAATGCAGATAGTCAGTGGGGGTCAGTGATTGTCAATGGGATACACAGGGGATCACCAGACAGCAGGGACAGCAAGGGTGCCGCTTATCAATAGCACACAGAAAACAGCAGCAAATGGCAGTGGTGGTGATCAGCTTACCTCCTTCCCCCTAGTCTTGCTGGAGCCACTGCCTCTACCACACAGCTGAAATTTGAAGTTTGAAGTTCCAGGAGATGCAGAAATTATTGCAGCATTAGTTTGAAGTTATGGAAGATTTTGTGGAAATTCTTGCAGCAAAAAGAGTGGCCCTGCATGACAGGACACCCACTGTCGACTGCCCCCGGTATCACACTGCCCTGCCGTACACCCTTACCCACCCATCTCCATGAGGGAGCCGGGTACAGTGGCGGCAGACAGGACAGCAACAACAGCAGCAGTCCTGCCTGTAACCGCCTATAACTGCAGTGGTGTCAGCCACAGCTAAGCCATTTTGTCCCTTAAAGCGGGCCACTGAGCGTGCCACAACACGAGATGGCAAAGTGAAGGCAAGTGGCAAAAAACGAAGCGGCCTTAGAGGGAGAGAGGGCCACCAAGCCAGCCCGATGTCCGTAGCTCTCGGTGCAGCACTACGTGCACTCCTGGAGTGTGATGCGTGTGGGCGGGCATGAGCCCGCTGTCAGGGAGGAGGGGTAATGTAATGGAGTGAAACCCCGTCCATGCTCATGATGGAATGGTTCCGTCATGAGCACAAGTTCAAGTGTGCTCATGATGGAACCATTCCGTCATGAGCACACTTTCAAAAAATCCCTCTGCTGTAAACAGCAGAGGGATTTCGCATTTTTTTTTTTTGCTTTGGGAGGTGGGGAAGAGCTTCCCCAACCTCCCAAAGTATGGTTAGGGTTTTCATTGCAATGACGATTGCGCGCATGGTGCGCTGTTGTCATTACAATGAAAACGAAACTGAAACTTAGTTTCAGGTTCACAGTTTCTGTGCTTGTGGGGCTATCTCACCCCCCCGAGCACCGAAACACATGGGAGAGGTATCGTTGGAAAGGGGAGAATCTATACTTTCCAATGGTACCCTTCCCTAGTGGATCCTTGCTTGGAGATCACCCCAGGAGGGCGATCCCCAAGCAGGGATCCACCCACTAGCCACTAGGGAGAGGGGGGAGCGGCCCCTTGGGCAAGGGTCTTTGCTCCCCCATACAATTTTGCCAGACAGCCTTTCTGCCCCCCCTGGGGGGCAGATGGGGGCAGTAGCCCCCAATCTTCCCCCCTGAGGGTCAGAAAGCACCCTAGACGCCAGGGATTTTTTTGTTATAGGCCAGGGGTGGGGGCTGCCCATAATGGGCATGCCAATGCCAATGCCCCCACCCTAACCCCCAAAGAAGGAATAAGACTTTCTGCCCCCCCCCAGGAGGCAGATGGGGGCAATAGCCCCTGATCTGCCCCCCCCCGGGGGCAGAAAGCCCAATAGGCCCCAGAGATTTTTTTCATATATATACGTAGGGGTGGGGGCTGCCCAGAATGGGCATGCCAATGACCCCACCCCAAATTTTTTTTTACAGTCTTTCTGCCCCCCCCAGGAGGCAGATAGGGCAATAGACCCTTATCTGCCCCCCGGGGGGGGCAGAAAGCCTACTAGGCCCCAGGGATTTTTTTCATATATATACGTAAGGGTGGGGGCTGCCCAGAATAGGCATGCCAATGCCCCCCTCAAAAAATGCCACAGTCTTTCTGCCCCCCCAGGAGGCAGATGGGGCAGTAGCCCCTGATCTGCCCCCCGCCCCCTAGGCACCAGGGATTTAATTCCCGCAAAGTTCGGGGTGGGGTCTGCCCAGAATGGGCATGCCAATGACCCCTCCCTCAAAAAATTACCACAGTCTTTTTGAGGTTTGCAAGGGATTCTGGGTAACAGAACCTGATGAGAGCCAGACAAGTCACCCCATCCTGTTTTCCCCTGGGAGTCTAGTTTTCGAAAATGTATAGGTTTGCTTGGTTTCCCTAGGTGCCGGCAGAGCTAGGGTTCAAAATTCTACAGCTAGGCACTTTACAAAAAAAGGGTCCGTTTTCACTGTGAAAATGTGGTGTGTCCACGTTGCGTTTTGGGCCATTTCCTATCGTGGCCACTAGGCCTACCCACACAAGTGAGGTGCCATTTTTCTAGGAAGACTTTGGGGAATGCGGGGTGGGTGGAATTGTGTGGATCCACGCAGATTCCAGAACTTTCCACCACAGAAATGTGAGGAAAATGTGTTTTGTTTTTTTACAAAGTTTGAGGTTTGCAAGGGATTCTGGGTAACAGAACCTGGTGGGAGCCAGACAAGTCACCCCATCTTGGTTTTCCCTGGATGTTAAGTTTTCAAAAATGTATAGGTTTTCTAGGTTTCCCTAGGTGCCGGCAGAGCTAGGGTTCAAAATCTACATCTAGGCACTTTGCAAAAAAAGGGTCACTTTTCACTGTAAAAATGAAGTGTGTCCACGTTGCGTTTTGAGCCGTTTCCTGTCGCGGGCACTAGGCCTACCCACACAAGTGAGGTACCATTTTTATCGGGAGAATTAGGGTAACACAGAATTGTAGAGTAACTGTTATTACCTATTGACTTTCGATGCATTTCTGCCTTCTAAATGAAAGACAATGTGTAAAAAGAAGTCACTTTGAAAAATGTCCTATAATTCTCATGCTAGTATGGGTACTCACAATTTCGGAAATGTGCAAATAGCTACTGTTTATAAACTCTATGTTTTGTTCCAATTTCAGAATTACATAGGTGTCTTTCATCCCGATTTTTCACTATATATATTTTCCAAAATTAATTGCTATATACCCAGTTCATAATAAAAAACCATTGCAAGACGCTGCTCAGTTATTGGCTCTGGGTTCGCCGGGTTCTTGGTGAACCTACAAGTACTATATATCCCCAGAACCAGAAAGGTCCAGCGGATGTAACGGTATATTGCTTTCAAACATCTGTCATAATTAGAAGAAGTTACAGGTGAAAACGTTGGCACAAATTGCTGTTTTGTTCAACTCATTTTTACATTTTCCGATTTTCAACTGTTAGTTTCTATAAAGAAACCTTTAAGGATCTACACAAATGACCCCTTGCTGAATTAAGAATGATGTCTAATTTTCTAAAATGTATAGCTTTTCAGGATCCATTATTGCTTTCATACCCATTTCTACCATTAACTGGAAGAAGGTTGAAAGCACAAAAAAATAGCAAAAATAGGCTATGTCCCAGTAAAATGCCAAAACTGTGCAAAAAATGTTGGTTTTCTGACAAAAGTCTGTCATTCCCCGAAAGCTGGGAAAATTGTGATTTCAGCCCCACAAACCCTTTGTTGATGCCATTTGCAGGGAAAAGAACAGATGCTTTCATTTGCAGCACTTTTTTCCCATTTTTCCCCCAAAAAACAAATTTTAGCTGTATTTTGGCTAATTTCTGGGTCCCCTCCAGGGGCATCCACAAACCCTGGGAATCTTTAGAATCCCCATGATGTTGGAAGAAAAGGACGCAAATTTGGCGTGGATACCTTATGTGGTCAAAAAGTTACAGGGGCCTAAGCGCGAACTACCCCAAATAGCCAAAAAAAGGCTTAGCACAGGGGGGGGAAAAGGCCTAGCAATGAAGGGGTTAAAGAATGAGGACCACCCAGATCACAAAACATAGACAGGTTGAAGTTTATACCCTAGCTCCTTCAGAATTACAGAAGTGGCATCTGGAGCACCGTCTTTAATACCAAATCAACTTCTTGACAAAGCAGAATTTTTCAATTCTGGCTTTGCTCCATTGTCCGATTTATTTTTACTGGGGCAAATCTTGTAACACCCATCCTGAAACTTTCAATGTACTGTGCTATTTCACCTTACAGTATTGTTCTTGAGGAACAGCATTTTTATTAAACTGCCCCAATTTTCACGACGTGCCATGTGATCTGCGTTAATCGAGAATTGCTAAAGAAAGGCAATTTTTAAGCATGGCTTTGACTACTAGGACAAGATATGAATACAGTCTTCCAAGCCAGACAAAAAGAAAACAACTCCTTCTCTGGATTTCTTTCCTCTGTAAGTTTCACGGGAACTCTTGTGCATTTTTTGTAGATAGTTGGCTAGGTGGAATCAACGTGAACTCAACGTGAACTCTTTTCAGACAAAGCAGGCAGTGAGCA
Organism: Calotriton arnoldi; assembly: GCA_963921515.1. Classification (NCBI taxonomy): domain Eukaryota; kingdom Metazoa; phylum Chordata; class Amphibia; order Caudata; family Salamandridae; genus Calotriton; species Calotriton arnoldi. The sequence goes on from CAWUFW010012397.1 coordinate 440,559, forward strand.
AGAGAGGCATGAATTGTGGGGATGTGTAACAGTAAGATACACAGAAAAAGAGGCAGAATTATGTTGCTGTCTGGGATTAGGAGCTACCACACATCTAGGAACCTTGAAAGAGAGGGAAAACAAATACGGGCATATACAGGTTTGAGACATGATGGCAGAAGTTTCTCCTGCAGCACCGCACAAGTACCGGAGCTGGTTCTCATTACCCCCTCGTCCGTCTTCCCGTCCCATTCCTTATCAGTGAGCAGCTTGTCTGCTCCCCAGAAACCTTATACCTAGCAGAGTTTTTAGCACTTCCCCCAATATGGCGCCACCTATCAGGTGAGTGTTAGAACTGGGGGTCTCTAGTTGGCAGAGGTAGGTACCTTTGTCCAAATAGGGACCCTTGCTTCTAGTCAGGATAAGGGGGTACACTCCTGAAATAACCCCTGCTCACCCTCTTGGTAGCTTGGCACGATCAGACAGGCTTAGTTCAGAGGCAGTGTGTAAAGCATTTGTGAACACATACAGTAATCTAGTGACAACACTACCAATGGACACCACACAGGTTGTATTATAAAAATAAGTATCTTTTATATAGATTTACCACAAGACCATAAATGACATAAATAATCCACAATACTGTACTTTAAAGGTGGTAGAATTAGCTTGAGTCTCTTAAAATAGCAATGCAACACTTTGAGTTCAATGTACCTTAAGATGCGTAACGCAGGGCAACGAAAAGTGTTGCAGGGAAGGTGATGCGGTAGTCCCTTACACGCAAGGACGGTGATGCATTGAAGATCTGGTGCAAAAGAAACAAAGTGGCATCTTCTTGAGGTTGCGACAACGAAGAGGTGATGCGTGCACGCCCGACGGCCGTGCGACGATCTCGATGAGTCTTTGGAGCCGCGACAGGCCCTGCGACACGCTTCCCTGGCGATGCGACGGCGTCTGATGCGAGGTCGACGATCTTCTCCTGGGATGCGGGGCGCGCCTCGTGTTGCGATGCGTCGGCGTCTGATGCGAGGTCGATGCTCTGCCCCGGGGATGCGACGGCGTCTGATGCGACGGCGACACTTTCCTCCGGTGCTGCGAGGCGCTTTGAAGGATGCGGCGTGCTTCTTCGGGGATGCGCCGGCGTCTGCTGCGACGTCGACACTCTTCTCCGGCGATGCGATACTCAGCGGCTGTGGCGACACGCTTCTTCGTGTTGAGTCGCGCTTCCAGCTCCCAGAGACACGCCAGTGAGTCAGAAGGTCCAAATTCCCAGCAAGGGAACACAGGGGGAGCTGGTGGGTGAAGTCTGTTGTCCCTGAGACTTCAGCAGGAGGCAAGCTCTGAAATCAAGCCCTTGGAGATCCTTCACAAGTTGATGAAAGTACACACAAAGTTCCCTTCTCCTTTCTTTGGCAGTCAGGCAACCACTGCAGGCAGATCCCTCTCAGCTTTAGGGATAGTCTTCTCCTCAGTTTCTTCTTGGTTCCGCTCCTCAGCAAAGGTTTCTTCTTGTTTCCCAAAAGTGATCTAATTTCCTAGGGGTCTGGGTCCCCTTTTTATACACCTTTTCTCTTTGTTCTCTGGAGGCAGAGAGGCCTCTGCCTAGCCCAAAACCAGTTCTGGTCAGTCCTGGAGCACTTTGTTTTCCTGACTCCTTCTTTCCTTTCAGAATGTGGGGCAGAGTGCTCAGCCGCCCGGCAGGAGGTGGAGCCAGCATTGTGGAAGGCAGGCACAGCCTTATTCAGACCCAGGTGCAACTCCTCCCTCCACTCTGGATGCAGATCTTTCTATTCAGCCCTGTGCTGACTCCCCTGTCTCCTGTAGCCACCCCCAGCCCCTGTCACTCAATCTCCAGACAAGGAATACACAACCTAGCAGAGGCAGGCTTGGATAGTTAGGCAAGAAAATACCCACTTTCTAAAAGTGGTATTTTCAAACACAGCATGTTAAAACCAACTTCACTAAAAGATGTATTTTATAATTCTGAGTTCAGGCATACTAAATTCGTTTTTCTACCATGTTCCCTGGGTCAATTCTGACTATAAGGTGTAATAGTCAGTCTGCCCATTCTGGCCTATGGGGAGCAGGTAGCCTTGCAATAGTGAAAAACGAAAATGGCTGTAATTCACTATTAGGACATGCCACACACACCAGGACATGTCCCACCTTGTACTTACAATGCACCCTGCCCTAGGGCCTACTTTAGGAGTGACCAACATGCAGTAAAGGGAAGGTTTAGGGACTGGTAAGTGGGTGTACTCACCAAGTCGACATGGCAGCCTAGGCTGCACGCAGGCTCTGCAATGGCAGGCCTGAGACACATTTTACAAGCTGCTTCTGTGGGTGGCACAACCAGTGCTGCAAGCCCACCAGCGGCTTGGATTTACAAGCCCTGGGCACACTCAGTGCACTGTACTAGGGACTGACAAGTAAACCAATCATCCAATCATGGAGTCACTAATACATACATCAATTTACAATAGGGAGCACTTGCACTGTGGCACTGAATAGCAGTGGCACAGTGCCCAAAGCTATCTAAACCAGCAAAAACAGATCAATAACATTGGAGGCATCATCAAAAAATGGAAGGGAGACCCACGCCAAGGATGCCAGGTCTAACACGTGTCCCCTCCAGCTGAAATGTGGGGAGAACTACCCTACCTCATGGGAGTTCTCTTCACTAAAGCGGAAAAATCTGGACAGACCATCAGCATTGGCGTGTTCTGTACCAGGGCGGTGTTCCACCGTGAAGTCCATCCCCTGTAGGGAAATGGACCACCTCAACAGCTTTGGATTCTCACCCCTCATCTGCATCAACCATCTGAAGGGCCTGTGGTCTGTCTGAACCCGGAAGTGAGTCCCAAACAGGTATGGTCTCAGCTTCTTCAGTGCCCAGACCACAGCAAATGCCTCACGCTCAATAGCACTCCACCTCTGTTCCCGTGGAAGTAACCTCCTGCTAAGGAAGGCTACAGGTTGGTCTAGGCCCTCCTCATTCATCTGTGACAAAACAGTCCCCACACCATGCTCTGAAGCGTCTGTCTGTACGATAAACTCTTTGGAGAAGTTGGGGGCCAGGAGCACGGGCGCCGTGCACATGGCTGTCTTCAAGGTGTCAAAAGCTTGTTGACAGGTGTCAGTCCAAATCACTCTCTTGGGCTGCTTCCTGGAAGTCAGCTCTGTCAAGGGTGCAACCATGCTGCCATACCCCTTGACAAATCTCCTGTAATACCCGGTGAGTCCTAGGAAGGCTCTCACCGCTGTCTGGGTCTTGGGGGCTCCCAAGCCAGAATGGTATCTATCTTGGGCTGTAGGGGCGCCACCTGGCCGCTCCCAACCTGGTGTCCCAAGTACACCACAGAACCCTGCCCGATCTGGCACTTACTCACCTTGATCGTGAGGCCTGCCCTCCGCAGCACCATCAACACTTCCCAGAGGTGGCGCAGATGTTCTTCCCAACTGGCGCTGAACACTGCGATGTCATCCAGGTAGGCGGCACTGAACTCTTCCAGTCCAACCAACACCTGGTTGACCAACCTCTGAAAGGTGGCAGGGGCATTCTTCATCCCAAAGGGCATCACCCGGAATTGGTAGTGCCCATCTGGTGTGGAGAATGCTGACCTCTCCTTTGCCCCATCAGTCAAGGCGATCTGCCAGTACCCAGACGTTAAGTCAAACGTACTGAGGTACCGGGCAGCCCCTAACCGATCTATGAGCTCATCAGCTCGGGGGATGGGGTGTGCGTCAGTCCTGGTGACGGAATTGAGTCCTCGGTAGTCCACACAGAACCGGAGTTCGGGTGTGGCACCAGGCGCGGCAGCCTTTGGGACCAAGACCACTGGGCTGGCCCAAGGGCTGTGAGAGGACTCAATTACCCCCAATGCAAACATCTTGGAGACCTCCTCCTTGATGCAAGCTCTCACCCTGTCAGTCACCCTGTAAGCCTTGTGCTTGACAGGAAGACTGTCCCCAGTGTCCACATCATGGACGCACCAGTCAGTGACACTAGGAACCAGGGAGAACAGGTCAGGAAACTGCCCCAACAGTTGGCGACAGTCACCTTGCTGCTCAGGTGTCAGGGAGGTAGAGAGGTTCACACCCTCCACTGATCCATCTTGCTCTTGGGCTGGCAGGAGGTCAGGAAGAGGCTCAGTCTCCTCCTCCATCCCAGCATCTGTAGATAAGAGCATGCCCACTTGGGACCTCTCCAAGTGGGGCTTCAGGCGGTTGACGTGCAGGACCCGCAAGGGGTTCCTGGGAGACCGCATGTCCACCAAGTAGGTAACAGGACTCTTGCGCTCCACCACCTCAAAGGGTCCGGTCCACTTATCCTGGAGCGCACAGGGCTCCACTGGGGCCATGACCCAAACTTTCTGACCAGGTTGAAGCTCAACCAGAGTGGCATTCTGGTCGTACCACTGCTTCATTTCCTCCTGGCTGGCTTCCAGATTTGCCTCAGCAAGTTGCCTGAAATGCCTAGTTTGGTTCCTGAAGGCCAGCATGTAGCTATATACATCCTGGGGAGGTTTCCTGGGAGATTGCTCCCAGCCTTCCTTGACCAAACTCAGAGGTCCTCTCACTGGGTTACCATACAGAAGCTCAAAGGGGCTGAACCCTAGAGACTTCTGTGGCACCTCCCGGTATGCAAAAAGAAGGCATGGCAAGAGGACGTCCCACTTACGCCTCATGGGTTCTTCCAGACCCATAATCATGCCCTTCAGGGTCCGATTGAATCTCTCAACCAACACATTTCCTTGGGGGTGGTAAGGAGTGGTGAACTTGTACGTTACACCGCACTCCTGCCACAGGGACTTCATATACTTGGATATAAAGTTAGTAACTCTGTCAGACACCACCTCTTGAGGGAACCCCACACCGGAGAAAATTCCCATCAGTGCCCGTCCCACCACAGGGGCCGTCACTGTCCTCAGAGGGATGGCTTCAGGGTACCGGGTGGCATGGTCCACCAAGACCAGGATGAACCTGTTGCCCATGGCTGTCTTGGGGTCCAGTGGACCCACAATGTCAATACCCACCCGTTCAAAGGGGTGCTGACCACAGGGAATGGCTGGAGAGGAGCCTTGTGCTTCCTCCCACTCTTTCCACTTGCCTGGCAAGTCTGACAAGTCCTGCAGTGAGTGGCGGCACTCCTGCGCATCTGGGAGCCAAAAGAAATGGGTGACAAGCCTTTCAAAGGTCTTGACCTGCCCCAGATGTCCTGCTAAAGGCACATCATGAGCCAAACCCAGTAGGAAGGCTCTGAAGCGCTGGGGTACCACCAGCACACGGGCTGACCCAGGCACAGCAACCTTAGGCTCGCTATACAGGAGACCATTCTCCCAGTAGATCCAATGTGATCCAGACTGATCACCTGCTGCCTGGTCTGTGGCCTGTTGCCTCAGACCCACGAGAGAAGGGCATTTGTTCTGCTCCTCGCAGAACTCCTCCCTGGAGGGTCCTTCATCTTGCTGCCAATGGGTCAGCTCAGGCAGGTCCCCCAGTTCAGCTACCTGTTCCCCTGTAGGCTCCAGGGCATCCCCCTCAGGGTCTGCCTCCTCCTGGACCGTGGGAACTTCCGGGGCCAGTTTCCCGCGCCCCCTGCCTCTTCTCTCTCCGGCAGGCACCTGGGCCTCCCTCTCAGGCTCCAGGTCCTCTTGAACACCTCTGGCTGCCATGGACCGGGTGGTCACACACGCCCAATCAGGCAAGCCCAACATCTCCAAATGAGCACTCCGCTCCACCTTAGCCCAAGGGGAGCTCTCCAAATCGTTCCCTAACAAACAGTCAACAGGCATGGCTGGCCTCACAGCTACTTGAAGAGTACCAGAGACCCCCACTCCAAAGGGAACCTGAGCCACCTTGCAGTGGCTCTCTGTGTTGTCAGCGGCAACAACTGGATAGAATGCATCAGGGACCACCTGCTCTTTAGACACCGGGTGACACTTGACAGCTGTCACACTGGCTCCTGTGTCTCTCAGAGCCTCCACCCTTTGGCCATTGATGGTCACCCACTGCCTGTATTTCTTAGTGTTCTCAGGCAGTGGGGTCCTAGGGACCATCTCAGAGCCTCCTAAAGAGACAAGGGACAATACTACAGGATCCCACCCATCTTGGGCACCCACCTCCTCCCCCAGGGCTACACTAGCCAACTGCCGGGGGACTGCACCAGGTGGTGCTGGCTTTCCAAACAAAGGGCAATGGGGATCATTGGCCTTGTGGCCTAGGGCGCCACACTTGTAGCACATCAGGGGTCCCCTATGAACAGGTGGACCTGTCGGGGCCCTGTGCTTATTATCAGGGGGAGGCTGGGAACCTTTCCCTTGGTTCCCTTGGGGTTTACTTTGGGGCCCTCTCTGGAACTCCCTCTGTTTACCCTTGTCCCCCCCACTCCTCTGCTGGGGACCCTGCCCACCCATGGCGGAGTCTCCCACGTGACCCTTGTGGACCCGGGTGCTCACCCAGCGGTCCGCCTCCTCAGCAAGCTGCCTAGGGCTAGTCAGCCTACTGTCAATCAGGTGCTGGCGTAGCTCAGGAAAACAATTACTGGACAAGTGCTCCCATGCAATTAAATCAAAGAGCGCCTGAAAATCATTTGCTTTGCTACCCTTTACCCAACCATCCAAGGCTCTGCAAAAAAAGGTCACATATTCAACCCAGGTACTGTTTTCAATCTTCTTACAGTTCCTGAACCTCTGCCTATAGAGTTCAGGAGTCAACCCATACCTGGTCATCAATGCATTTTTCATGTGGCTGTAGGAATTATAGACTTCAGAGGGCAAGTCCAACAAGGTATCCCGCCCCTCACTAAGGAACCGACCCCACAACCCCGCTCCCCAATCCTTCTCAGGGACCCGGTGGGAAGTCATGGCTACCTCATAGGCCTTGAACCATTGCCCAATATCATCATTTTTAAAAAACTCCTTAACCACATCCTTAGGAATATACACCCTGGCCTCACCAGGCACTGATGGTGTGCTGCCACCAGAGGGAGTAATCTCTAACTTCTTGGCTCTAAACTCCATCTCCCTCAAACTTTTTTCATGCTCATGATCCATTGTTTTCTCCTCTAAGGCCAACTTTCTAGATTGCAATTCAAATTCCAACTGCCCCTTGAACTTGAGCTTGGTCAGCTCCATTTCATGCATCGTACTCTTTTCTCTGTCCTCCAGCTCTTCTGGGGACAGACCTCGGGCAGAAACACTGCTACCTATGGGGGAAGATGCTCTCCTCTCCCCTGGACCTACTGGCCCATCCAGCTGCTCAATTATATTCTCAGCCCCCTCCTCATTCTCAGGGGTATTCCTTGCTTCGACCCAGGCCCTCAGCGCCTTTTGGAAATCATCCTTCTTGGAGATTCCGGTCATAGAAACTTTGAACTTCCTGCAGAAATGCTTGAGCTGGTCAACGGTGTATCATTCCAGTTTCTCCTCTTCCCAATCATTATCAACAGATACTACGGATGCTGCTTTTTCCATGGTGATTAAACTTGGCAGTTTTTAGCAAAAATAGAAAGTCCCAGAAAAGAATATCTACCAAAAGTATGTGGTTGCGTTATGGTCTGCACTCACTAGGTAGTGTTCACCAATCACTGTACATGAGTCACAAATGCAAGTCCAGAATCCCCACCGCTGACCACCAATGTTAGAACTGGGGGTCTCTAGTTGGCAGAGGTAGGTACCTTTGTCCAAATAGGGACCCTTGCTTCTAGTCAGGATAAGGGGGTACACTCCTGAAATAACCCCTGCTCACCCTCTTGGTAGCTTGGCACGAGCAGACAGGCTTAGTTCAGAGGCAGTGTGTAAAGCATTTGTGAACACATACAGTAATCTAGTGACAACACTACCAATGGACACCACACAGGTTGTATTATAAAAATAAGTATCTTTTATATAGATTTACCACAAGACCATAAATGACATAAATAATCCACAATACTGTACTTTAAAGGTGGTAGAATTAGCTTGAGTCTCTTAAAATAGCAATGCGACACTTTGAGTTCAATGTACCTTAAGATGCGTAACGCAGGGCAACGAAAAGTGTTGCAGGGAAGGTGATGCGGTAGTCCCTTACACGCAAGGACGGTGATGCGTTGAAGATCTGGTGCAAAAGAAACAAAGTGGCGTCTTCTTGAGGTTGCAACAACGAAGAGGTGATGCGTGCACGCCCGACGGCCGTGCGACGATCTCGATGAGTCTTTGGAGCCGCGACAGGCCCTGCGACACGCTTCCCTGGCGATGCGACGGCGTCTGATGCGAGGTCGACGATCTTCTCCTGGGATGCGGGGCGCGCCTCGTGTTGCGATGCATCGGCGTCTGATGCGAGGTCGATGCTCTGCCCCGGGGATGCGACGGCGTCTGATGCGACGGCGACACTTTCCTCTGGTGCTGCGAGGCGCTTCGAAGGATGCTGCGCGCTTCTTCGGGGATGCGCCGGCGTCTGCTGCGACGTCGACACTCTTCTCCGGCGATGCGATACTCAGCGGCTGCGGCGACACGCTTCTTTGTGTTGAGTCGCGCTTCCAGCTCCCAGAGACACACCAGTGTGTCAGAAGGTCCAAATTCCCAGCAAGGGAACACAGGGGGAGCTGGTGGGTGAAGTCTGTTGTCCCTGAGACTTCAGCAGGAGGCAAGCTCTGAAATCAAGCCCTTGGAGATCCTTCACAAGTTAATGAAAGTACACACAAAGTTCCCTTCTCCTTTCTTTGGCAGTCAGTCAGCTTTAGGGATAGTCTTCTTCTCAGTTTCTTCTTGGTTCCGCTCCTCAGCAAAGGTTTCTTCTTGTTTCCCAAAAGTGATCTAATTTCCTAGGGGTCTGGGTCCCCTTTTTATCCACCTTTTCTCTTTGTTCTCTGGAGGCAGAGAGGCCTCTGCCTAGCCCAAAACCAGTTCTGGTCAGTCCTGGAGCACTTTGTTTTCCTGACTCCTTCTTTCCTTTCAGAATGTGGGGCAGAGTGCTCAGCCGCCCGGCAGGAGGTGGAGCCAGCATTGTGGAAGGCAGGCACAGCCTTATTCAGACCCAGGTGCAACTCCTCCCTCCACTCTGGATGCAGATCTTTCTATTCAGCCCTGTGCTGACTCACCCTGTCTCCTGTAGCCACCCCCAGCCCCTGTCACTCAATCTCCAGACAAGGAATACACAACCTAGCAGAGGCAGGCTTGGATAGTTAGGCAAGAAAATACCCACTTTCTAAAAGTGGTATTTTCAAACACAGCATGTTAAAACCAACTTCACTAAATGATGTATTTTATCATTCTGAGTTCAGGCATACTAAATTCGTTTTTCTACCATGTTCCCTGGGTCAGTTCTGACTATAAGGTGTAATAGTCAGTCTGCCCATTCTGGCCTATGGGGAGCAGGTAGCCTTGCAATAGTGAAAAACGAAAATGGCTGTAATTCACTGTTAGGACATGCCACACACACCAGGGCATGTCCCACCTTGTACTTACAATGCACCCTGCCCTAGGGCCTACTTTAGGGGTGACCAACATGCAGTAAAGGGAAGGTTTAGGGACTGGTAAGTGGGTGTACTCACCAAGTCAACATGGCAGCCTAGGCTGCACGCAGGCTCTGCAATGGCAGGCCTGAGACACATTTTACAAGCTGCTTCTGTGGGTGGCACAACCAGTGCTGCAAGCCCACCAGCGGCATTGGATTTACAAGCCCTGGGCACACTCAGTGCACTGTACTAGGGACTGACAAGTAAACCAATCATCCAATCATGGAGTCACTAATACATACATCAATTTACAATAGGGAGCACTTGCACTGTGGCACTGAATAGCAGTGGCACAGTGCCCAAAGCATCTAAACCAGCAAAAACAGATCAATAACATTGGAGGCATCATCAAAAAATGGAAGGGAGACCCACGCCAAGGATGCCAGGTCTAACAGTGAGAATATAGGGGGAAGCGCGTCACACAACATCTTGTTCGTTTTTTTCTGACTTCGTCAGTTTCTCTTTACCTAGCAGGGCGGTTGGTCGGGTAAGCTGGTTGTGCAGGCCTTGACTGGGCCCCCTTTTGAGCCTTTGCTCTCTGTGGACCTTAAGTTCCTTACGGCTAAGGTTCTTTTTTTGGTGGCCATTTCTTCTGGGCGGCGGGTTGGTGAGCTTGGTGCTTTGATGGCTTCCCCCCCTTTTTTGCGTTTTTGCTCTGACTAGGTGAATCTTCGTCCTACTCAGTTTTTTCTGCCCAAGGTTTTTTCTTCTTTCCACTGTCAGGATGATATTGTCCTCCCGGTCTTTTTTCCGGACCCCTCCTCCCCGGAGGAAGTGGTTCTGCATTCTTTGGATGTGTTGAGGGCTCTCCGCATCTATTTGGATCGGACCAGTGCCTTTTGGAAGGTTGATTCTTTGTTTGTTACCTACGGGATCTCTGGGAAGGTACTTCGTCCTTCCTTATCCACCTTGACTCTTTGGGTGAAGTGTGCAGTGGTTTCGGCTTATAAGTCCGCTCACTGTCCTCTCCCTTCTTCGGTCCATGGTAGGTCCACCCGGGGTGTCTTTTCCTCCTGGGCCATGGTCAAAGGTGCCTCCTTGCATGACATTTGTAATGCTGCCAAGTGGGCCTCTCCCCATACCTTTGTTTCCCATTTCCATCTTCAGTTGGGGATGGCGGCCTCGGCTGCCTTTGGCTCTCATGTTTTGTCTGCTGTACATGGTTTGTGATTTGTACGGCTTTCTTTTTGATTAAATTGGCCTGTTTGCTGCAATTTCTGGTCTTTTTTCTTACAATCACCGTGTGCTTGGGTAGGGGCTCACTGATAAGGAATGGGACGGGAAGACGAACGAGGAGGTAATGCCCGGTTACTCACCGGTAATCTTCATTACTCCGAGTCCTCGTCTTCCCGTCCCATTCCTGAGCCCTTCCCTCCCTCCCTGGGGTTTCTTTCTGGTGATTGTTTTTGTTTCTGGGTTTCTTTGGTATTCTCAGGATGTTGTGTGACGCGCTTCCCCCTATATTCTCACCTGATAGGTGGCGCCATATTGGGGGAAGTGCTGAAAATTCTGCTAGGTATAAGGTTTCTGGGGAACAGACAAACTGCTCACTGATAAGGAATGGGACGGGAAGACCAGGACTGAGTAACCGGGCAGTACTTATGATTGGGGGTTTGCCATTACAACTCCAACCAGTAGTTCAATCAGTCCATCCATCACGTATTTGTGTTCTTCTTAATATGACATTCTAAGTAGTTCATGTTCCATGCGTTGCCAAGAAACTCAAGTAGTACCTCATTAATGAGGCTCCACGATGCCGACACATGCACGTGTTGCTCACATACCCATTCAGATGTGACCTGACACTTTAGCTTGTCTGCCTTTCTGATGGGATTTAAGAATGATTTGCATTTCCTTGTTACCTGACTGTATTAACACAGTGAGCAAGAAACAGTGGACAGGAATGCCTGTGGCAATTGCCAGTGACTCCAATCAGCACCGTTTGGTGTGCCTTAACATTCCAATCTAACAAACCCAGGCAAGGAGCAATAATAGCTGCAGAAAGCATTTGGACAACAGGGAAAACTCCCAGGATTGCTCAAAACTGTTTAGCTCAGGGAAGAGACATTATAAATAAGAAAAAGGGAAGAGTAGGATTTTCAGAAGAAATAGCCATTGCTAGAAAGAAGGGGTGTGCACGAGCAAATTTACAGAAATAGAGTTTGACTTCAATGACATCCGGAACCATTTTGAAGTAGTAATACATCCGTAGGTTTATGGAAAATGAGACAACTGAGGGGCAGATTTACAAGCCCCTTGCGCCACTTGTGCGTCATTTTTAACAAGGGAAAAGTGACGCAAAAGTGGGGCAAGGGGCTTGTAAATCTGCCCCTGAATATTATTTGTACCCTTACGTCCATTCCTGGTTGAAATTCCAGGTGACAAGTTGGAAACTGCCTCAGATGAACAGAGCGGTAGAGATTGTGATTTTGAATACTGGGCCACATACATGCAGACGAAAAAATAATAGAAATAGTGCTGGTTAAAAACACTTATAAAGAGAGATCAAGACAGCATGAGCCTCAAGTAACCCGCTCTATACGAAAACTCGAGTTTTCTCTATAGCTGCTCAGCAGATATACAAAATAGATATAGCATTAATTTCATAATTTAATCCTTTAGTACCCATTTGTAACTGGAGAACCGGAATGAAATGACAACGAGTGATCCTTACGGAGGAAAAATGCAATACAAAATATTAAAAACATTAACGATGTCGGTGCAGAAAATAAGGCTGTTTTAAAGTAACACCGAAAATACCTAGGGGCAGATTTACGTTAAACAAACGCAGCACGGTGCAGCAAGTTGCTTTGCTGCGCCGCGCTGCGTTAGTTTGGAAAGCACAGGGATGCAACATATTTACAATATGTCGCATCTCTGTGCTTCCGCCTGCGCTGGCGCACAAACTGCAGCCATGCGCCGGCGCAGGCACCCTTGCACCATGGTGCAAGGATGCCTGCGTCGTGGGGAGATTGTTTTTGTGCAGGAAGGGCACCTTCCTGCACAAAAACAATCACTACAAGCATTTTCTCTTTCAATGCGTGCTGCAGAATGCAGCACGCATTGAAAGAGAAAACGAGGAGAAATGAAAACATTTCTCCTCGTTGCGCCTCTCTACGCCACCTCTAGGGTGGCGTAGCTTTCAGACGCATCTCCAGAGTTACGATTTCTCGTAATTCTGGAGATGTTTCTTGTTCCATGAGTGTTGCGTGGGAACACCCACAGCAACACCCATGGAGCAGCCCCTTCACCGCAAAGTGCTGCGTGTGAAGGGGCCGTATTACAAGGAGAGGAAAAGTCACGCAGGGTGGCTTTTCCTCTCCTTGTAAATATGGAGCAGCCTCCTGCGCCACCAGTACGTCACGAAAAGTGACGTACTGGTGGCGCAGGGGGCTCGTAAATCTGCCCCCTAGAGTTTCCCATTAAACCTGCCATCCTTGGCACGCGAGACTACATCATTTCTAATTATATCTATGAGACATGAATTTCAGGAGCAATTTCACACACGGTTTCATGATTGTGTTCATTCTCATTACCGTTTTTCCTGGCAAATATGCATGCAGTTTCCAATTAGAGGCACGCTTTCAGAACTTGCTGGGTCAGTGGCCACTGCAGGAGGAAAGCAGTTGGATATATGAGGGCCTGGATGTCCGTAACTAAACTTCACTGCACGCAGACTGCACTTGGCGACGCAGCAAAATATAATATAATTAAAGAGAGTCCTCATACGCACTATGATTTACTAAATATGATGGATCCCAGCAAGGAGGGCCGCTTTATTTCAACATTAATTTAATGTTAGCTTTTTTCAGGAGCTGATTCATCGCGCACAACATTTGACTTTAAAAGGAATCATGGAAGAGAGTGAATTCAAAAAGTAAATAGGTTTAAGTGAAAAAAAATAGGACCATGTTTGATTTGCGATTTTCCTCTATTTTAATTGTTGAAATCGCCAGCACAATACAGGTGATCTATTACTTGGGCAATAAGTGCCACCTGTAATGATGAGTGTTCTTTGACAAAAATGTTGTAATATTTATGCTTGTAATTGATACATTAAACTTTTCTGATTTGCACCTAAACACTGGAAGTTCCTTTTGGGGAGCATTAGAAGAGCTCCCAGTTTACTTTACATTATAAAGCAAACAAAAAGTTTTTTGCCCTGGCAGGGTCCCTCTGCGACCCCCCCCCCCCCTCCAAGAGGCCTACCTGGTCAGGGTATTCCTACTCTGCCCCTTTCTCATTTTTTTAAACAGTTTTTGTGGGACTCGGCTTAAGCTGCATCTCAAGATGGCTGCAAACACTTCCTAGTTTGAGGTGTTGGCAGCTAATCAGATCTCAGCACAAGATCGGGAGGGTTTGCGGAGCCTTAGCGTCCCTATATATAAATTTATATTTTGGTTAATATCTCTAAAATGACTGAATGGGTTTACCTCAAATTACTAGAAGGCACTTCTCTGGACTAACATCTACCGTTCTGCCAAATTTGCTGTAATTCTGTGCAGCAGAACACGCTGTACCTAATGTTCATATGGAATAAATATGGCAAAACGCGTTTTGGGACCCCACCTTTTTCTCAGCCCTTGCTTTAATGATCAATGGGAATCGAATCTTCGCGAAATTTTCAAAACTAATGGTTCACTCAGGTCAGCTCCTGTCTTGAAAGTTTCGGTGTGATTCGTCGAGCGGGGGCCGAGAAAAAAGGGGGGGTCCCAAAACGCGTTTTCTCCATGTTCATTTCCATAGGAAATTTAGACAAAGCTACAGCCCGAACTGCTGAACGGAACTACACCAAATTTGGCAAAAAGGTAGGTCTTGGTTCAGAAAGCGACCTTTTTTTTAAATGGTGTAAATCCGTTCAGTAGTTCCTGAGAAATTCAAAAACTACAAATATCGATATCTAGTGGCCGAGGAGGGTTTGTGAACCCTCCCGAGCACGAGCTTCATTTTGATTGGCTGCCAACACTCCAAACCAGGAAGTGTTGGCAGCCATCTTGTGACTCGGCAAAACCGAGTCACAAGAAAACAGTCAAAAAGCACGGGCTCCCGCGCTTCGTTTCTTTAAACCCCCCCACCACCTCCCCGGGGCTTCATCAATAATGTGTGGGGGGGGCACGCAGCCCCACCGCAGCCCCGGGGACCGCCTCCTCCCCGGGGCTTTATTTATTTTAGAGCGGGAGGCCTCGCGGGCACCCCCAAGCCCCGAGGACCACCACCTCCCTGGAGCTTCAGGAAAATATGGGCGGGGGCCTTGCAGGCCCCCTCCAGCCCCGGGGAACGCCACCTCCCCGGGGCTTTTAGAAATAATTAGTGTGGGGGGCTCGAGCCCCCCCACACTGCCCCGGAAACCACCACCTCCCCAGGGCATTGACTAAAATAAATACGGGGGTCCGTAGCAGACCCCCGGCCCGGGGACCACGACCTCCCCGGGGCTTTAAATATGTTGGGGGGGCCACGCGGCCCCCCTCGTGGAGCCCTCCATTGCCCTGGGGACTGCCACCCCCCAAGGCTGGCTCCGGCAATGTCCCAGGTGCCCACCCCCGGGACATTGCGGTTTGCAATGACAGGGCGGGAAAACGGCTCCCGCCCTGTCATTGCAAACACTGCTTTGCTTCATGGAAGCGAAAGCAGGAAACCTGCTCTCGCTTCCATAAAGCAAAGCAGATTGCTTTTGGACAAGGGGAGCTGCATGTTAGCAGCTCCCCTTGTCCAAAAGCAATGCCAGCTCCTGCAGGAGGCGGGGAGCTGGCTGGGACCGCGGGGGGCATTGGGGCTCCCCCGCAGTGCCCAACGTGAGGCTAGGCCCTGGCGTATGGGGTCCCTGGGGCCATAATTAGCCTCAGGAGGGGGGCCACATGGCCCCCTCCAAAATAAAAAAATCAAGACTGGCAGGCCCCAGGTGATGGGGTCCCCAGGGCCAGAAGTGGCCCTGGAGGGGGGCCACGCAGCCCCCCTTCAAAACTATTTTTTTAAAAAGCAGGGCAGGCCTCAGAGGATGGGGTCCCCAAGGCCAAAAGAGGCCCAGGGAAGGGGGGCCATGCGGCACCCCTCCTGGAATAAATAAAAAAAAAAATGAGGCACAGCCTCGGGGGATGGGGTCCCTGGGGCCGAAAAAGGCCTCAGGGGGAGGCCGCGCGGCTCCCTTACCCTTTTTTTATTTTTTTTAAATGGGTCAGGCCCTGGGAGATGGGGTCCCAAGGGCCCACAAAATATTAAGAGAAGGGGGGGCCACACAGCCCCCCTTCTAATAACAATTTTAAAAAGCAGAAGCCGGCACCTCGCTGGAGGCCCTGCACCACTATGCAAACGCGCCTCCTGGCGCATTCTGGATTGGGGAATTAAGTCCCCTTGAATCCTAAGAGTCCTTAGGGGCCAACTAGCCCACCAGGTACCTCCAGTAAGCCCCTCACAGTGGAATTGCTGACAGGTGGTCTGAGGCCACACCCCTTTTTACACCACTCTGCAAACGTGCCTCTTGGTGCACTGCTGGTGGGGCGATGAGGTCCTCTTGTGTCCTGAGGACTTCATCCCCCGAGCAGCAGTGTGCCAGGTGGCGCTTTTGCAGAGTGGTGTAAAAAGGGGGCATGGCCTCAGACCACTCTCAGCAATCCAGCTGTATGGGGCTTACTGGAGGTACCTGGTGGGCTAGTTGGCCCCCAGGGACCCTCAGGAGGCAAGGAAACTTCATCCCCCAACCAAGAGCACACCAGAAGGCGCGTTTGCAGAGTGGTGGACAAAGGGGGCATGGCATGTGTTCACCTATAAGCAATCCCACTACCTGGGGCATACTGGAGGTATCAGGTAGGCTAGTTGGCCCCTAAGGACCCCCAGCAGCAAAGTGGACTTTAATCCCCATCCAAGAGTGCGCCAGGGAGTGCGTTTGCAGAGTGGTGGGGAAAGGGGGCGTGGCCTGCTGTGAGAACTTAGCACTGCTGCTGTGTGGGACTTACTGGAGGTAATAGGAGGGGTAGTTGGCCCCCAAGGTTGTCCTTGGGGGCCAACTACCCCTCCTGTTACCTCCACTAAGTCCCACACAGTGGGATTGCTAAGAGGTCTTTGGAGGCCACGCCCCACCTTTCTCCACCACTCTGCAAACGTGCCTCCTGGCACAGTACTGGTTGGGGGATGAAGTCCACTTTATTCCTGAGTGACTTTGGGGGCCAAGAAGCCCTCCTGGTACTACCTCCTGTATGTCCTACACAGTAGAATTCCTGAGCGCTGGTTGGAGGCCCAGTCCCCTTTCTCCACCACTCTGCAAACGTGACTACCAGTTAAAGAAGCATTTGTAATTTATTAGGTCTCACATTTGCAAGAGTTTTACTAATGTTTTTTGGAGTGTAGTGGATGTAAGTTGTGTGTTGTTGAATTATGTGGTATGTTGTGCAGTGAAATTATGTGGATAGAAAGTATGTGGTATTTAGTGTATAGGAATTATGTAGAGTGGAATTATGTGTTATGGAGAGTAATTATGTGGTATGGTAGTCTGTGTTGTGGAGTGGTAACCTCAGGTTTAGTCTTCCTTGTTTCCATAGAAGCTAAACTATGAACTCAATGAGACCAAAAAAAGAAGGAATCACTGAGGATCACTTCTGGACCTAGTCAGAGGTATGAGCAGGGCCACTGGAATTATGCGACTGTTTGGCTGCACCGACTTTCGCACAATTATACATTTTCCGCATTAGCCACATAATCCATCATCTGCTGCCTAATCTGCTGATTTGAACAAAAAAAGCCTTGTTTCTAGCTCAAACGGCTCAAACGTTACCAAAAATGAAGCTACAAGTGTTACAGCGTGGTGGAAGGTCCTTTGTAAACCTAGAATGGTCACCTGTTAGATATTGCTAAATGTGGGTGTTAAATTGGTACTAATGGTGTGCAAGCCACTCTTGCTTCTTTCTGCGCCTCTCTTGCCTCTTTCTGCATTTCTGTTCCTTCTTTCTGCACCTTTCTTTCTTTTTCTGCACTTCTCTTGCCTCTTTCTGCATATCTCTTTTACTTTCTGCACCTCTTTTGCCTCTTTCTGCACCTCTGTTGCCTCTTTCTGCACCTCACTTGCTTCTTTGTGCACCCCTATTGCCTCTTTCTACACCTCTCTTGCCTCTTTCTGCACCCCTCTTCCCTCTTTCTGTACCCCTCCTGCCTCTTTCTGCACCTCTGTTTCTTCTTTCTGCACTTCTTTTGTTTATTTCTGCACCTCTCTTGCTTCTTTCTGCACCCCTCTTGCCTCTTACTCCACCCCTCTTACCCCTTTCTGCATGTCTGTTGCTTCTTTCTGCACTTCTCTGGCCTCTTTCTGCATCTCTGTAGCTTCTTTCTGCACAAATCTTGCGTCTTTCTGTACCTCTCTTGCTTCTTTCTGCACCCTTTGTGCCTCTTTCTGCACCCCTCTTATCTTTCTGCACTCCTCTTGCCTCTTTCTGCACCTCTGTTCCTTCTTTCTGCATCTCTGTTCCTTCTTTCTGCACCTCTCTTGCTTCTTTCTGCACCCCTCTTGCCTCTTTCTCCACCCCTTTTCCCTCTTTCTGCACCTCTTTTTCTTCTTTCTGCACCTCTCTTCCCTCTTTTTGCACCCCTCTTGCCTCTTTCTGCACCTCTTTTGCTTCTTTCTGTACTACTCTTGCTTCTTTCTGCACCTCTCTTGCTTCTTTCTGTACCACACATGCTTCTTTCTGCACCCCTCTTCCTTCTTTCTGCACCCCTCTTGCCTCTTTCTGCACCTCTGTTGCTTCTTTCTGCACTACTCTTGCTTCTTTCTGCACCTCTCTTGCTTCTTTCTGCACCACTCGTGCTTCTTTCTGCAACCCTCTTCCCTCTTTCTGCATCCCTCTTGCCTCTTTCTGCACCCCTGTTCCTTCTTTCTGCTCTTCTGTTGCTTCTTTCTGCACTTCTCTTGCCTCTTTTTCCACCCCTCATCCCTCTTTCTGTACCTCAGTTGCTTCTTTCTGCACCTCTGTCCCTTCTTTCTGCAACCCTTGTGCCTCTTTCTGGACCCCTCTTCCCTCTTTCTGCTCCCCTCTTGCCTCTTTCTGCACCCCTGTTCCTTCTTTCTGCACTTCTTTTGTTTCTTTCTGCAACTCTCTTGCTTCTTTCTGTATCCCTCTTGCCTCTTTCTCCTCCCCACTTCCCCCTTTCTGCATCTCTGTTGCTTCTTTATGCACTTCTCTTGCTTTTTTCTGCACCTCTCTTGCTTTTTTCTGTATCCCTCGTGCCTGTTTCTGCACCCCTCTTCCCTCTTTCTGCACTCCTCTTGCCTCTTTCTGCACCTCTGTTGCTTCTTTCTGCACTTCTTTTGTTTCTTTCTGCACCTCTTTTGCTTCCATCTACACCCCTCTTGCCTCTTTCTCCACCCCTCCTCCCCATTTCTGCATCTCTGTTGCTTCTTTCTGCACTTCTCCTGCCTCTTTCTGCACCACTGTCCCTTCTTTCTGCAACCCTTGTGCCTCTTTCTGCACCCCTCTTCCCTCTTTCTGCTCCCCTCTTGTCTCTTTCTACACCTCTGTTGCTTCTTTCTGCACTTCTTTTGTTTCTTTCTGCACCTTTCTTGCTTCTTTCTGCACCCCTCGTGCCTCTTTCTGCACTCCTCTTCCCTCTTTCTGCACTCCTCTTGCTTTTTCCTGCACCTCTGTTCCTTCTTTCTGCACTTTTTTTGTTTCTTTCTGCATCCCTCTTGCCTCTTTCTGCACCCCTTGTGCCTCTTTCACACCCCTCTTCCCTCTTTCTGCACCCCTCTTGCCTCTTTCTGCACCTCTGTTCCTTTATTCTGCACTTCTTTTGTTTCTTTCTGCACCTCTCTTGTTTCTTTCTGTATCCCTCTTGCCTCTTTATCCACCCCACTTCCCCCTTTCTACATCTCTATGGCTTCTTTATGCACTCCTCTTGCTTCTTTCTGCACCTCTCTTGCTTCTTTCTGCACTCCTTGTGCCTCTTTCTGCACCCCTCTTCCCTCTTTCTACACTCCTCTTGCCTCTTTCTGCACCTCTGTTGCTTCTTTCTGCACTTCTTTTGTATCTTTCTGCACCCTTCTTGCGTCTTTATGCACCTCTGTTCCTTCTTTCTGCACTTCTTTTGTTTCTTTCTGCACCTCTCTTGCCTCTTTCTGCACTTTGCTTGCCTGTTTCTGCACCACTGTTGTTTTTTTCTGCACTTCTCTTGCCTCTTTCTGCACCTCTGTTGCTTCTTATGGTACCCCTCGTGCCTCTTTCTGCACCCCTTGTGCCTCTTTCTGCACCCCTCTTCCCTCTTTCTGCACCTCTCTTGCCTCTTTCTGCACTTCTCTTGCCTCTTTCTGCACCACTGTTGTTTTTTTCTGCACTTCTCTTCCCTCTTTCTGCACCCCTTCCCTCTTTCTGCAAATCTCTTCCCTCTTTCTGTACTTCTCTTCCCTCTTTCTGCACTTCTCTTCTCTCTTTTTGCACCCCTCTTGCCTCTGTCTGCACCTCCCTCACTTGCCTCTTTCTGCACCTCTCCTGCCTCTTTCTGCACCTGTCTTGCCTCTTTCTGCACTTCTCTTCCTTTTTTCTGCACCTTTCTTGTTTCTTTCTGCAACTCTCTTGTCTGTTTTATCACTTTTCTTGCTTCTTTCTGCACCTCTGTTGCTTCTTTCAGCACTTCTCTTGCCTCTTTCTGTACTTCTTTTGCCTGTTTCTGCAACTCTCTAGTCTCTTTCATCACTTCTCTTGCTTCTTTCTGCACCTCTGTTGCTTCTTTATGCACCCCTCTTGCCTCTTTCTGAACCCCTCTTGCTTCTTTCTGCACCCCTCTTGCCTCTTTCTGTATCCCTCTTCCCTCTTTGTGTACCTCTCTTGCCTCTTTTTGCAACTCTGTTGCTTCTTTCTGCACTTCTCTTGCTTCTTTCTGCACCCCTCTTGCCTCTTTCTGTAACTCTGTTGCTTCTTTCTGAACTTCTCTTGCTTCTTTCTGCACTTCTGTTGCTTCTTTCTGCACTCATCTTGCCTCTTTCTGTACCCTTCTTCCCTCTTTCTGCACCTCTCTTGCCTCTTTTTGCGCCCCTGTTCCTCTTTTTTGCACCTCTCTTGCTTGTTTCTGCAACTCTCTTGCCTCTTTCTGCACCCCTCTTGCTTCCTTCTGCACCTCTGTTGGTGCTTTCTGTACTTCCCTTGCTTCTTTCTGCACATCTCTTGCAAATGTCTACATCCCGCATGACTCTGTGTGCACCTCTCTTGCCTCTTTCTGCTCCTCCCTTGCCTCTTTCTGCACCCTTCTTGCCTCTTTCTGCACCTCATTTTCTTTTTTCTGCATTTCTCTTGCCTCTTTCTGCACCTGTCTTGCTTCTTTCTGCACCCCTCTCGCCACTTTCTCCACCCCTGTTCCCCCTTTTTGCATCTCTGTTGCTTCTTTCTGCACTTCTCTTGCCTCTTTCTGCACCCCTGTTCCTTCTTTCTGCACTTCTTTTGTTTCTTTCTGCAACTCTCTTGCTTCTTTCTGTATCCCTCTTGCCTCTTTCTCCTCCCCACTTCCCCCTTTCTGCATCTCTGTTGCTTCTTTATGCACTTCTCTTGCTTCTTTCTGCACCTCTCTTGCTTTTTTCTGTACCCCTCGTGCCTGTTTCTGCACCCCTCTTCCCTCTTTCTGCTCCCCTCTTGCCTCTTTCTGCACCCCTGTTCCTTCTTTCTGCACTTCTTTTGTTTCTTTCTGCAACTCTCTTGCTTCTTTCTGTATCCCTCTTGCCTCTTTCTCCTCCCCACTTCCCCCTTTCTGCATCTCTGTTGCTTCTTTATGCACTTCTCTTGCTTCTTTCTGCACCTCTCTTGCTTTTTTCTGTACCCCTCGTGCCTGTTTCTGCACCCCTCTTCCCTCTTTCTGTGCTCCTCTTGCCTCTTTCTACACCTATGTTGCTTCTTTCTGCACTTCTTTTGTTTTTTTCTGCACCTCTTTTGCTTCTATCTACACCCCTCTTGCCTCTTTCTCCACCCCTCCTCCCCATTTCTGCATCTCTGTTGCTACTTTCTGCACTTCTCCTGCCTCTTTCTGCACCTCTGTCCCTTCTTTCTGCAACCCTTGTGCCTCTTTCTGCACCCCTCTTCCCTCTTTCTGCTCCCCTCTTGTCTCTTTCTACACCTCTGTTGCTTCTTTCTGCACTTCTTTTGTTTCTTTCTGCACCTCTCTTGCCTCTTTCTGCACTTTGCTTGCCTGTTTCTGCACCACTGTTGTTTTTTTCTGCACTTCTCTTGCCTCTTTCTGCACCTCTGTTGCTTGTTTTGGTACCCCTCGTGCCTCTTTCTGCACCCCTTGTGCCTCTTTCTGCACCCCTCTTCCCTCTTTCTGCACCTCTCTTGCCTCTTTCTGCACTTCTCTTGCCTCTTTCTGCACCACTGTTGTTTTTTTCTGCACTTCTCTTGCCTCTTTCTGCACCCCTTCCCTCTTTCTGCAAATCTCTTCCCTCTTTCTGTACCTCTCTTCCTTCTTTCTGTACTTCTCTTCTCTCTTTTTGCACCCCTCTTGCCTCTGTCTGCACCTCCCTCACTTGTCTCTTTCTGCACCTCTCCTGCCTCTTTCTGCACCTGTCTTGCCTCTTTCTGCACTTCTCTTCCTTTTTTCTGCACCTTTCTTGTTTCTTTCTGCAACTCTCTTGTCTGTTTTATCACTTCTCTTGCTTCTTTCTGCACCTCTGTTGCTTCTTTCAGCACTTCTCTTGCCTCTTTCTGTACTTTTTGTGCCTGTTTCTGCAACTACATAGTCTCTTTCATCACTTCTCTTGCTTCTTTCTGCACCTCTGTTGCTTCTTTATGCACCCCTCTTGCCTCTTTCTGAACCCCTCTTGCTTCTTTCTGCACCCCTCTTGCCTCTTTCTGTATCCCTCTTCCCTCTTTTTGCACCTCTTTTGCCTCTTTTTGCACCTCTGTTGCTTCTTTCTGCACTTCTCTTGCTTCTTTCTGCACCCCTCTTGCCTCTTTCTGTAACTATGTTGCTTCTTTCTGAACTTCTCTTGCTTCTTTCTGCACTTCTGTTGCTTCTTTCTGCACTCATCTTGCCTCTTTCTGTACCCTTCTTCCCTCTTTCTGCACCTCTCTTGCCTCTTTCTGCGCCCCTGTTCCCTTTTTTTGCACCTCTCTTGCTTGTTTCTGCAACTCTCTTGCCTCTTTCTGCACCCCTCTTGCTTCCTTCTGCACCTCTGTTGGTGCTTTCTGTACTTCCCTTGCTTCTTTCTGCACATCTCTTGCAAATGTCTACATCCCGCGTGACTCTGTGTGCACCTCTCTTGCCTCTTTCTGCTCCTCCCTTGCCTCTTTCTGCACCCTTCTTGCCTCTTTCTGCACCTCATTTTCTTTTTTCTGCATTTCTCTTGCCTCTTTCTGCACCTGTCTTGCTTCTTTCTGCACCCCTCTCGCCACTTTCTCTACCCCTGTTCCCACTTTTTGCATCTCTGTTGCTTCTTTCTGCACTTCTCTTGCCTCTTTTTCCACCCCTCATCCCTCTTTCTGTACCTCAGTTGCTTCTTTCTGCACCTCTGTCCCTTCTTTCTGCAACCCTTGTGCCTCTTTCTGGACCACTCTTCCCTCTTTCTGCTCCCCTCTTGCCTCTTTCTGCACCCCTGTTCCTTCTTTCTGCACTTCTTTTGTTTCTTTCTGCAACTCTCTTGCTTCTTTCTGTATCCCTCTTGCCTCTTTCTCCTCCCCACTTCCCCCTTTCTGCATCTCTGTTGCTTCTTTATGCACTTCTCTTGCTTCTTTCTGCACCTCTCTTGCTTTTTTCTGTACCCCTCGTGCCTGTTTCTGCACCCCTCTTCCCTCTTTCTGCACTCCTCTTGCCTCTTTCTGCACTTCTTTTGTTTCTTTCTGCACCTCTTTTGCTTCTATCTACACCCCTCTTGTCTCTTTCTCCACCCCTCCTCCCCATTTCTGCATCTCTGTTGCTTCTTTCTGCATTTCTCCTGCCTTTTTCTGCACCTCTGTCCCTTCTTTCTGCAACCCTTGTGCCTCTTTCTGCACCCCTCTTCCCTCTTTCTGCTCCCCTCTTGTCTCTTTCTACACCTCTGTTGCTTCTTTCTGCACTTCTTTTGTTTCTTTCTGCACCTTTCTTGCTCCTTTCTGCACCCCTCGTGCCTCTTTCTGCACTCCTCTTCCCTCTTTCTGCACTCCTCTTGCTTCTTCCTGCACCTCTGTTCCTTCTTTCTGCTCTTCTTTTGTTTCTTTCTGCATCCCTCTTGCCTCTTTCTGCACCCCTTGTGCCTCTTTCACACCCCTCTTCCCTCTTTCTGCACCCCCTCTTGCCTCTTTCTGCACCTCTGTTCCTTTTTTCTGCACTTCTTTTGTTTCTTTCTGCACCTCTCTTGTTTCTTTCTGTATCCCTCTTGCCTCTTTCTCCACCCCACTTCCCCCTTTCTACATCTCTATGGCTTCTTTATGCACTCCTCTTGCTTCTTTCTGCACCTCTCTTGCTTCTTTCTGCACTCCTCGTGCCTCTTTCTGCACCCCTCTTCCCTCTTTCTACACTCCTCTTGCCTCTTTGTGCACCTCTGTTGCTTCTTTCTGCACTTCTTTTGTATCTTTCTGCACCCTTCTTGCGTCTTTATGCACCTCTGTTCCTTCTTTCTGCACTTCTTTTGTTTCTTTCTGCACCTCTCTTGCCTCTTTCTGCACTTTGCTTGCCTGTTTCTGCACCACTGTTGTTTTTTTCTGCACTTCTCTTGCCTCTTTCTGCACCTCTGTTGCTTCTTTTGGTACCCCTCGTGCCTCTTTCTGCACCCCTTGTGCCTCTTTCTGCGCCCCTCTTCCCTCTTTCTGCACCTCTCTTGCCTCTTTCTGCACTTCTCTTGCCTCTTTCTGCACCACTGTTGTTTTTTTCTGCACTTCTCTTGCCTCTTTCTGCAAATCTCTTCCCTCTTTCTGTACTTCTCTTTCCTCTTTCTGCACTTCTCTTCTCTCTTTTTGCACCCCTCTTGCCTCTGTCTGCACCTCCCTCACTTGCCTCTTTCTGCACCTCTCCTGCCTCTTTCTGCACCTGTCTTGCCTCTTTCTGCACTTCTCTTCCTTTTTTCTGCACCTTTCTTGTTTCTTTCTGCAACTCTCTTGTCTGTTTTATCACTTCTCTTGCTTCTTCCTGCACCTCTGTTGCTTCTTTCAGGACTTCTCTTGCCTCTTTCTGTACTTCTTTTGCCTGTTTCTGCCACTCTCTAGTCTCTTTCATCACTTCTCTTGCTTCTTTCTGCACCTCTGTTGCTTCTTTCTGCACCCCTCTTGCCTCTTTCTGAACCCCTCTTGCTTCTTTTTGCACCCCTCTTGCCTCTTTCTGTGTCCCTCTTCCCTCTTTGTGTACCTCTCTTGCCTCTTTTTCCACCTCTGTTGCTTCTTTCTGCTCTTCTCTTGCTTCTTTCTGCACCCCTCTTGCCTCTTTCTGTAACTCTGTTGCTTCTTTCTGAACTTCTCTTGCTTCTTTTTGCACTTCTGTTGCTTCTTTCTGCACTCATCTTGCATCTTTCTGTACCCTTCTTCCCTCTTTCTGCACCTCTCTTGCCTCTTTCTGCGCCCCTGTTCCCTTTTTTTGCACCTCTCTTTCTTGTTTCTGCAACTCTCTTGCCTCTTTCTGCACCCCTCTTGCTTCCTTCTGCACCTCTGTTGGTGCTTTCTGTACTTCCCTTGCTTCTTTCTGCACATCTCTTGCAAATGTCTACATCCCGCGTGACTCTGTGTACACCTCTCTTGCCTCTTTCTGCTCCTCTCTTGCCTCTTTCTGCACCCTTCTTGCCTCTTTCTGCACCTCATTTTCTTTTTTCTGCATTTCTCTTGCCTCTTTCTGCACCTTATTTTCTTTTTTCTGCACTTCTCTTGCCTCTTTCTGCACCCCTCTTGCCTCTTTCTGCACCTCTGTTGGTTCTTTTTGCACTGCTCTTGCTTCTGTCTGCTACTCTCTTGCATGTTTCTGCACCCCTCTTGCCTCTTTCTGCACCTCGCTTGGTTCTTTCTGCAACCCTCTTGCCTCTTTCTGCACCTCTGTTCCTTTTTTCTGCACTTCTTTTGTTTCTTTCTGCACCTCTCTTGTTTCTTTCTGTATCCCTCTTGCCTATTTCTCCACCCCACTTCCCCCTTTCTACATCGCTATGGCCTCTTTCTGCACTTCTCTTGCTTCTTTCTGCACCTCTCTTGCTTCTTTCTGCACCCCTCGTGCCTCTTTCTGCACCCCTCTTCCCTCTTTCTACACTCCTCTTGCCTCTTTGTGCACTTCTGTTGCTTCTTTCTGCACTTCTTTTGTATCTTTCTTCACCCCTCTTGCGTCATTATGCATCTCTGTTCCTTCTTTCTGCACTTCTTTTGTTTTTTTCTGCACCTCTCTTGCCTCTTTCTGCACTTCGCTTGCCTGTTTCTGCACCACTGTTGTTTTTTTCTGCACTTCTCTTGCCTCTTTCTTCACCTCTGTTGCTTCTTTCGGTACCCCTTGTGCCTCTTTCTGCACCCCTTGTGCCTCTTTCTGCACCCCTCTTCCCTCTTTCTGCACCTCTCTTGCCTCTTTCTGCACTTCTCTTGCCTCTTTCTGCACCACTGTTGTTTTTTCTGCACCTCCCTCACTTGCCTCTTTCTGCACCTCTCCTGCCTCTTTCTGTACCTGTCTTTCCTCTTTCTGCACTTCTCTTCCTTTTTTCTGCACCTTTCTTGTTTCTTTCTGCAACTCTCTTGTCTGTTTTATCACTTCTCTTGCTTCTTTCTGCACCTCTGCTGCTTCTTTCAGCACTTCTCTTGCCTCTTTCTGTACTTCTTTTGCCTGTTTCTGCAACTCTCTTGCCTGTTTCTGCACCCCTCTTGCTTCTTTCTGCACCCCTCTTGCCTCTTTCTGTACCCCTCTTCCCTCTTTTTGCACCTCTGTTGCTTTTTTCTGCACTTCTCTTGCTTCTTTCTGCACCCCTCCTGCCTCTTTCTGTAACTCTGTTGCTTCTTTCTGAACTTCTCTTGCTTTTTTCTGCACTTTTGTTGCTTCTTTCTGCACTACTCTTGCCTCTTTCTGAACCCTTCTTCCCTCTTTCTGCGCCCCTGTTCCCTTTTTCTGCACCTCTCTTGCCTCTTTCTGCACCCCTCTTGCTTCCTTCTGCACTTCTGTTGGTGCTTTCTGTACTTCCCTTGCTTCTTTCTGCACGTCTCTTGCAAATTTCTACACCCCACGTGCCCCTATGTGCACCTTACTTGCCTTTTTCTGCTCCTCCCTTGCCTCTTTCTGCACCCTTCTTGCCTCTTTCTGCACCTCATTTTCTTTTTTCTGCACTTCTCTTGCCTCTTTCTGCACCCCTCTTGCCTCTTTCTGCACCTCTGTTGGTTCTTTCTGCACTGCTCTTGCTTCTGTCTTCTACAGTCTTGCACGTTTCTTCACCCATCTTGCCTCTTTCTGCACCTCTGTTGGTTCTTTCTGCACCTCTCTTACCTCTGTCTGCATTCCTGTTCCCTCTTTCTGCACCTCTTTTGCCTGTTTATGTAACTCTCTTGCCTCTTTCTGAACCTTTCTTGCCTTTTTCTGCACCTCTGTTGCTTCCTTCTGTACTTCTCTTGCCTCTTTCTGCACCCCTCTTGAATCTTTCTGCACCTCTGTTGCTTCTTTCTGCACTTCTCTTGCTTCTTTCTACACCTCTCTTGCTTCTTTCTGCACCCCTCTTGCCTCTTTCTGCACCCTTCTTCCCTCTTTGTGCACCTCTCTTGCCTCTTTCAGCAACTCTCTTGCCTCTTTGTTCAGTTATCTTGCCTCCTTTTGCACCTCTGTTGCTTCTTTCTGAACTTCTCTTGCCTCTTTATGCACCCCTCTTGTCTGTTTCTGCACCTCTATTGGTTCTTTCTGCACTGCTCTTGCTTCTTTCTGCACCTCTCTTGAAAATGTTGGCACCCCTCTTGCCTCTTTCTGCACCCCTCTTGCCTCCTTCAGCACCTCTGTTGGTTTTTTCTGCACTGCTCTTGCTTCTTTCTGCACCCCTCTTGCCTTTTTCTGCACCCCTCTTCCCTCTTTCTGTACCTCTCTTGCCTCTTTCTGCACCTCTGTTGCCTCTTTCTGCACTTCTATTGCTTCTTTTTGTACCCCTCTTGCCTCTTTCTGCACCTCTGTTGCTTGTTTCTGTACTTCTCTTGCTTCTTTCTGCACTTCTGTTGCTCCTTTCTGCACCTCTCTTGCCTCTTTCTGCACCCTTCCTCCCTCTTTCTGCACCTCTCTTGCCTCTTTCTGCACCCCTGTTCCCCTTTTCTGCACCTCTCCTTCCTGTTTCTGCAACTCTCTTGCCTCTTTCTGCAGTTCTCTTGTCTCCTTCTGCACCTCTGTTGCTTCTTTCTGTACCTCTCTTGCCTCTTTCTGAACTTTTCTTGCCTTTTTCTGCACCTCTGTTGCTTCTTTCTGCACTTCTCTTGCTTCTTTCTATACCTCTCTTGCTTCTTTCTGCACCCCTCTTGCCTCTTTCTGCACTCTTCTTCCCTCTTTGTGCACCTCTCTTGCCTCTTTCAGCAACTCTCTTGCCTCTTTGTTCAGTTCTCTTCCCTGCTTTTGCACCTCTGTTGCTTCTTTCTGAACTTCTCTTGCCTCTTTATGCACCCCTCTTGTCTGTTTCTGCACCTCTATTGGTTCTTTCTGCACTGCTCTTGCTTCTTTCTGCACCTCTCTTGAAAATGTTGGCACCCCTCTTGCCTCTTTCTGCACCCCTCTTGCCTCCTTCAGCACCTCTGTTGGTTCTTTCTGCACCCTTCCTCCCTCTTTCTGTGCCTCTCTTGCCTCTTTCTGCACCCCTGTTCCCCTTTTCTGCACCTCTCCTGCCTGTTTCTGCAACTCTCTTGCCTCTTTCTGCAGTTCTCTTGTCTCCTTCTGCACCTCTGTTGCTTCTTTCTGTACCTCTTGCCTCTTTCTGTACTTCTCTTGCCTCTTTCTGCACTTCTCTTGCCTCTTTTGGCACCTCACTTACCTCTTTCTGCTCCTCTCTTGCCTCTTTCTGCTCCTCTCTTGCCTCTTTCTGCTCCACTCTTGCCTCTTTCTACACTTCTCTTGCCTCTTTCTGCACTTCTCTTGCCTCTTTCTCCATATTTCTTACTCTTTCTCGCCTGTTTCTATATTCAAATGGGAAGTGCAAGCTGTCAAGTTTAAAGGTCTGTGTGCTCTCGTGACTGAGGTATATGTCTACTTGCACATGTATTCTCACATGTGTTATGCATCTGAAGATGGTAGCTTAAAAAGCGGGTAGCTTCTCTTATAGGTGGTCAAATCTTCTTAGTTCTACTCTGTCATTCGGTTGCACAGGCAGACATGTCTTATGTATATATGTGTTATAGAGCCCCTCAAATATACTATTGAATACCCATGTGCCCTGTTTTGTGAGCAGAAATAAATGCATACACCTTTTTTTACACAAATTTACAGAGTATGCTGTTTGAAACACAGGTATTCAAGTGTTTGTATGTTTATTTTCATTTACATGTCACTAGGTAAAAGCATAGACACACATGAATACCTTCACAAACTTGGTCAGACTTACAACAATGATATGCTTAGGATTGCTGTTTTATATTTGGTAGGCCTAACATTCTGAGCAGTCGATTACTAGTGAACCTTCAAGAGAAAAAGTGAGGTTTAAGACATCTTCATAGAAGGATTAGTGATTAGGGTACTTTGTATGAGTCTGTTGTAAGGTACAATCAAAGTAGGCCTCTTTCTGCATCTCTGTTTGTTCTTTCTGCACATCTCTTGCTTCTTTCTTCACCTTTCTTCCTCTTTCTGGACTTCTGTTGCCTCTTTCTGCATTTCTCTTGCTTCTTTCTGCACCTTTCTTCCTCTTTCTGCACCTCTGTTGCCTCTTTCTGCACCCCTCTTCACTCTTTCTGTACCTCTCTTGCCTCTTTCTGCACCTCTGTTGCTTCTTTCTGCACTTTTCTTGCCTCTTTCTGTACCCCTCTTGCCTCTTTCTGCACCTCTGTTGCTTCTTTCTGTACTTCTCTTGCTTCTTTCTGCACTTCTGTTGCTTCTTTCTGCACCTCTCTTGCCTCTTTCTGTACCCTTCTTCCCTCTTTCTGCACCTCTCCTGCCTGTTTCTGCAACTCTCTTGCCTCTGTCTGCAGTTCTCTTGTCTCCTTCTGCACCTCTGTTGCTTCTTTCTGTACCTCTCTTGCCTCTTTCTGCACTTCTCTTGCCTCTTTCTGCACTTGTCTTGTCTCTTTTTGCACCTCACTTACCTCTTTCTGCTCCTTTCTTGCCTCTTTCTGCTCCTCTCTTGCCTCTTTCTGCTCCACTCTTGCCTCTTTCTACACTTCTCTTGCCTCTTTCTGCACTTCTCTTGCCTCTTTCTGCACATGCCTTACTCTTTCTTCACCTCTATTGTTTTTTTCTGCAATTCTCTTGCTCCTTTCTGTACTTCTCTCGCCTGTTTCTATATTCAAATGGGAAGTGCAAGCTGTCAAGTTTAAAGGTCTGCGTGCTCTCTTGACTGAGGTATATGTCTACTTGCACATGTATTCTCACATGTGTTATGCATCTGAAGATGGTAGCTTAAAAAGCGGGTAGCTTCTCTTAGAGGTGGTCAAATCTTCTTAGTTCTGCTCTGTCATTCGGTTGCACAGGCAGACATGTCTTATTTATATATGTGTTATAAAGCCCCTCACATATACTATTGAATACCCATGTGCCCTGTTTTGTGAGCAGAAATAAATGCATACACCTTTTTACACAAATTTACAGAGTATGCTGTTTGAAACACAGGTATTCAAGTGTTTGTATGTTTATTTTCATTTACATGTCACTAGGTAAAAGCATAGACACACATGAATACCTTCACAAACTTGGTCAGACTTACAACAATGATATGCTTAGGATTGCTGTTTTATATTTGGTAGGCCTAACATTCTGAGCAGTCGATTACTAGTGAACCTTCAAGAGAAAAAGTGAGGTTTAAGACATCTTCGTAGAAGGATTAGTGATTAGGGTACTTTGTATGAGTCTATTGTAAGGTACAATCAAAGTAGGCCTCTTTCTGCATCTCTGTTTGTTCTTTCTGCACATCTCTTGCTTCTTTCTTCACCTTTCTTCCTCTTTCTGGACTTCTGTTGCCTCTTTCTGCATTTCTCTTGCTTCTTTCTGCACCTTTCTTCCTCTTTCTGCACCTCTGTTGCCTCTTTCTGCACCCCTCTTCACTCTTTCTGTACCTCTCTTGCCTCTTTCTGCACCTCTGTTGCTTCTTTCTGCACTTTTCTTGCCTCTTTCTGTACCCCTCTTGCCTCTTTCTGCACCTCTGTTGCTTCTTTCTGTACTTCTCTTGCTTCTTTCTGCACTTCTGTTGCTTCTTTCTGCACCTCTCTTGCCTCTTTCTGTACCCTTCTTCCCTCTTTCTGCACCTCTCCTGCCTGTTTCTGCAACTCTCTTGCCTCTGTCTGCAGTTCTCTTGTCTCCTTCTGCACCTCTGTTGCTTCTTTCTGTACCTCTCTTGCCTCTTTCTGCACTTCTCTTGCCTCTTTCTGCACTTGTCTTGTCTCTTTTTGCACCTCACTTACCTCTTTCTGCTCCTTTCTTGCCTCTTTCTGCTCCTCTCTTGCCTCTTTCTGCTCCACTCTTGCCTCTTTCTACACTTCTCTTGCCTCTGTCTGCACTTCTCTTGCCTCTTTCTGCACATGCCTTACTCTTTCTTCACATCTATTGTTTTTTTCTGCAATTCTCTTGCTCCTTTCTGTACTTCTCTCGCCTGTTTCTATATTCAAATGGGAAGTGCAAGCTGTCAAGTTTAAAGGTCTGCGTGCTCTCTTGACTGAGGTATATGTCTACTTGCACATGTATTCTCACATGTGTTATGCATCTGAAGATGGTAGCTTAAAAAGCGGGTAGCTTCTCTTAGAGGTGGTCAAATCTTCTTAGTTCTGCTCTGTCATTCGGTTGCACAGGCAGACATGTCTTATTTATATATGTGTTATAGAGCCCCTCACATATACTATTGAATACCCATGTGCCCTGTTTTGTGAGCAGAAAGAAATGCATACACCTTTTTTACACAAATTTACAGAGTATGCTGTTTGAAACACAGGTATTCAAGTGTTTGTATGTTTATTTTTACTTAACATGTCACTAGGTAAAAGCATAGACACACATGAATACCTTCACAAACTTGGTCAGACGTACAACAGTGATATGCTTAGGATTGCTGTTTTATATTTGGTAGGCCTAACATTCTGAGCAGTCGATTAATAATGAACCTTCAAGAGAAAAAGTGAGGCTTAAGACATCTTCGGAGAAGGATTAGTGATTAGGGTACTTTGTATGAGTCTGTTGTAAGGTACAGTCAAAGTAGGCCTCCTCCTGCATCTCTGTTTAATCTTTCTGCACATCTCTTGCTTATTTCTTCACCTTTCTTCCTCTTTCTGGACTTCTGTTGCCTCTTTCTGAATTTTCTTGCTTCTTTCTGTACCTTTCTTCCTCTTTCTGCACATGTCCTACCTATGTAGGCAAAGTTAGAAATTAGCATTTAAAAAACCTTAGAAATTCACTGAAAAAAACCATAGGTTTCAGGGACGTTATAGGTAGAAATTAGCATTTAAAAAAACATAGAAATTCACTGAAAAAACCATGGGTTTCAGGGACGTTATAGTTAGAAATTAGCATTTAAAAAACCATAGAAATTCACTGAAAAAGCCACAGGTTTCAAGGACGTTATAGTTAGTAGGACATTTCACTCGTACAAAACCAGAGAAATTCGGCCATTATAGTTAGTTGAGCTAACTATAACTTCGCGCCCAGCAATGCACTGCTGATGACATCACATATTACATCACTCATGACATGGTCAGTGACATCACTGATGACATTACTCATGACATCTCAAATGACATCACTGATGACATCATCCAAGTGATAATCTGATGCACCTCCTCACAGCCTAATATAACCTTTGATACACCCACTCTAAAAAACAGACTGCCATTCTCGAAACCATAGACACACCAATACCAGCTACTACATACCCACTAACTGATTCCTAGGTCTACACACACATCCACTTCCTCATCCATACAGTCACTCATACATGCAGTCACTCATCAATGCAGCCACTATCATATGCACTCATACACCAATACAGACACACACACACCGCCGCTCACCCATAGAGTTACTCACACACCTATTCAGTCATACAAAGAATCAATCACACTCCCATTTACTTACCTACAGTTATACACACACCACCTCACTTATTTATACAGATACTAACACATACTTACTCTCTTATACAATCACTGACACAAGCACACATTCATCCATACAGCCACTCTCACAATCACTCACTCTCACATATAATCATTTATATACTCCAACACTCACATATACTGCCTTTCACATATGTAGTTACTCACACATGTACCACTGAGACATCCATTTACTCACCAACACAGCCATACACACACTCACCCACCCATACAGCCCCTCACAGACGCACTCTTGAACCCATACGCCCCGTGAATCACCCACTCACACATCCATTCAGGGAGTCACACACACCCCACCCACTCACACAGACACTCTGGCACCCATTCAGGTACTCAGATAACCAATCAAAAACCCATATAGACACTCATGTAGCTACTCACCAACCCAAGCAGCCACTTACATGCCAACTTACAGACTGATACAGATATTCATACAGGTAAGTCAGTTACCCATGTATTAGTAAGACATGTTTAATCACTCCATTATACAGTCAGTCATGCACCTAATACATCATTAATTCAGACACTCACTCATTCTTCAATACACCTTGGCATATATATGTATATATAAAACATATTTAAACTTTTTAGAAACACTCAGTCAATGGATGATGTCATCACTAATGTCATCAGTGATGTCATTGACCATGTCATGAGTGATGTAATATGTGATTTCATCAGCAGTGCATTGCGGGGGTGCAAGTTATAGTTAGCTCAACTAACTATAACGGCTGAATTTCTATGGTTTTGTACGAGTGAAATGTCCAGCTAACTATAACGTCCCTGAAACCTGTGGTTTTTTCAGTAAATTTCTATGGTTTTTTAAATGCTAATTTCTAACTATAACGTCCCTGAAACCTATGTTTTTTTCAGTGAATATATATATATATATACATATGCAAAAAAACACCTCGTTTGTTGAACAAAGGGACGGACCCGGCACTCCGTTTGTTTTCACTCTGGCTTTATTTCTTCATGAGTGGTACATTCATCTACGCGTTTCAGCTGCAAGTCGCAGCCTTTTTCACGACGTATATATATAGATTATATATATAGAGAAATATATAGATATATATAAATTGCCTACTGGCGGTCGCTAAAATATATATTATACATGTACATTATGTATATGTGTATGTTATAGTTAGGCTGACATTTCACTGGTACAAAACCAGAGAAATTCAGCTGTTATAGTTAGTTGAGCTAACTATAACTCATGCCCCCATAATGTACTGCTTATAACCACACATATTACATCACACATGATATGGTCAGTTACATCACTGATGACATCTCAAATGACATCACTGATGACATCAGTAATGACATCATCCAGTGACTGAGAGTGTTTTTTAAAAGTTTATGAGTGTTAAATATATATACCAAGGTGTATTGGTGAATCAGTGGGTGTATGAGTGACTATATAGATGACTCATTGGGTGCGTGACTGACTGTATAAGTGAGTGGTTAGGTGTCTCAGTGAATGTATGGGTGAGTGACTGGTTGTGTGAATGTGTGTCTCTGTCTTTCAGTTGATGTCTAAGTGGGTGTATGAGTGTGTTAGTGTATACGTGAATGGCTATATGGGTGATTGATTGGTTGTCTGACTAAATGTATGGTTGTCTGGGTGTATGTGTTTGTGGGTGAGGAGGTGTGTGACTGCCTTTATGGATCAGTGAGTGGGTGAGCCAGTGGCTGTATGGGGGACTGTTTCGTGTGTGAGAAGTTGTATGGGTGAGTGAGTGTCTGTATGGCTGTGTCGGTGATTGAGTGCATGTGTCAGTATGGGTGAGTAACTGAGTATGTAAAAGGCAGAATACATGAGAGAAAGGGTATATGAGTGACTGTATGCTTGAGTGAATTTGAGAGTGGCTATATAAATGAGTGCATGCTTCTGTCAGTGACTGTATGGCTGAGTGAGTATGTGTTACTATTTGTATGAGTAAGTAAATGGGTGGGTGTGTAACTGTTTGGGTGAGTAAGTGGCTGTATGATTGACTGTATGGGTGAGTGTCTAGGTGTGTGAGTAGTTCTATGGGTGACTCACTCAGTGTGTGAGCGCCTGTATGGCTGTATGAGTGGATATGTCAATGGCTGTATTAGTGAGTGAGTTGGTCTATGAGTGGCAGTATGGGTGAGCAAGTGGATGTGTGTATAGATCAATGAATCAGTGAGTGGGTGTGGAAGGACTGGTATGGCTCTGTGAATGGGTTTGGGAATGGTTGTGTGTGAGTAGCAGTGGGTGTATAAAAGATTCTATAGGGGTGTGAGTGGATGCGTCAGAGATGCTGTGGATC
The DNA here is from genome assembly GCA_963921515.1 of Calotriton arnoldi. Lineage (NCBI taxonomy): Eukaryota > Metazoa > Chordata > Amphibia > Caudata > Salamandridae > Calotriton > Calotriton arnoldi. Next base: position 475,481 of record CAWUFW010012397.1, read on the forward strand.
ATGTCATCACTGATGTCATCAGTGATGTCATTTGAGATGTAATCAGTGATGTCATTTGAGATGTCATCAGTGCTGTCACTGACCATGTCATGAGTGATGTAATATGTGGGGTCATAAGCAGTGCATTACGGGGCATTAGTTATAGTTAGATCAGCTAACTATAACGGCTGAATTTCTTTGGTTTTGTATGAGTGAAATGTCAGCCTAACTATAACATCCCTGTAACCTTTGTTTTTTTCCGTGAATTTCTAAGGTTTTTTAAATGCAAATTTCGATCTATAACGTCCCTGAAACCTGAGTTTTTTTCAGTGAATTTCTAAGGGTTTTTAAATGCTAATTTCTAACTATAACATCCCTGAAACCTGTGTTTTTTTCAGTGAATTTCTAAGTTTTTTTAACTAGCAGTAACATTTGCAGAGTGGTGGAGAAAGGGGTGTGGGCCTCCGACTAGCTCTCAGGAATTCTGTTGTGTAGGACTTACAAGAGGTACCAGGAGGCCTTCTTGGCCCCCATGGTCCCTCTGGAGTAAAGTAGATTTCATCCCCCAACCAGTAGCGCACCAGGAGGTATGTTTGCAGGGTGGTGGAGAAATGGGGCTTAGCCTCTGACTACCTCTTAGCAATCCCACTGTGTGGGACTTACTGGAGTTAACAGGAGAGGTAGTTGGCCCAAGTACCCGTCCTATTACCTCCACGAAGTCCAATACAGCAGGATTGCTGAGTTCTGATAGCAGGCCACACCCCTTGTGTCCACCACTCTGCAAACGCACCTCCTGGCATGCTCTTGGTTGAGGGATGAAGTCCCCTTTGCTAATGGGGGTCCTTAGGGGCCAACTAGCCTACCTGTTATCTCCAGTAAGCCCCACACAGTGGGATTGCTGAGAGGTGGTGGCAGGCCTTGCCCCCTTTCTCCACCACTCTGCAAACGCACCTCCTGGCTCCCTCTTGGTTGGGGGATGAAGTCCCCTTGCATCTTGAGGGTCCATGGGGCCAACTAGCCCTCCTGTAGTAAGCCCCACACAGCTGGATTGCTGAAAGGTTGTCAGAAGCCACGCCCCCTTTCTCCACCACTCTGCAAACGTGCCTCCTGGTACACTGCTGCTTGGGGGATGAAGTACACTTTAGTCCTGAGGTCCTCAGGACACAAGGGGACCTCATCTCCCCACCAGCAGTGTGCCAACAGTGGTGTGGGAGCATAAGTTATAGTTAGCTCAGCTAAGTATAACTGCTGAATTTCTGCTGGTTTTGTACTAGTGAAATGTGAGCCTAACTATACTGTCCCAGTAACCTTTTCTTTTTTTTAGTGAATTTCAATGTTTTTTTTAAAGCAAAGTAATTTTAATTATTATACGTTAATCCATCCACCGCCACGCACTGCCTTTAGCTGTGTGTGGCGGAGGTTGGCTGCAGGGTGCGGACAACCCCATGTTACCACCCATACTCATGCCACATACAGCCTTCGGGTGTGTGCGGTGGTGGTTGGCCACAGGGACCAGCCTGCAGCCTCTCCTTGCGGCCAACCCCCTATAACCACCCAACACCACGCCATGAACACCCTTCTGCCGTGCGCAGCGGGGGTTAGCCACAGAGCCTGCTCTGAGGCCTGCCCTGTGGTCCACCCCATTTAAGCTCCAAACCCTTCTCCACACATGGCCAAAGGGGTTTGGAGCTTAAAGGGGCAACAGTAAATAATATATATATATATATAGGGAGGCCACACAGACCCCCAGGGCCCCAGGGACCATCACCTCCTTGAGGTTACAAAATAAAAAAAACAGTGGGGGAGTACACAGACCACTCCCCAGTCCTGAGGACCACCACCTCCCCAGGACACCAGTAAAAAACTATATGAAGGGGCTGCATGCCCGCTGGGGCCCACCACATCCCCAGGGCTTCAAATAAAAAAACAATAGGGGGCCCCTTATACCCCCGTGTCCCGGGGACCACCACCTCACAGGGGCTACATTAAAACCTATTTATAAGGTAGGGCCTCAAGGACCATCTACCTCCCCTGGGCCAAAGGCTTTTTGCAAAATTGAGGGGGTCATGTAGCCCCCCAGGCCGTATTCAGCCCCCGGAACCCTATCCCCGGGGCCCATTCATATAGAAAATGGTGCCCATGAAATCCTATGGGGACCATGGGGGGAGCCTCAAGGCCCCTGTGGCCCCAGCAGACTCACGACTTCCACAAGCAGGGAGCTGCATTAAATAGGAGTTCCCTGCTTGTGGGAACAATGTTTTCATCTGTTTACGTGCACAGATATTTTCATGCAAGGAAACAGATGAAAACTCCGCTTTCTGCAAGCCGGAGCTGTTGACAGCTCCGGCTTGCAGAAAGCAGAGTTATGTTTGCTTTTGACAGCTCCCACCAACTAAAAGCAAACAGCTACCTCCCGAGGGTGGGCACCTCAGGAGGTAGCAGGAGCCGGCCCTGGGGGTGGCATCCCTCAGGGCCATCTGTGGCTCCTCGAGTGGAGCCATGCGGCCGCACTCCAATGTTTATTTCATCCCCAGGGAGGTGGTGGTCCCCGGGTTTGGGAGTCCGCGATGGACAACCTTTATTTTTTAATTATAACCCTGGGCAAGTGGCGGGCACGAGGGCCACGAAGTCCCCTATGCAATTTAATAGTTGCCCTTGGAGGTAGCAGGCCCTGGGGCTGTGGGGGGCCACATGTGTCCCCTGCTTCTAATAAAATACATTTGCCCCAGGGGAGGTGGTGGTATATATAGGGTTTATACTTACCTGCAAAGTTTTTAGCATGCATATGCCTTTAGTATGCATGCCGTTTCCACAAAAATGTAAGTATTTTACAGGTAAGTATAAAGGTATATATATATCACGTCTTCCCGATCCCACTCCAAGATACACGGGCACGGACCACAAGTGAGTGAAAGTTACTGCTTTATTTTGCCGCCATTACGCGTTTCAACTCTTCTAGAGCCTTGATCACATGACATGTAGTTGCGGTATTTTTTTCTCATTTTTAAAGTGACACAGTGCAAAGTGCAAAGTTCAAAGTGACTCATAGACATAAAAGAAAGAGATATAAACAGCTCATCATGACCTTAAACGGACGCTCTTGTGACCTCAAATAATTCCTGTAAGTACAATGTTTCACATTTAATTATGAATATCCCATGCTGATTCAAATTTATACATTTCAATATGTCCACATGTAACGTTATATAAACATATAAATATATAAATATATATACATGGATAAAAAGCATGGATAAAAACATGGCCTATGGCATAGATATAAAACCATGTTTAAAAGGTTATAATTTTTTATTAAAAAATAATAAAACCTTAATTAATGTGTATGTAATATAATTTCATATTGGTAATACACTAACCACACATATACTTTAAAGTCTCAGTATACTGGATAATTCCCTATAATACATTTCTTAAAGTGTATGTATATGTGGTCATGTGTGGTTTGTTGTTATGTCGTCCCGTTCAACTGTATGTCGTTCCATGTTTATATATGTCCATGAAATTTAAAGTGCATAAAGTGCTAAGGTGAAATCGGTGCTTCCTTGCTACATTTTCGTCATTAGTGTATGTAATCAGGATTTCTTATTACTATAATCTCATATTGAGAATGTTGTCAACTTCCTGATATTACACATATTTATATATCAGTGATATTCATCATTTATTCTTATCGTCTGCCTTGTATCTTGGTATAAATACCTTGTGTTCCCTGTCTTATGTTATAATTTTATAGCTTTTCTTATGGTGGGTATAGCCATATCCACCAAGATGGTTCAAGAGCTGAGGGTCAGATTTTTTCATTATAATGTGATGGATAGGTCACAAAACATTGAGTACTGGATATTAAATATTAAATACATAAATGTAAAATAATAATAATGGATATGTCATATAAAATGTTATATCAAATATAAAATATTACGTACATGAATGTATAATGGTTAAATATTAAATATATACAATAGAATATAAAATATAAAACATCCTTAAGACTCTCTGTTTGGTTTAATTATGATTCATATTCATCGGTGTACAGTTTCCCTTTTTCTTATTGAATTTGATTATATTTCATTGTCTAAAGGCAGGTATGTAAGTCCTCCGTCGTGTTCAGCCCACCTGGGTGTTTATAATCCATCTAAAGGATATACCTGGTTTCTAGTTTACGCAGTTTGGCTTCCCTGTTGCCACCTCTTCTACTCTGGGGAACTGAGTCAATGAGATAGTATTTTAATTCATGACTTCTAGAGCCATGGTATTCCTTGAAATGTCTGGCCACAGGGTATGTGTTGTCTTGGTTTGTGATAGCTCTCAGATGCTGAAGAACCCGTTTGTGTGCCTGAAGCTTTGTACTGCCTATATACTGCAGGCCACACGAGCATATCAGCACATAGACAACATATTCAGTTTTGCAAGTCAATAACTTGTTGATATCATATTCTCTTGGGCTGAATGGAGTTGTGTATTTGGTCTTATTGACCCGCTGTTGACATGCATTGCATGTTTTGCACTTAAAAAATCCTTTGTGGGTCTGAAGCCAATTACAACTCTCTATAATTTCAGGACTTGTTTTGACCAATTTGTCCCTCATAGACGGTGCCTGCTATGTGTGATTGAGACTTTGGATGGTAATGTTTTTCCAATGACTGGGTCACTCAATACTAGTGGCCAATTTCGGGTTATGATACCTCGTAGTTCTTTAGCTTGTTTGCTGAATTTCATAATGATCCTGAATTCATCAGCAGGGGACTTACTGGGGGGTGCCTGTGAGTCTACCTGTCCAGCTCCTGTCTGTTTGTTTTCAATTAATGTTGCTCTATTGTGAGTCATGGATTTTCTTATGGCTCCCTCAATGGTTTTAAGTGAGTATCCCCTCTCCCGAAATCTGGCTTTGCTTTCTTCTTGAGCCTTCTTGAGAGTAACATCCGTGCTGTTCACCCTTCTGAGTCTGAGCATTTCCCCATAGGGGATGCTATTTATCAAGTGTCTTGGGTGAGCGCTACTCGCATGTAATGTGGAATTGCCTGCCGTCTCCTTTCTAAATAACTTTGTTTCTATCTGATGATTTTGAATGTACACCTCGGTATCCAAAAAATTGACAGTTGTTTCACTTATTGTGGCTGTGAAATGTAAATTAAGTGTATTGTCATTAATACAATTGATGAATTCCTGTGCTTCTTAATGTGTGCCTCTCCAGATGATAAACAGATTATCGATAAAACGTAACCATAATTTGATGTTATTGGTTTTATAACTACTGTGTGTGGTTGCCATTACCAGCTCCTCCCACCAGCCCATGTGTAAACATGCATAGCTGGGGGAGAAGCTGGCACCCATGGCTACTCCCCTGATCTGTTGGAAGAGCATGTTGTTAAACATAAAAACATTGTGATTCAAACAGAAATCTACCATCTCAATTAACATTTCACTATGCTGTTTGAATTGATCTGATTTCTTAGACAAGTGGTATCTTAGTGCTGCTAAACCGTCAATGTGTCTAATGCTAGTATACAGTGACGTTACATCAAGGGCTATCATAAGGTAATCATCCTGCCAAATGAAATCCTGCAATTTATTTAAAAAATCACTAGTGTCTCTTATGTAGGAGTCCAAGGATTGAACATACCCTTGTAAAAAGTAATCAATGTATTGTGACGTATGTTCTAATAGTCCATCTCGTGCCGATATGATCGGTCTACCTGGTGGGTTGCATGGGTCCTTATGGATTTTTGGAATAAAATAAATAGATGGGGTTGTTGGAAAATCATTTTCAAAAACTTAAATTCATCAATTGTTATTAGGCCCTGGGCCCTCCATGCTGATAATTTAGAATAATAACATTTATACATTGCTTTAAGATCTGTTCCTTTACTCTTGGTATAACAGGCCTGATCATTCAGTTGTAGCAGGGCCTCCTTTGTATAGTCCTCCTTTGCCCATATCACTATGTTGCCCCCTTTATCAGAGTTTCTAATGACAATATTGGGGTCTTTTCGAGTTTTTCATCAGTGTATGGTACTGTATATTGGCTCTGTTCCATTTACTTTTGGTGTTCATTATTTTATGATTCAATTGCTTTATTTGATTTGTCACTTGCTCATTAAAGACGTCTATGGCATCTCGTGGGCTTATCGGGTTGAATGTAGATTTTTTTCCTAAAAGGATTTGGCGTCTTGGGTTCCCATGTTATTGGTACACTGGGAGTATCTACCATAGTTTGTCCAGATAAATTGTCTTGTGTGCTGGATGTCCGTTCTTCATTCCATAATTCCAGTAACTCTGTTGTTAGAGACGTATCATATGTTTCTGGGTCAGTTAGATCCTTGGTTCTTTGGTAATCAATTTGAGTCGTATGTCCTGTTGGTATCTCCTTGTTGAGCATCAAGTGATATTTCCTTAATTTCAATTTTCGTATGCAACGGTACACATCCATCCGTGTCTTAGCATAATTGAAATTGCTCTCTGGGCAATACGAGAGTCCCAGGCTCAATATTTGTTCCTCAGTCTTAGTTAGATTAATTTGCGCCAAATTGATTATAGTTTTATTGGTATTACGCCATTGTTTGTTTCTGTTTCCATCTTCCCGTTCCCTGTCTCCTTGCATTGGCGGTGTTTCCTGCATGCCTTCCGCCTCTGCCTACATTTGTAGTTTCTGTTGCTTGTACTCTGGCTTGTTGGTTCCTTGGGCGGAGTGTTTGTCTCCTGTCCATGCATAAAAATTAAGTTCCTGGCCAGGGGAGGGTTTATATTGAGTGCTGCTGTTGTCTTTGTCCCTTAATTCTGAATCGGACCCGCTGTCTGGTACTGAACTAAGGTCAGAATTGGACGCTTGCATAACTTGATGACCGGTTCGTGATGTGCTTGGTGTTTGCCCATCCGTTTTGTTGATCTGTGCTCGTCTCAGAGAATCATACTTTTAGAGAAAGTAAAAATCTGGCCCATTTCGTAGTCAGTTTTATCTCTTAAAAATGTGTACGCCTTTCTCTCTTTAATTTTTTCTTCCTCCTTTTTTATGCGTACCAGCATTTCTTTACGCAATTTAATCATATCATCCGTTTGCCCACTGGCCTCAATCTCTTCATTAATTTTATCTATTTGTTCAAGCAAGATGGTTTGGTCAGAGTCCGCATATTTAATCAATATTAAAATTAATTTCCTCGAGGACTCAAGATTGCAGTCGGCCCATTCCTGCATCATCTGGGGATTTGGATTTTCGTAACTAGGCGCGATGAAAATCCTCAGGCCTCTGGGAATTCTCCCCACATCAATATACTTTGTAAGGACCAGGACTCCCACCACTTGCTCTGTTCTTGGCGCATAAGCTTTTCAAGCTGCCTGAATTTGTTTTTTAACATACTGCTTGTGCTGTGACTGACCTCTTTGCCCGTTTTCGTAGCTGGGGTTGTTGAGGGCAGATCATTGAACATTTCGAGAGCCGCTGCCTCGCGGTCCCGCAACATGTCGGCCGACATTACGTTATGCTCTTTTCGCTTGCGTGTGGGTCACTTGTGCAAATGCGGCAGCCCACACTACAATTCACACCGCTCTCCCCACGTTGCCACTTGCGCCTACCTTGACTTTGGTCCGTACACTCCGGGTCCTCCGACACGGCTTCACTGACTTCGGAAAAGGCTTTATGGCATTCCTGGCACTGGGGGGTCAGACGCTATATATATATATATATACAGGGGAAATGCGACTGCTGCGCATGACGACACGGGGGAGAGGGAGAGGAGGGATCCCCTCCCCCCGGGACAGAAGAACAAAAAGAACTAGGCGCAGCAGGAAAAGGCAAAGGGAGAGGAAAGAAAGTGAAAAAATAAAATGCATTGACCCCATGAACATAAAGGAAGACAATCTGGTAATTAACTTATCCAGTAAGATCTTGAATGAGAAACACATCAATTTGCTCAACAAAGGACTAACATGTTGTTTTGACTCAGGCATGGATTTAGCCTCGGCCAGGGTGGACCTATATACATTCTGCAGGAAACTCAAATTAAAAATGTTTTTGGGCAATAGATCCACCCCTAAACCTAGATCTGAACCCATACAACCTCTATCCAACCTCATGGGAGAAGACATTGAACCTTTGAGGGTCTTACACAATCTGATGAATGAAGAAGAAACACAGGAAGCCATATATGATGGGGCAACGAATCTGGACTATTGTGCAACAATGGGCATAAAAACGGACAAGTCTGTAAGCAGTAAATGCATGTTGCGAGGGAAGCAATAACCTTGTGGATGAAACCCTAGTAAGTAACAACCGCCGAGCCCTTAAATGGTCGCATATTCTAGGGAATAGCCACTCTTTGGAATGCATTTATAAAACCTTTGTGGATATTCTTTTGCCATATATATTGATAAACTACCCGACTCAACCTGAATGCTAGAGGTACACAATGCTCTCGTAGACGCATTAAATCCATTCGTGAGTAATACTCCAAAGGTGGGCAAAAGAAGCAAGCAAGATGAGAAATTAGGAATTAATCCTTGGTATAACAAGGAGTGTCGTGAAGCAAAGGCTGAATTAATTGAGGCAATAAAAAACAACAATATAATTTCAATAAGAGAGAATAGGATCAGATATAAAAGAACCCTAACTAAAACAAAACAAATTTGGGATGATGATATTTGGTCAGAATTAATAAGCGCAGCGAAAACAAAAGATCAGCTAAGCTTTTGGAGGTTAATAGCAAAGGGAACAGGTCAGGTAGGGATACTAAGGATCTTTTCCTCGATGCTAATACCTGGGTCGAACACTTCACCAGTCTTTACGCAGCGGTAGAAATCGACCAGTCTAATATTGCTGTTGATTTAGTACCAAACCCAAGTATAGACAATTTACATTTTAGTTTGGAGTAAACTATTTTGGCCATTGACGCTGTAAAGCCAGGGAAGGCCCCCGGTCCGGACAAAATACCAGGCGACCTGCTAAAGCATGATACTAGTGTCTGGGGACCATATATTAACTGCCTATGCAATGCAATAGCCTCGGGAACGCCAATACCCGAGTCATGGAAAGGGGCAGAAATTGTGACGATTTTTAGAAAGGGCAACCGCTATGATCCTGTGAACTATCGCCCAATTAGTTTAATTGATATTTTACAAAAATTTACGCCAGGCATATTTTAAATAGATTAAGTGACTGGATAGAGGAAGAAAATGTGCTTTCAAAATTCCAGGCAGGATTTAGAATTAAAACCAGCACAATAGATCAAGTATTTAGATTTTTGTGCCTTTGCTGGAAGTATGTAAATCTAAGAAAGGGCCATTTGTATATTACTTTCGTAGATTTGAAAGCTGCATTTGACTCGATACCTCGGAACCTATTATGGGATTCGCTAAAACGCCAAGGGGTGCCTGGCGAATTGCTCGTGCAAATTATGAGATTGCACGAGGAAAATTTTGCAAAAGTGAGATGGGGACCACGGGGCGAACTCACAAAGCGAATCCCCGTAAGAAGAGGTGTGCGCCAGGGGTGTGTACTGGCGCCCACCCTGTTTTCTTTATATGTAAATGATATCCCCGACTATCTGTATGGTTGTGCGATTGACGCTCCTAAGTTGGGGGAGATTTGGTGCCAGCATTATTATTCGCTGATGACACCATACTAATATCACAGACCCCCAAAGGATTACAATGTTTAATAGACCGTTTTTATACATACTGCATCACAAAAGGCCTTGAAATAAACTCCAGCAAAACCAAGTATATGGCAATAAATCCGCATAGATCTTTCAAAAAGAATCTAGTATTAAATAATGAAAAACTAGAGTATGTACAAAGTTTTAATTATTTGGGTATCACCCTAGATACAAAGATGTGTTGGAAACCACAATTGGAAAAAAACAAGATAATCCTCCTCCAAAATACAGTACCGATAGCCAAAAAACACCAAGGCAGTGTTTCGAAAGCAGTTTCACCAGCCTTGGAGGTTTTTAAACATAAAGCACAATCAGCCTCCCTTTATGGGGCCGAAATTTGGGGGCCTTATTGCAAAAAGAATTTTGAATTGGGAGAAAATAAATTTTTTAGAAAAATATTAAGCCTCCCTATAAGAACTCCTCTGATTCCAATCACCATGGACCTGAATGTTAAACGCACTGACCATGTCGCTCTATTAAGACCACTCCTATTCTGGGTAAGATTATGGATAACCCCGGAACTGAAACATTATAGGGAAGGTCTAGAGGAGATATTAAAGAACCCTCAGGAGTAGGGATATTCCATGGTTGAAGCATATTTCCTCTTGGTTCTCAAAGTTGGGTATACCACATCGCTGGGAAGATCCGACCCAGCTGACATCAATATCAAAGAAACTGCTAAAAATAACTTTTTGGGTTTATATCCAAAATAGCATGTTACACAGCTCTAATAATGGGTCACTTACAACCAAGTTTCTTCTCTTTAAAGATGTACCAAGTTTTGAGCCATTTATGGATGAGGTGCGCCCACAATTAGCTAAGTCCTTATATGTAAAGTTTAGATATGGGGTGCTACAAACAAATGTTAATAGATCTAGATGGCGTAGTAACCCTGGAAGCGAATGTAACGAATTGTGTGTTCTGTGTCAAAGTGGAGCCAAAGAAAATGATCTGCATGTACTATTTTTCTGCCCGTCGTATGGCACACCGAGGAAGAAATGGATCATACCCCTTTGCAAAAACTTAAACATCAGGGTTTGCAAAGAGGCAGAGAGAATTTTGAAAACTGATACATTGCAAGTAATTGTCTTTGGCGTAAGCAGGTACCTATTCAATGTAAATCTTATAAGAGCCAAAGCAGGACTAAAGCTTTAATTGTGGACACTTTGGTAAACAATAGCATAATAGAGGTAAATTGCACACGCACCTTAATTTTGCATATAGCATTGTATGTTTTATTATAGCTCTGGGAAGTTGAAATATGCAAATCTATGACAGTATTGTGGAATATAGGTATTACGAAGCAAGACTTGTATTGACGGAATTTGAGGTACCATGAAGTGAAAAGGGATCCTGTGAGGAAGTACAATAAATAGACAAGTGTCATTGGATTAGAACAAAATGTTTTTATGAAAATAAATGCCTGTATTTTAGATATTTATTAGATATTATATAGTTTTATTGGCTGTAGTAGGGACAGGTTACACTTTACAAATTTGTCCTAAAAGCCCTTATTGCGATGTATAGTATTTATATCTTTTACAAATTGATTTGAATTATTGGAATGCGATTTTATGTGTATCATTTATGGTTCTAAATGAATCGAAATAAAGAATTTGAATTGAATTGAAATGCAGAAGTAAATCTAAATTTTGCCCACAATTACCTCCGGGCAACAACGTGGATATCTTTCAGGAACTTGTGGCAGAAGACCTGAGGGATATCTATATCAAAGAAAAGAAAAATAGAAACCATAGGCATTCTAACATGAAAAGTGAGGATTGGTGGGCGCTTACAGACTTGCGTGGAGATATGAACATCATAATCAAACAATCAGACAAGGGCAGGAATATCGTGGTGATGGACTGTACTAAATATCATCAGGAAGTCAGAAGACAGTTGGGGGACTCTACCAACTATGAAAGACTAAAAAACAACCCCATCAACCAGATCATGTCAACTTTCCATATAAAATTACAACTATGGCATGATGAATGTCTAATCAATGAGGATGAATTGCAATATCTTAAGGTGAAACATCCCATCATCCCGACCCTGTATGTACTGCCCAAAGTGCACAAGAATTTAGAGAACCCTCCAGGTCGCCCCATTGTTAGCTCCTGTGGTTCCCTTTTGGAGAACACTTCCAGATTTGTAGATATCTTCCTATTTCCTTATGTAATAGATCTACCATCTTACATAAGAGATTCCATGGACTTTTTGAAACGCATCAATAACACCCCTTGGAAACCTGGATACATCATGGCCACAGTGGACGTGGTCTCTCTTTAAACCTCAATAATTCATGAGGATGGCCTGATGGCATGCGAATACTTTATGAGATCACGGTCCCTGAGCTTACTCAGTCACACAATAATGCTCGTAGAGATGATGTCCTTTTGCTTAACAAACAATATTTTTATCTTTGATGGCAAATTTTATAGGCAAAAACAAGGAACTGCCATGGGCACTTAATTCGCTCCTACGTATGAGAATTTAACAATGGGCTTTTGGGAGGCAGAATGTCTGTGGTCAGAAAATAACAGCATTTACTTGGAGAAGGTGGTGCTATGGGTCCGTTATATCGACGATCTCTTCTTTATATGGGAAGGGGAAGAAAGTGATCTCAAAGACTTTCTAACATCATTGAATAACAACTCCCTTAATCTACGTTTTCCCCATACATATAGTAGGAGTTCGATTGACTATCTCGATATACGGATCTATATTAAAGAGGAAAGAATGTATACCACCCTTTTCCGCAAAACCACAGCTTGCAATAGTATTTTATCAGCTAATAGTGCACACCCAAAGCTCTTAAATGGAGCATTCCGTACACAGAATTTCTGCGAGTCCACAGGAATTGCTCTGAGGATTCGGAATATGAAAGACAAATTGACTTGATGTATGACAGATTTCGAAGAAGAGGATATCCTATAATTGTTCTGGATGATGCACGCAGAAGAGCTATGAAACAAAAGAGAGATAATCTATTGTTGCCCAAAAAATGGTCATACCAACTGAATCAAATGCAGAAACAACTAGATTCATTACGGATTTTAATAGTTCAAATATAACTGTCAAACAAGTAATCACCAATCATTGGAATGTTTTAAAGAAAGACCATGAACTTAAACATCATATTCCAGAACATGTAAACATTACATACAGAAAGGTACCCTCCTTGGGGAATTTGCTAACCCAGAGTTACTTTACTAATAAAAACTCACAAAAAAGTGATTGGCTAACACATAAGGGTTTCGTGAAATGCCCTAAATGTAAAGCATGCAACTAAGGCCGCAATAGGGTGGATGTAACAACTATACAAGGTATCAAGAAACCTATTAAAGAAAGGATAACCTGTGAGACCGCCCATGTAGTCTATCTTCTAGAATGTGGCTGTGGCAAACAATATGTGCGCAGTACTGTGAATAAATTGAAACTACGCATTCTCCAACATCTGCGGGCTGTTGTTAACAAGGATTTCACGTATGTGCTGGCCAAACATATCTGGAAAGAACATGAGGGTAATTTAGAAAACAACTTTTCATACTCTGGTATCGAGCATATCCCAATTAAAATCAGGGGAGGAGACAGAGAACTGGCCCTGAGGTGTGCAGAATCAAGATGGATAATTACACTTGGAACGGAAAATCCGTGGGGCCTAAATACTGATGCTGAACTCCATACCTTTCTGTAGGCTCTTTCTCATGATTTCTATGTTTTTCATGATTTCTATGATTGATGTTGTTGATTGGTTTTGAATTTTTGCATTTGAACCTTCATGATGTTAAGGCAGCAGGATATCCGAATCATATGAAAGCACTTATCTGATTTTGAATGTTATGTCTCTATGAATGTGATGTGTAATCAATTTCACGTTATCAAAATGAATTGTTTTTTTCTGTGTGTGTGTTAGAAACGGGTAGCGTGGTGCAGAGCGGGCGGGCCAAACTCCGGAGGAAATGTGTAAAGCATCTGCGCAGCACACACAGGCGACACACCAGGCACACTACAAAAAGAGACTCCACACCAGGTTGCATGAGAAAACAGCATATGTATTATGCAGAACACGTTAGGATATTATCACAGGTATGAACACGGTGCCAACTGACACCCAGCAATCATTTACATGGGGTTATTTACAGGGCAGGGCCAATCGGGCCGCTGCCAACATCATCACAATATAATTAGGAGTAATGTAGGCGTAAGGAACAAATGAAAGTCCAGTAGTAATATTAAGGGTACATCAGCCAGTACCTACTGGCAAGACCATGCACGTAGCAACATCGCCTTTGCATAAATCAAGTAGGCATAAACATGTAGCATCATAACCTCATTGTCATAAATCACAATAGGCATCAAAGCCCACGGTGCACAAAAATAGGCATAAACCTCATTAACATAAATGCTTTAGGTCAGGCATAGAAACACTGTATGCATCATATTCGCATAAGCATAAAATCACTCTAGGCATATATCCAGTTAGCTTTAGGCAACCTTAGATTAGGCATCCTTGTGGGCATAACCTTAGGCAGAGGACCACATTAGGCATAAAACGTAATCTGGTATGAACCTAGTACCCCGCAGCATGACTTGAGGCATGGACACATTAGCGCGAGGCAGAAATTATTAGGCAGAACACCAACAGTATAAGCCTTGGGGGAAAAAGAACGTCAGGCATCAACCTTAGGCTTTGAAACACCTTACGCATAGCATTAGCCTGCAGCCACCTTGGGCAGTAGAACAAATGAGGCATAGATACAATATCATCAGTGTAAAGACATGTTAGGCATACATCAAATACACTAGGCACCAATCCTGGAGTATAACCACCTTAGGCCTAAAAGGCAACACCCTCAGCATGGGCCATAACACATGAGGCAGTTCAATAGGCACATGAGCCTGAAGTGTAAAACATATTATGCATAACCTCAGCATGAAAACATTGTTGTACGGCATGAGGCTTCACCTTAGGCATATAAGCACATTATGCATCCTAACAGCATCAACATAAGTTCCTTGGGCATCTCATTAGGCCATAATCAGGGCTGGCTGCAAGGGCGGCGAAAACAAAGGTGCGCAAAGCGCTAGGGTAGGAGGGTCCCTCACTCCTCTCTCTTCCCTTCTGGGTAATCCAATGCCCCCAATGCGTGGCAGCTGCCCCCTGTCCTGCGGGGTAGCTGGGTAAACCCAACAAGCACTGGCGCCAACAATGCAGCGATGGGAGCCCCACTCCTGGCTCTAACAGGAATCTGCCCACAAGAACACTGGCACGGTGGAGCCCCTCTTCTGGGACTCTAGAATTTCCCAAAATGCCTCTGTCGTGCAGCTGAGGGAGGAAACAAGTACTGGGCATGTTGGAGCCCCCTCCTATGGGACTCTAAACACAACCAATGCCCTCCAAAGAATACTGGCACCGGGGCGGGCACCGACAATGTGCCCCGACACACCCCCAACCACAGGATGACTGAGCCCCACTCACCGGCAGTCTGGGGCCCCTCTGGATGTCTCTGCAGTCTCCGGGCACCGGCAATGTGCCCCGACAAGTCCCGCTTCTGGGACCTCTCCTGGCTTCCTCTCTCTCCGGCCGCAGGTGCAGGGAACATGCGGGGCTCTCCCTCACACTACGGGAGCCCCGCCAATGCCAGCACGTCTCCTCGCTTCACCCGGGCCCCCCTCCTGGGACCCGGGGCTTCAACTCGGAGCCCACGAGGCTCCAGCTGGCTCCCTCAGCACCTCGTCGGCGCCAGCCCCTGTCTTCACCCGGGGCTGCTAATGCGGCGACAAGTGGGGGCACGGACCGGCGGGGTGGGCTCCCGCTCCGGTTTCCGCACCATGGGGCTCTCTCCGTCACCGGCGGTCTCCTTCTCCGGCCTTCACCCGGGCCCCCTCCTGGGACCCGGGACTTGTGGATTGCCGCTTGGGGGAGGCGGGTAGGCTCCCGTCCTCCCCGTCGTCTGCACTTCTTCGTCCGTGGGCGGGACCTCCCTCAGGCGGGTCCTGACACTCTCCGGCCGGCGCCAATGCCAGCGCGGCTCCCCTGACGTCACGGGGAAGCCCGTGCAGCGCTCCTGGGTCGCCCGGGCCGGCGGTGGTGATCCTCAGCGTTTCTTCTGCGCGGCAATGAGGGGTAGGCTCCCTCCTGAGTACCCGCACACATGCGGGGTGGGCACCCGCTACTTAAGTATGCGTGGAGCGGGGTAGGCTCCCGCTTTTCTTGGCACTTCGCGGGGTGGGCTCCCGCTGTATGTTCCTTTAAATACACTGCTCCTCCAGGTCAGCACAGCGCTGCGGGGGGCAGGCGTCCCTCACCTCCTGGGCAGTATGGGCAAAGTGCTCACCACGCGCTAGACAGCAGGCAGGGCACAGTTACTGCTAACATCAGGTTGTGGAGCTTCTCTCTCCACTGGGCAGACCGGCAGTCAGGATATAGCGCTTCTCGTAGTGCTGAGCTGCAGGAGTCAGCTCCTCACCTCCTGGGCAGTAAGATACAGCGCTCTTCTTCTCCAGGCGCTAGCCAGCAGGCAGGGCACAGTTGTGGCGCTCACGAGGCGCTAGGGGCCAGGAGACAGGTAGTGCAGGGCGAGATCAGCAGCCAGCAGGGCGGCTCACCAGTCCTGAAGCAGCAGGTCCTAGGTACAGTCATCCTCCATTATGGTTGCAATACTGCCAACACAGCAGCCTGCACTCCGGCAGTGTCTCTTTACTAGCCCAGGGGGACAACAGAGGGGTGTAGATGGGCACAGGGGCCACCACACAGGCCCAATGTGGCGGTACCTCTTGGCAGAGTTCCCCCTCGGTCACTTCTCCTGCTCTGTCACTGAGCACATGGCAGCCCAGCCCCTCCTATATATCCGCCCCTCACCCCACCTACCAGAAAGGCTGGCAACTTCTGGAAGGTTCCCTGGGGAACCGGTCTTAACTGGTTTAGGGGGAGGTGTAGGGCACCCTGGCTGCCAGGTTTCCCTCCAAAAGCTGGGAGTGCTGGGAAACAACATCTAGACCGCCACTCAACTCAGTCAGGCGGCACAAGGGCAGGCAGGAATGGCGTCCATTTTAAAAGTGACAGTGACACCATTACACAGTATTACCCTTTCACATTTGAGACACAACCTGTAAATACATAGGCCAGGGGGGAAAAGCGAAAAATTTTGGGAAAATAAGGGCCAAGTCCAACAGTGTGTTTATATGAGCACGAGCCACTTTTCCAAATATAGGATAATAATTGCACTTGGCACTTTAACAACATATGTGCAATCTTTGGAGAGGATGAGGGAGCAGGATCATTACTTGTTGGTCTCTGTACTTTACAGAAAACCACACGTTGTACTTTATCTTTATATAATGTTAAGTAACATTATATGTTCCCTACCTTTAAAGGAAACAACACAATGCACTTTATATGTACATATCCTTATGGAATTATGGAACTTTCCTTGTTGGATACTTGTGCAATAAGGGAGGCTTTTACAATGATAAGATTTTGCATCTTGTCAATTGCGATATTTTACAGTGCTTTATTTATTCCTTTCTATGCAGTTCCTTATATGGGACATCGGCATGGGCAATTCTATGTAGATATTGTTGTGATGGGGGAGTGGATAGAGGAGTGGTTCTTGACTCCTTCATATTTACATTCAGATTGATTAAGCACTTGTCACTTTATATGTTTGAATTTAGTACTGTAGTATACGCTCTGGTATGTTGTATCTCTGGCAGTTTACAGGGATAATACATTGCATTTTGCATCTGCATTTTACAATTTCTTCTGATCTTATTGGGTAATATGGTATATATATTGTGAACAGCACTTTGCACTTTATATTTATATATATTTTGCAACAGTGATGCAGGATTTCAGAGAAACTATTTGATCAACCACGCAATTGATAAGCTGTTATCATATTTGAATCTCCCGTCTCTGCAAATGGTGGTCTCAACTTCATTGGTAACATGGCCAATTGTTAACACTAACTGTTGAAACCAGACCAAGCATTAAGACTCTGTGTACTTCACATGAACTGGTCTTGAATTACTGTGAATTACTGTGCATTTAAGGTTCTCGTTTCTGCTCCGCAACCCGCCTGCCTTAGAATTTTGTAAACTTTGACTCCGTTGAATTTTGTTTCTGAGACTCTGTGTACTTCACAAAGATCAGTTTTGATTTATTTCATGTTTGTACAATTCGCTGCAATGATCTACTTTCTTGTGATCAAAATGTAAAAAAAAAGTTTGGTTGTTTCCCCTTTAAAACACAATGGTAGTTTTTAATTGGTGGTGGCAAAGGGTAGTGATTCCCCTTTAAATTTACACTCTATGCACTATACTCTATGACCCAGTAGAAGTCTACGGCCGAAACGCGTAGGTCTGTCTATGGATGTTCATGCACCTTGCACTTTGCTGACTATTTGCTCCATGACGCATGGTAGCTTTTGAAGCCTAATAAAGCGCCTCGTTAAAGGATTTCTAAGTGCCGTTCTTCTGTTTGTCCTGGTAAAGCAGTGCGGATGACAGGGCTTTGTGCAGAGGCTTTGTGGAAATATATATATATATACACATGCATACATACATACATACATACATATATATATATCCAAAACCAAAGAGTTGCCTCAAACAGTAGAAGCCCACACAGGTAGGAATCGCTGTTATATTTAATGGAAACAGCAGCTTGAACATGGACGATGTCACACAGCTTTTCTTCACTGCCAACGCGTTTCGGGCCCCCGCCCTTCGTCACAGGCATGGTTAAGCAGAGATGAATGGCAATTGATTCACCCATATTTAAACAAAGTCCTCGCCCCAGTGGGCGTGGCCGCTCGCACGGCCTCCTGGAACTTGTGGTGCCTCATAGTATTTCTCATGTGAGATGACATGCCCTCCATCGATAAAATACAATAAAACCTCAGTGGGTTGCTGTGGCATCGTAACAAAGCTCAGCTGACACTTCGTAGTTTCCATTCCAGCACCTGTCCTTCACTGGCGCACACCGGTTGGCATTGCCCAGGTCTGCTTTCCGCAGCGGGGCTTCCACTACTGCTAGGCTAGCCATTACAATCCAAAACCAAAGAGTTGCCTCAAACAGTAGAAGCCCACACAGGTAGGTATTGCTGATATATTTAATGGAAACAGCAGCTTGAACATGGACGATGTCACACAGCTTTTCTTCACTGCCAACGCGTTTTGGGCCCCCGCCCTTCGTCAAAGGCATGGTTAAGCAGAGATGCATGGCAATTGATTCACCCATATTTAAACAAAGTCCTCGCCCCAGTGGGCGTGGCCGCTCGCACGGCCTCCTGGAACTTGTGGTGCCTCATAGTATTTCTCCTGTGAGATGACATGCCCTCCATCGATAAAATACAATAAAACCTCAGTGGGTTGCTGTGGGATCGTAACAAAGCTCAGCTGACACTTCATAGCTTCCATTCCAGCACCTGTCCTGCGCTGGCACACGCCAGTTGGCATTGCCCAGGTCTGCTTTCCACAGCGGGGCTTCCACTACGGCTAGGCTAGCCGTTACAATCCAAAACCAAAGAGTTGCCTCAAACAGTAGAAGCCCACACAGGTAGGTATCGCTGATATATTTAATGGAAACAGCAGCCTGAACATGGACGATGTCACACAGCTTTTCTTCACTGCCAACGCGTTTCGGGCCCCCGCCCTCCGTCACAGGCATGGTTAAGCAGAGATGCATGGCAATTGATTCACCCATATTTAAACAAAGTCCTCGCCCCAGTGGGCGTGGCCGCTCGCACGGCCTCCTGGAACTTGTGGTGCCTCATAGTATTTCTCCTGTGAGATGACATGCCCTCCATCGATAAAATACAATAAAACTCAGTGGGTTGCTGTGGCATCGTAGCAAAGCTCAGCTGACACTTCGTAGCTTCCATTCCAGCACCTGTCCTTCACTGGCACACACCGGTTGGCATTGCCCGGGTCTGCTTTCCGCAGCGGGGCTTCCACTACGGCTAGGCTAGCCGTTACAATCCAAAGCTGTGTGACATCGTCCATGTTCAAGCTGCTGTTTCCATTAAATATATCAGAGATACCTACCTGTGTGGGCTTCTACTGTTTGAGGCAACTCTTTGGTTTTGGACGTATATATATATGTCATCATCATCACCAACTTTATTTCGATCATAAAAAGATCATAAAAGTAAACAGCACTATTAATTTAAACTACAATAATGTAATAATACACGCATTGTAAAAAAAGAAGCAGGGAGCACAGTTGGAATAAGATCAAGAAGTACAATCATGTTTTTTTTTTTTTTTAAACGTACAGGGCGAACAAAATTAAAATTTCATAAAATACAATTTGATACTCTTGGGGGGCACTAAAACCAAGTAAGTAAAGAATGGGAGAAATTTAGTGAATCATAAAATGCATTTAGTATGCCTTATCCACAATGCGTGCCAGTACCTGGACAGGCCAAAGACCACAGCTCTACGAGAGTCGGTCATCAAAATTCTTAATACCCCCAGCTAATGGCCCGGGCCAACAAGTTTGCACAATGGAATATTCAATTTTTTTCTTGAAAGATGGTAATGTGGACAGAAAAATAGCAAGTGTACAATTGTTTCTGGGCTGGCATTACACGCAGGGCAAAGATCGTCACAGCCGGCAGCATTAGTCCATTTAGAGCAGAACTGTTTTGTGGGAAGGGTCTTGTATCGGAACTGGAAGAAAAGTTTCCATGCCATCGGAGGGACAATTTCGTCCAATGTGTCTTCAAAGCGATAGGCGGATTTAAAACCTATAAATTCCGATGTTAGGCGTCCCTCGCCTTTTACCAGTGCTTGTTTCGGAATTATTTCCCAGAACCTTTCTTTCAGTTTTGCTCTAGCAATGGTAGATAGACTGTCCGGTTTGATCCAGAACTCTTCCATCCCGATCCTCTCGAGTAGGTCTCTCACTGATCTAAACCAGGGGATCAAATATGTCGATGATAACTTCAGCAGCCCAATCAGAGGCTCCCGGTAGGTCGCAAGCTCGTCTACAGTCCATATCCTATGCCAAAACATTAACAATTTGTAACTTATTTTGTGCATTAGCTGCCTGTGCGCAAGATCAAGGTAGAGGGGTGTTAACGGGGTGCTGGGCGGTAAGTCAACCAAAGATCTAAGGAACCGGTTCTTAATTACAGATAAACAGTTTATGTTGCCTATACCCCAAAGCTCAGCTCCATAGAGAATACCTCCCAATACCTTGATATTATAAATTTCCAGGGTGGGGGCGAGCTGTCTAGAGCGTGTTCTGTTGTGAATTTTAGTAATGTCTGATGTATTAATTGTAATTTGGCTTTCTCAATATGTGCAGCCCAGTTGATCGTTGGTGTCAAGCGGATGCCAAGATAATCAAAGGCATCAACTCGCTCCAGCTTGCTGTTGCCGATTTGCACCAACCTTTTGGTGGAATTACCCACTCCTTTTTTAAATATCATAAACTTTGTTTTGGACTCATTTAACACCAACCCTCGGGCATCACAAAACTTTATAAAATCATTTAAAAGCTGATGTAATCCCTGCGGTGACTTAGAAATTAAAAGTGTGTCATCGGCGAAGAGTAGGGCGGGCACTCTGTTGACACCAATTTTTGGGGCGTCACAACCGTCTCTATCTAAATAGTCGACGACACAGTTGATAAAAAGAGTAAAAAGGGTGGGGGCAAGGACGCATCCCTGTCTAACTCCACACTGAACAGGGAAGGGGTCTGTAACGTTGTTGTTTTCCCCCCACCTTACTTGTGCTGTGTTGGATTGATGTAATCTGATTAAAATATTTAAAAGATTCATCGGGATACCCTGTTCCTTTAGAGTGCTCCAGAGCCTAGCACGCGGGACCAGATCGAAGGCAGACCGGAGGTCAACAAAAGCCACATAGAGCTTGCCACCCTTAACTGATACTTCCTTCCAGTATAAGCAAAGAAGGCGAAAAGCTTGGTCCAGGGTACTTATCTTTGCTCGAAAGCCCGCTTGGAAATCACTTAAAATGTGGGACTCTAGAATCCAATCCTGGATTTGTGCTAAGATTTGCTTGCAAAAAATCTTCTGTAAGGAATCAATAAGGCTGATTGGCCTATAGCTCGCTGGCTTGGCTCTGTTCCCCTTTTTGTATATTGGGACGACCTCTGTGGTGGTCCAGGAGGGGGGGATAGGAGTGCCTGCTAAGATTGAATTGGTCAGGAGATTAATGTAGGATCCCCAGAGAGCCAAGTCCTCTTTGTATAGGTCATTGGGGATTCTGTCTGGTCCAGGGGTACGAGCTGGAATTCAAGAGCGAATCGCAATTTGCATTTCTTCTATAGAAAAAACAAGATCGCCTCCCTCTTCTACAGGTGATATCCCACACTCATAGAATTCTCCCTGTGCTTCCTTGTCCCTGGATTCATACAGGGCACTAAAGTGTGCTACCCATTCCTCAGGCTGCACTGTGAAAACCAGGGCCCTCTCACTCCCCTTGAGCCAATATGCCGCCTTACTCCAAAAACTCTTGGAGTCTTTGGCTTTTAATGCGTTCCGTAGAGAGGACCACAATGTGCCCTCCCACTCTTTCTTTGCAGAGTCAATTGCCCGCCTATGATTTGCTCTGCATATATATATGCAAGCTCCTTCTTCCCCACTCCTATGTTCCAAGGAAGAGCACTCACGGGGGTGATGTCAGAATCTGTTTTATTAAGAGAAAAACAGACACGTTTCGGCTGGTGCCTTTATCGATGTTTTTAGTTTTTGCACGCCGAACGAAACAGTATTTTTTTATATACATACAAAAAACGTTATCACGTGGTATATTCAAAAACATAGATGATGGACTAATTTTTTAAGTTACTTATCGTCGCCATATTGGAACGGTGTATAATATGACATTATGTGTAGTTTTCAAAGCATTAAATATATTTTATCCTTCAACACATGGCCAAATTTATAAACAATATCATGCCGTGTATCGGCTCCACTGTCTCGTCCTTACTTTCTTGGGTGGCACTGGCAACTGTTACTGATATTATAAGGTAAATCCTATTTCAATATGTTGCCGTGTATCAGCTTTTTACCAAAGTGTGCCTCCTGAAAGGCGGCTGTGGTGATCCAACATTGCTATTTAAATTAATTAAACAGACCATCATCAGAACACATTCTCTAAATCTCATTTAGAACTTATTCTGCCATATATCGGCCTTATATTCGTTCATGTCACGTGTATGTCAAATAATTCTTACTCGGTTAATCCTGCTCATGCACAAAAACAAGTATATACATTGTATCAATACAGAAAGTTCATATTTTAACCTCCCTGTAAATGCTCACCTTCATATCAAACAGGTTCAGAGTCACCTTGTGTTGTTACTTCAATTCTTTAGGCTTTTTGGTCTTTTGAACCTTTTTAACCATTTTTAACCTTTTTTTAATCTCCAAGGTGTATAGCCAGCTCTTCCCCGCTATTCATTCCATTAGGCATTTTTGTTTGAAGGTCTATAATATATCTTGACTCTAACCTTCTAAGCTTTATAATTCTGTCGCCCCCTCTTTTGCTTAAAGGTACTGAGTCTATACCAAAATAACACAACAGATCCCTGTTGGTCTGATGTTTCTCAGCAAAGTGTCTAGCGACAGGATACGTGGCATCATTTTTTGCTATGGCACGCATATGCTCCAATATCCTGATTTTTGTGGGGTGAATGGTACTCCCTATGTATCTAAGTCCACACGGACATAAGAGACAGTATACTGCATAGGTAGTATTACAAGTTAGGAACTTATTAATTGATTTCTTCTTATTTGTTCCTGGTATGTCATATGACAATATTCTCTTCCTTTTTAGACAGGCTTTGCATTTCCCACACGGGAAAAACCCTTAATTTCCTTCAGGGTTCCCTTGGTGTTAGTCATTTTTTGTAAGTGACTCTGGACTAAATGATCTCTAATTGATCTAGCTTTTTTGAAAGCTATTTGGGGAGCAACAGGTAAGTCTGGACCAATGACTGCATCCATTTTAAGGATGTTCCAGTTCTTGCTCATTATCTTTCTCAGTTGATTGGCATCTTCTGAGAATGTAGTGATTAATCTAAACTTGGTTACCGTTTCCTCATTTAATGGTGTCTTGGTTTTCTTTTTAAACAATTCCTGTCTAGGCATCTTGATTACCTTATTCAATGTGGTCTCTAACAGTTCTGTACTGTATCCTCGCATTTTGAATCTACCACAACTTTCCTTTGCTGCTAACCTAAAGTCATCCTCCCTGGAGCAGTTCCTTTTTATTCTTAAAAATTCACCATAGGGGATACTTTTGATCAATTGGGGTGGGTGACTGCTCGCCACGTGCAGGGTAGAATTGCCCGCAGTTGGCTTGGGGTAGATGGACATGTTAAGTTGATTGTCCGCTACACTGACCTTCAGATCTAAAAAGTTAACGGTTGTGGAATCAACTTGCCCAGTAAATTGCAAATTTACACTGTTGTTATTCAAATGTGCAATAAATTCATTTGCTAAGTCTGTAGGGCCATTCCAAACTATAAACAAATCATTGATATAGCGATGCCATGCTACTACATTGTCCATCCATTTTTTATTTTCTTGCGACCAGGCCACCTGCTACTCCCACCAGCCCACGAAAAGATTTGCGTAGTTGGGGGCAAAGCAGGTGCCCATCGCTGTACCGGAAATCTGCCTATAGTAATCTTCTTCAAATAAAAAAATGTTGTGTGTTAAACAAATCTCCGTAAATTCCAACATTTTGTTATGCTCAGCAAACTTCAATGGTCGTTTGGATAAGAAATACTTAACAGCATGAAGACCTAGTTTGTGTTCTATGCAAGTATAAAGACTTGTAATGTCCAGAACAATCAATTTGTAATTAAGGTCCCACTGTAATGTTTCCATGTGACATACAAATCTTTGGTATCTTGTACATAAGATTATAACTCAGTCACAAATTTGAATAAAAAATGATCAATAAATGTAGACAGGTGCTCAGTCAAACTCCCCTGTGAAGATACAATCGGTCTACCAGGGGGTCGATCTTTATCTCTGTGGATCTTGGGAATGTGGTAAAAAGTTGGTATAATCGGGTTCAAACAACGAAGAAACAAGTATTCATCTGTTTCAAGCATGGTTTTATCATACCATGATTTAATTAATAGATGGTATTGTGTTATACTTGCATGATAGTCATCTTTAGTTATTTTTTCATAACAGTGGGTGTCCGAAAGTTGTCTTAGTGCTTCATCATAGTATTGTTCCCTGGTCTGTATGACAATGTTGCCGCCTTTGTCTGAAGGCTTGCATATTATAGACTCATCCTTGCTTAAGTTGATCAATGCCCGGTAATTGAGGCAAAAATTGCGATGTGGGCTTGAAGGGATTGCCTTCACTTTCTTGATCAATTCCCAGTCTGCTAGCCCGTTCCGCCATATCCATGGTGCTGGTATCATCCTCCCCTTCCTCGGTGCACAGTGCCTCCATAGCTTCCAATGCGAGTAAGTCATCACAGGTTAGTTCGTCAGTTGCACTTTGTAGGTTTGGCGACTATGGGTTTCAATTTAAAATACTTGTGAAGCTTACATTTTCTAGTTAACTTAAACAGGTCGATACGTGTTTGAGTGTATTCTAACCTGTTGGTTGGACAGAACGTCAGACCTAACCTTAGTACTGATTCTTCATCACTCGTTAGTATCCTTGGAGTGAGATTGATAATGGTAAGGTTTTCTACTTGCGTACATTGCCCCTTTTGCTGTGTGTCACCCATGGTGATATATTTGTTTCTCTGACTCCAGCCGCCCCTCCTTGTTTTTTTGCGGCTCTTTCCGGTGGTTTGCTTCTTCCACCTCTCATCCATGTTTGACGCATGAGTCGAATTTCCTCCTGAAAAGGGGTCTTCATTCGACAATCTGTTGATGTGCTGGCCCCTTCCTCTCCTGAGGATTCATTTGGTGTTATGTCTGATTCCGATGTTTCTACTCGTTCAGCATTAGGTGCAACTAGTTTGGAGATTAGTTCCTTTCTTGGTCCATCGTAATTTTTCGCAAAAGTTAGTATGCGGCCTTGAGCGTTATCTCGCTCGTCTCTTTCGAACTTTTCCTGTTTCCTTTGCTTGATTTTTAGTTCATATTTGAATAGGCTTTTCTTCATTCGATCCCTTAGTTCCTCCATCTTGGTCTTGTCTTCTTCCTTTGCTATTTCCATTTCCATCTTGTCAATTTCTTGTAGCGCCTTGTCCCTGTCACTCCAAGCGAATGTTATCAAAATTATAAGCATCCCTTTGCTTGATTGGGCTATGTGCTCTGCCCATTCATCCAGCAACAGTGGGTCAGGGTTCTCGTAGGCGGGAATGGTATATATTCGTAGTCCCCTCGGGACTCGATTTACGTCCACATAGCTCTGGAGGGAGGTTGCCTCTCACCACTTCCTCATCTCCCGTTCGTAGAGCCTTTCAAGACTGGTGAATTTGGATACCAGGTTAGTAATTCCTGCCAGATTTTTTGTTTTGGATGTTTGTGCAGGCGCAGGATTCTTTTTGAACATATCTAATGCAGTATTGCGGCGTGCCGATTCGTCGAACATTATGTTGCTCTATGACCGTGAGCCTGTGCTTCTCACGGTTAAGATTATTTGGACCCTTCGTTTCTACCCCCTCGTCCTGTCGGAAATGTCAAAGACGCAATACACAATTGTACCACTTACCGGCTTCGTTGTATCGGTGCTTCGGTGTGTCCACTGACCCACTTGTTGCCGTTCCTCGAAACCGGCAATATGCCTCCGACGGTGCCACCATGTATTAAATCTCCGCTCCAATACTAATTAACAAGTTATTAAACGTAATCTGTGAATAACTAATACGCACCACATGAACACACAGGTTAGTGAAGCTTGCTTATGTGTGTACTAACGCGGATAACAATGAAAACGGACTAATACCGCTTTAAACGGGGAAACTATAGTGCGCATGCGTCAACTGCACCTACGCAATATGACGAGCTAACGCTTGGAGGGAAATTCTAGCGCATGAGCAGAAGACACTAAAATGGAGTCTTGAAGACTCGCGTGCATGGCATCTGCTTAGCTGAAACTAAAACCAGCTATTTTATTAATGCTAATGCGGGAGAAGTATTAATAAGTAAACGGGAATAGAGTAGAGGTGGGAGGTATACAGTGAGACCATTTATTTTGTGAAAATAACGTTTGTCTTTTGACTTTATTATTAGTGCACATTTGGGCCTCTCTTGTATAACCGGAGTGGATGAAATGACATGATGCCTGCGCATGCTCATTGAGTGAAGTCATGAAGGTCAATGACAGAACATTTGAACGGAAGCCAAATTGGAGTGCCAATACCCTGGGAAGGGATGGTGAAAAGTTCAGCAATGAGGTGTTCTATTCTTCGTAGTGTCATTAATGTTTCAAAAAGATACATGTAGTGGATGGGAATAAAGTTTTGAATAAAAAATTAAGGGGATGGGTTTGCGAACAATGGTTTAACAGAATAAAGTGACATGTAAGCATGGTGTGATGGAGCTTCCCCCCTTGCCTGACCAATTAGATTTCGTATATTTGCGATATTGAAACTTTAGTGGTGGAACGTGAAGAAATGAAGGTATAATTAAGGTAGCTTTAGTTAGTTAGAAAGAAGAAGGGGACGCAGAGCTCGGGATGCTGTCTGGGAGTGGAGATGCTGTTGCTAGGGGAGATGCTGATGAAGAATCGAATGCAGACGCTGAAGAAGAACTTTCTATCCTAACTTAATTGGGTTAGATCAGAAGATCGCGGAAGAATCTCGAGGAGGAAGAGAGTGTCAGAGAGGGTGCGGCGCAATCGTCGGTATTCTAGAGAGGTCAACTATCCTGTCCTGAATCCTGTCCTGAAGTCTTTGTCTCCTGACCTATCCCGGGGGACCCTTACCAGCCCTTTGGCCAGGGGGTTGGTCTTTCACACCATTCTTGGTAACTATAATTTCACGTTATTTCCAAATGTTCTTTTCTCTCTGTCCTCTCCCTTTCTGAGCATTAATTATTGTATGAGTACGAAGTACATGCTTGATGTTTAATCAATTGAATTTCTCTCCTAAGAATGATGGTGACTGCACTGTATTTTTTAAATGGTTCACATGCATTTAATTTAGATAAAGAATTAAAAAACTTCCTGAGTCTGTGATCATTTTCTTCAAATAAAATAGTTAAGGGATAGTTAATTATCACCATCAACTAGTTCAACTAATGGTCCATCTACCAGAGGAAAGAACTTTTTGATCAGTGAAAGGTTAGTTAGGAAAATTAAATAACTAAACCTGAACATTGTGAAGTACAAATAAAAACTTTGACCATTCCAGGGGCTTACTCAAATGTGTGTGTTTTTATGGGCCCAGGTGAGTATATGGTAGTGGAGTATCTGTTGTTGGTATACCGCTGGATCAGTTTTCTGGTAGCAGAGCTATGGTTATTATTGACTAGTTTGGTGATAAATATTGGTTATTGATTTATGTTTAACAAAAGAGTTAGCGTCTTGTTTTATGTTGTCCAGAATCCCGGGAAAATAGATAGCGGGTGGTGACAGAAGCCACACTGCAGTGAGGTTACTCGTCTGTTGGAATAATACTGAGAAGCTACGCAGGGCTGGCAGTATTAAACTAGGGACTATTTCGTATAAAAGTAGATTACGAATGATGGCGAAAGGGGTTCGCTGGTGAAACTTTAGTCTCATTTCCCAATACGGGTGACACTGGAGAAGTAACAGGTTCTCCTGAACTTGAATGAAGAGTAAACAGGGGTTTTACTCGCAGTAGAAGAAGAGTAGGGGTGGGCGGAATTTGCGTAGTCGCGCTACGCAAAGCTCCGCGAAACGGTAAAAAATCTCCGCGAGCACGCAAAAGTTCCGCGAACACGCTGAAATGCTTGTTCCGCCCGTTCGCGATGCTTTTTTCCTGTTCGCGAACCCTGTTTGCGTGCTCGGGTAGAAATATCTCGCGAACACGCATTTTGAAAGCGCGAACAAGCAAAAAATTCTGCGAAGCCGCGGATCGCGGAATTTTTGGCAATTCCGCGTTCACCGCGGAACGCGAAATTACCCAAATTCCACGAGCGGAACGGAATTTACCGCCCAGGCCTAAAGAACAGTAATTCTGAAACTCAAGAATAAGTTGGAAATCTATCCTTTTGTTTAGTGGAACAGACAGAGTATCGAATGTTTTTTATGTTGTTATTAACGAAGAATTTAATGAAAAGTATTAAGAAATAAGTTTTCGTATTACCTTGTGAAGGGAGGGTAAGTCGCCGGAGTTATACTGACGTCACAGATAGCCGCTCTGGGATTGGTTGAAACAGCGGGCGTGAAACAGAAGCACATTGTAAAGGAGGGGTTAGTAGTGAGGAGTAAAACTGTCGTCACAAAAGGCCGCACTGGCATTGGTCAAAACACGAGCGTGAGCCTGAGTCTAATTGGTTGTTAGATAAAAGCCGCGTTGGGATTGGTCGAAAAGGAATTGTATGTTGAGTCCTGATTTGACTGCGGGTGTGAGTCGTGCTGACATAGGACACGATGTAGGTAATAGAGCTAGAAGATATACGGAAGACTCTTTCCTATAACGACCCTCTGAAATGTTTGGAAGACAAAGGAAAATGACATTAATGAAGAAAATTAAAAATTTCTTTAAAAAAGACAAGCCTGTAATGACTAGAGAGGGAATTCCTATTCCGCCACCCAAAACCCCTGCTTCATTTATGATGATGGAGAAAGGATATCACACGTGTCTATGGTTGGAGAATTGGGTGGAATAAAATAAAGGTGATGGTGTTTTGGCTTTTCCGGAGCATGGTACTTTTAATTTAAAGATACTTCAGAATTTGAGAGATAGAATGAATAAGTTAGAACCTAATCCTAGAATGACACAGTATGAAGCTTTGGAAGAATGGGAAATTGAGGCATTTGATCGTGAAAAATACAGATGTGGTCGGAGATTTAGAGGATTTTTACCTAGGTGTCCGTATGAATCAAATAGTGATCAAATGAAGCGTTGGAGAAGAGCTGTGGTGACCGAGGGTTTATATCCAGTATTAATGGCTGAAGAACAATCGGGAGGAAAGTGTAAGGAAAAAACGAAACACATGAATACGACAGGTTATGGTGAATCAAATGATGAGCTATTAGAGGATATTTTGGTTAAAAACCCTCCACCGTACCAAGAAGCACCTAGTAAGGTTACCCCAAGTGCACCGATGATAGGAATGCCTTTAACCCCACAAATCTTACATGATGTATCACTTAATAGGGTGTTGCAGGATAATAAGAGAGAAGCTTTAAATAAAACTAGAGAAGAATTAGTTCAAAAAGTAAGCCAATTGAATTTAAATGCTGAAGCTTTGACAGTACCAGTGACTATTGGTCCTGTTATCCCATTATATGGAGATAAAAAGACTTGCCAGAAACCTCAAACTGTGACAATTCCGTTAACGAGTCCCAGAAGAGAAGTAATAATTACGGATGATCAGACTAGTGAAAGTGAATCAGTAATTTCATTAATGGATCTCCTGAATGTAGAACCTTTAACTGAGACTCCGAAGAGAATTATACCTGCAAATTTGAGAGAAAAGAGATCTTTGTTCCTATAGGAACTGGAAGTTCAACAGTAGTTACCCCTGAAGATATAGAGAGGTGGGCACAGGAAATAGACAATCGAAACCCACAACCAAAGATTCTAGATATCAGAAAATTGAAAGTAGAGTTGGAAGAAATGATAACTGGCAATATGAGCATAGAAAGATTGAACGTTTATAATGATGAGGAGTTATTATTCTTATGTAAGAGTATAACCAGAAGAGCAAGAGTATTTGATGAGAGATTAACAGAAGTAGCCTCAGAGATTGGAATAGATATAGGGAAATCGAAACTGTTGCAGAAACCATATCGAGTGAATTTTACTGCCAAAGATTTAGAAAGTGTAAATGCTTCTGGTAAGAGACTGCAAATAAAAGAGTTGATGAATATTTTGCGAAAATGGGGAGACATTGACAAATGGAGAATCAGGTGGATAAGAAAGAAAGAAGAAGTACAGGCGAGAGAAGCATCATCTGCATTTCCAGTGAGAGAATCAGATAAGGTTGAGAAATTGTGTCCAATGAGAGAAGTTCCTGGTGGTGGATATGTTCATGTTCCCTGGAGTAGACAGGATATTTTGTCATTTACAAATGATTTTCCCAGATTAAGAGAAAAGCCAGTTGAATGGTATAAACAGGTGGAAAGATTTGTAAAGGTTTCAAAGGTTTTGTTGAAGGATCTGGATGGGTTGTTTGATATTGTAGTACCTGCTGATTTGTGGACAGAGTGTAAGGTCACAGTTGATTGGCCAAGTGAGGAGTATGCTAGAGACTCGAAGACAGGAGCACCCTCAGAAGAGGTGATGAAGAAATATCACCAAGTAATTACTTACCTGAAAGGAAAAATCCCTCCTAAAGAAACAGATTGGGTAAAAATAGATAGAACGACCCAAGAGCCAAATGAGTCCGTGCATGCATATTATGAACGGTTAGTACAAGTGTTTAAGCAGTATAGTGGTTTTGAGAACATTGGTGATAAAGATATGGGGCATTTTGTGTATCGGTTTGTGTATGGATTGAAACCGGAGATTAGTCAGATGATTCATCAGCACATGTTGTGCTGGCAGAGTAAGTCGATTGATGAAATTCTGAAATATGCTAAGTATTGCGGTGATGATATTGAGGCAAGGCGTAGAAAGCTAAAGGAGAAAATGATGTGGGCACAAGTAAAATTTGCAGAACAGTAGGAGAATTAAATAAATACCCAGACTGATAATCAGATAAAAGAACAGAGTCAGAATGATCAAGCGGTGAATGGTGGTAAATTAAGAGGACAAATGAATAGAGAGGAAGTGAAGAAGAAGTTTCCTTGTCATGCATGCGGAAAGCTTGGACATTGGAAGAACGAGTGTAAGAGTATTCAGAATAATAATGGGCCAAACCAAAATTTAATTTCACAGATGCAGAATGAAGTACTTATGAATCAGCCGCAGCAGGTAGTTACTCCACAGTATCAGGTGCCACCAGCTCCTATGCCAAACTTTGTGAATCCACAAAAATACAGTGCAAACACCGGATTTCACGGAGAAAGTGGTAAGAATAACAGAGTGGTTACACAATATTTTTTGCAGAATGATGAAGAAAATTCAGACTATGTGCAATGACGGTGCCTGAGGGGGGGGGGGGAAGAGGAGTGAGTGCTTGGCGCATCCTTGCCGGTAGATCAGACAGGTCCATTTATTGATGGGAAAGTGGAAGGTAAAGATATCACTTGGATACTGGTGCTACCCGGTCTACTGTGAGAACAGCAGACATCCCAAACCTACCCCTCTCTGGAGAATCTATCCATGTTGTAGGAGTGTCAAATCAACAGATTAGAACCCCAATCACAAAACCAATGGAGGTACATATCGGAAATTTTAAAGATATGCATCGGTTTGTAGTTTGCGATTCCAGTCCAGTAAATCTGTTGGGAAGAGATCTATTGTACAAGATGAACTGCACAATCTATTGTACACCTGATGGTGTCGCTTTCCAAACCCCTGATGAAGATGTTATATACAAAATTATGCTAGCTAAACAAGGTACAGAGGTAGACGAGATGTTTTCATTGATAGCTGAAAGTGAATTGCCGGAAGAGTTGAAAACTACAGTGAATCCAGAAGTGTGGGATTTTACAGGAAAAGATATTGGGTTGATGACAAATGTAGATCCAATTAAAGTGACGGTGAAAGAAGGTGCAGCTTACCCAAACACACGACAGTACAAAGTGAGTCCAGAAGGGAAAGCAGGAATTGCTCCAGAAATTGACCGAATGATTAAACAGGGCATTTTAAAAGAAATAATGAGTAGTCCTTGTAATTCGCCAATCATGGGACTCAAAAAGCCTAGTGGTAAATACAGGATAGTGCAGGACTTGCGAAAAATTAACAAAATTGTAGTGCCTTGTTGTCCAGTAGTGCCAAATCCAGCAGTGA
This sequence comes from Calotriton arnoldi, assembly GCA_963921515.1. NCBI lineage: Eukaryota > Metazoa > Chordata > Amphibia > Caudata > Salamandridae > Calotriton > Calotriton arnoldi. The sequence continues at coordinate 508,126 of CAWUFW010012397.1, forward strand.
TCCTTTATCAGATACCCTGGAATGCAGGTTGGTTTACAGTAATTGATTTGTGCCAAGCATTATTTTCTATTCCTTTGCACCCAGACAGCCAGTATCTCTTCGCCTTCCGGTTTGAGGATCGTATTTTGGCATGGTGCCGAGTTCCTCAAGGGTACACAGAGAGTCCCTCAATTTTCAATCAGATACTGAAAAAGTGTCTGGAGTCATTGATTATGCCCGGGAAATCAGTTCTGGTTCAGTATATTGATGACCTATTGGTGGCATCAAAAACACGAGAAGATTCTGTCACTGACACAATTGCATTACTGAACCATTTGGCCGAAGGAGGACACAAGGTGTCTCCAGAAAAATTGCAGTTCTGTCAACAAGAAGTTAGCTATTTAGGGCATAAAATAGAAAGAGGAGTTAGAAAAGTGACACCAGAAAGAATAAAAATAATCAAAGAAATGCAGCTACCTCAGACACGGAAGGAGATGAGGATGTTTCTGGGAGTGGTTGGGTACTGTAGGCAGTGGATAAATGGTGTCTCCATGCTAGCAAAACCATTGATACAATTAACTCGAAAAAGAGCAAAAGATCCAATTGATTGGAATGATGAATGTTTGGAAGCCTTTGTAAAACTACGAAACTGTTTATGTGAGGCCCCTGCTTTTGGCTTGCCTGATTATTCACAAGAATTTGCGCTGTATTGTTGTGAAAGAGAAAATTGTGCACTTTCAGTTTTAACACAGAGACATGGACTGAGCCGACGTCCAGTGGCGTATTTCTCTGCCACCTTGGATCCAGTGGCCTCAGCCTTACCTGGCTGCTTAAAAGCAGTAGCTGCTACTTGTATGAGTCTGGAACAAAGTGAGTCAATTGTGATGGGACATTCTGTAAAAGTCTATGTTCCACACTCAGTTGAGATTCTTTTGACAAGAATGCGAACACAACATCTCACTCCTAGTCGGCTGACTAAGTATGAGAGAGTGATTTTAGAAGCAGAAAATGTGACAGTGATAAGATGTACAATAATGAATCCTGCCACATTACTACCAGACCCATGTTGTGAAGAAGTGAGAGATGAGATTGATCATGAATGTCTAGATGTGACTGAATTGTGTACTAAGCCCCGCCCAGACATAAAAGAAACACCATTGAAGGAATCTGATCATGAATTATTCGTGAATGGGTCATGTTTAAGAACAGAAGAAGGTGGATTAAGTGCTGCATATGCTGTATGTAAAATGATAGGGGTAGTTGAAGCATCCTGTTTACCGGGAGTCAAGTCTGCACAAGTAGCCGAATTGGTGGCCTTAACCAAGGCATGCAAAAAAGGGAAAAATTGGAGAATAACCATATTTACGGACAGTCAATATGGTTTCGGGGTTGTGCATGATTTTGGCCAACTCTGGATGCAGAGGGGATTTCTGACTTCCTCAGGGTCTCCTATCAGAAATAGTAAAAATGTAAAGGATTTGTTGTAAGCATTACAATTGCCAAAAGAAGTAGCAGTTGTCAAATGCACTGCACATCAGTCAGGAAATGACTATGTGGCGGCCGGTAATAGATATGGCGACCAAATTGCTCGATACTGTGCAGGAAATACAATGTCAATCAACAAAAATATTGAAACGGGTGAAACCAGCTGCCAACTTATGTTTTTCTCAGTTCCACAAACATGGGATGAGGTCAGACAGTTACAAGAAGAAGTTGAGGAAAAGGAAAAGGAGATTTGGATAAAATCAAGTTGTACAAAAAGGACAGAAGATGAAGTGTGGGTGTACATAGATGGTAGACCAGTCATGCCAGACTGTCTACTTTCTCAAATGGCAAGAGTATACCATGGGACAACACACATTGGCAGGGATTCAATGATTAGATTATTCAGACAATGTTGGTACAATCCAAACTTTAGGGTAGTCGCAGAGAGCCTTTGCCAAAGATGCTTAATCTGTCAGCAGCAGAACCCAGGCAGGAAGACAGTGGTTAGTTGGAAAAAATTGGAAAGGAAGAAGGACCCTTCACCAGATTGCAGTTAGATTTAATTGAATTACCTCCTTGCAATGGACTGAAATATTTACTTGTCATAGTGTGCCTGTTCTCAAGATGGGTAGAGGCATACCCCACTAGAAGAAATGACAGTCTCACAGTTGCTAAACTACTATTGAGGGAGTTGATTCCTCGTTTTGGTTTTCCAGTCACTTTGGAATCAGATGGAGGACCTCATTTTAATAATGAGATAATTCGATTAATCTGTGCTGCATTTAACATTGAACAAAAACTGCACTGTGCTTATCGTCCAGAGGCTTCTGGAATAGTGGAACAGCTTAATGGCACAATCAAATCAAGATTAGGGAAGGTGTGCGCATCCACAATGCTGAAATGGCCAGATACATTGCCTCTTGTACTGATGGGTCTCAGAAGTATTCCTGACAGAAAAACGGGATTGAGTCCACACGAGGTACTCATGGGAAGGGCAATGAGACAAGCATTTATTCCTGGAAATAAATTGATGAATATAACTGATGATCTGGTGTTGGACTAATGCAAAGGATTGGCTGAAATGGTGCGTTATGTCTCTCATCAAGTTGGAGAAGACGCAGTTGAAAGACAACCAGACCAAGCGCATGATTTGAATCCTGGAGACTGGGTGTTAGTGAAGAAACACGCAAGGAAGTCGTGTCTAGCACCCAGGTGGGATAAACCACGTCAAGTCATACTAGTCACTACCACAGCAGTGAAGTGTGCAGGTTTACCCAATTGGATTCATGCTAGCCATACCAAAAGAGTTCCGAGTCCATCTGAACAACAAGAACAGCCACTGACTGAACAAGCTGAGACATCAGAAGATGAAAGTTGTGAAGCAGAAGAATCTAGAGTAATAGATTCTGAAAGACAACTATATGACAAGCAGCCAAGTACAAGTCAGGAAGAATGGATACCAGTGATTGAAATATCCGATGCTGTTGTCAAAACAAGAAGAACAACTGAATTAAAAAAACAGAAAGATAGAGAGGAAAAGTCAGGGAAAGAAGAACACACTTAGGTAGAAATAAACAAAGCTATTCAGAAACCTGAGCAAGGAAAAGTAGATCTAGAAGAACAAGTTCAGGCAGAAGAAAAACAAATTGAAATAAGACCTGAACAGGATCAGATAGATCTAGAAGAACAAGTTCAGGCTGAAGAAGAACAAACTGTAATCAGACCTGAACAGGTGCAAGTAGAGGAAGATCCAAATACAGAAAATACAGAACAAAGACAATCAAAAAGAGAAGAAGAACAAGAACAGATTGTACCCAGATTAAGTGAAAATAAAAGAACTTTAGAAGGAGACGGAGAAGGTGAAAGTGCAGTCCAGGTCAAAAGAGTTAGAAAAGGAGACAATTGGCCTGCAGGAGTGAAGAGACTAAAATATCATCTAAGAAAATAAGAAAAGAAATCAGAGCAAGTAAATGAAGTTACGAGTCAGACGCAATCTAAACAAACCTTAGTAGTACTTACGCGAAGAAGTCCAAGATCAAGAATTCTGAACAGAAAATACAGGACCCCTGAGTGGACCTACGTTATACTTGAAGAATTTGAAAACTTAGATTTATGTGAAGAATCGGAAAGAGTTCATGTTGCACAGATTGATGAAAGCAAATTAAGACCTCCTTAAAATAAAAGACTGGATTTTAAGAAAAAATGTAGACAAAGAAAGAAAAAAAAAGAGAGAAGAAATTTTCTCTGATTAAAATGGCAGGAGTTGAAGACACTGAAAGACCGAAACGGAGTTTTAAAAGAAAATGCTTAAGATTTTGCTTATGTAGTGTTTTATTAATGGTATTAGTATGGTTATTTCTAACAATAGGAGTACCTTTGTTAATGGGAACAAGTAACAAGAATAGTACAAATATTAGTGAGAAAGCAAATAGAGTAAAGGGAAATAAAATAGAAATAGGGGTAGAAGATGAGATAAACTATCATAATGAATCAGACAATGATTCGTCTTTAAATGTGTTTACTAAATTGTTATTTCAGTATGTTAATACAATGGAGATTAATAATTGTTATGTTTGTATGAAGATACCCTCATCAGTGTCAGAAGGGGTGACCTATCACCATATACCTCTAACATATGGTGTATCATGTAGTGTCTTATCAAGTTTATTTTACGTAACAGGGAAACTTCAGTATTTTTATTCAAACTTAGATGTAGTGTTTTCAGAATTGCCTATTAGAAAGAATATGAATCCAGTAGTTAGTAGTAAAAATGCACAGTTCATGGGTGAATTCTTCCTAACAATGAGCTTAGTAGACATAGCACGAGCACACAAAGATAACCTAACATGTATATTACGTGAAGAAGAAAAAGAGTTTTTGAATTTAGTAGAAGAAAGGAGACAGGATTTAACAAAGAAAGCTGCTGAACAGAAATCCCATGTACCTCCATGGGCTGAGAAAGAGGGAATTTATGCAAAAGGCGAAGCTCATGCTGCGATCTCCCTAGACTTTGTGAAAAGGGGAAAATTCTGCCTCCATAGGTTAAAGACAGATTATAATAACAATTTCATTGGTTCCAGTGAATGTAAACACAACGTCCTAATTTTAGGAGGCTGGGGACTAAAAGGGGGAACTGATCCTGTGTTTCCAGGAGTTTATTATGTATGTGGGAATAATGCTTATTATAAGTTACCTGCAAGATGGTATGGGAGTTGTTATTTTGGAATAGTTTTGTCCAAAGATCTACCATGTAGACAGAATCAATGGAATCAATGAAACTTCTAATGGACTAACACGGAGAAGAAGAGCTAGTTTTTCTGAAATAGTAGGTGATATATTTAGTGCATTGATACCCTCAGTTGGAGTCATTCTAAATTCACGTAAGATTTGCAAATTGTCAACCATAGTTGATCGTCTTTCTACAGATACTGCCGGAGGAGTCTTAATGATTAATACCGAGATGGTTGCAATAAGGTCTATGGTTTCACAAAATCATCTTGCTCTTGATATTTTATTGGCAAAAGAGGGAGGAGTCTGTGGTATGTTGAAAATTCAACATTGCTGCACTTATATTCCGGACAAAAGTAAGGAAATTAATGGGTATATTGAAAATATTACAAGAATGCATAATGACTTGACCCAACTGGAGGTTGACAGTGTATAGGGAAGATTAACAAAAAGTATAACATCAATAGGGAATTGGTTTACTAATTTTGGGAAAAGTTTTCTAGGTCAAATAATCTTACCAGTAATCGTGATAATAACAATAGTAATGACAGTAATGATCACATGTAAATGTTGCAGAAGCGAGGGAAAGGGAAGAATACATTTAGAAAGAGAAGGGAGAGGAAAGAAACGAAAGAGGGAATATGAAGAAATTCAATTAGAGGAAATGAAAGGAAAGCTATACAAAAAGATGAAAGACTTAGAAGGGAAAGAAGTAACTGATGAAATGAGGAGAGAAAAAGAAGAAAACTGAGATATGCTAAAGTTGGCATCTGGGAAGGGATGGGTAATTTTGTGATGGCTCAAAATGCCATCAGAGAGGGGATTGATGGAGCAAGGTCTCGTAAGAAAGAGACTTGCTCGGAGGCAATCCGCTCGTTGAACTCATTAAAAAGTTATTAAACGTAGTCTGTGAATAACTAATACACACCACATGAACACGCGGGTTAGTGAAGCTTGCTTATGTGTGTACTAACGCAGATAACAATGAAAACGGACTAATACCGCTTTAAACGGGGAAACTATAGTGCACATGCGTCAACTGCACCTACGCAATATGACGAGCTAACGCTTGGAGGGAAATTCTAGCGCATGAGCAGAAGACACTAAAATGGAGTCTTGAAGACTCGCGTGCATGGCATCTGCTTAGCTGAAACTAAAACCAGCTATTTTATTAATGCTAATGCAGGAGAAGTATTAATAAGTAAACGGGAATAGAGTAGAGGTGGGAGGTATACAGTGAGACCATTTATTTTGTGAAAATAACGTTTGTCTTTTGACTTTATTATTAGTGCGCATTTGGGCCTCTCTTGTATAACCGGAGTGGATGAAATGACGTGATGCCTGCGCATGCTCATTGAGTGAAGTCATGAAGGTCAATGACAGAACATTTGAACGGAAGCCAAATTGGTGTGCCAATACCCTGGGAACGGATGGTCAAAAGTTCAGCAATGAGATGTTCTATTCTTCGTAGTGTCATTAATGTTTTAAAAAGATACATGTAGTGGATGGGAATAAAGTTTTGAATACAAAATTAAGGGGATGGGTTTGCGAACAATGGTTTAACAGAATAAAGTGACATGTAAGCATGGTGTGATGGAGCTTCCCCCCTTGCCTGACCAATTAGATTTCGTATATTTACGATATTGAAACTTTAGTGGGTGGAACGTGAAGAAACAAAGGTATAATTAAGGTAGCTTTAGTTAGTTAGAAAGAAGAAGGGGACGCAGAGCTCGGGATGCTGTCTGGGAGTCGGGATGCTGTTGCTAGGGGAGATGCTGTGAGATGCTGATGAAGAATCGAATGTAGACGCTGAAGAAGAACTTTCTATCCTAACTTAATTGGGTTAGATCAGAAGATCGCAGAAGAATCTCGAGGAGGAAGAAGTGTCAGAGAGGGGTGCGGCGCAATCGTCGGTATTCTAGGGAGGTCAACTATCCAGTCCTGAATTCTGTCCTGAAGTCTTTGTCTCCTGACCTATCCTGGGGGACCCTTACCAGCCCTTTGGCCAGGGGGTTGGTCTTTCACACCATTCTTGGTAACTATAATTTCACGTTATTTGCAAATGTTCTTTTCTCTCTGTCCTCTCCCTTTCTGAGCATTGATTGTTGTATGAGTCCGAAGTACATGCTTGATGTTTAATCAATTGAATTTCTCTCCTAAGAATGATGGTGACTGCACTGTATTTTTGAAATGGTTCACATGCATTTAATTTAGATAAAGAATTTAAAAACTTCCTGAGTCTGTGATCATTTTCTTCAAATAAAATAGTTAAGGGATAGTTAATTATCACCATCAACTAGTTCAACTAATGGTCCATCGACCAGAGGAAAGAACTTTTTGATCAGTGAAAGGTTAGTTAGGAAAATTACATAACTAAACCTGAACATTGTGAAGTACAAATAAAAACTTTGACCATTCCAGCGGTTTACTCAAATGTGTGTGTTTTTATGGGCCCAGGTGAGTATATGGTAGTGGAGTATCTGTTGTTGGTATACCGCTGGATCAGTATCTTACCAATATCAACTGACTTGATATTCATCCTTGTAGGGTTCAAAAACATTAAACTAGACTTTTTTTTCTTCGTGAAAGCTGCTAATGTGTTGCATTTGCTTCAAAAGGATACAAAACGTTTGCTATAATTAAATCTCTATCGCGCTCCAACATGTATTTTGTTTCAGAATTAAGGAGCCACCAGAGACTGGTCAAGGAAAGGGTAAGAAAAATGGTCTGTGAGTTGGTATAAGCAATAATATATGTCTAGCCACTAAATTAAGAGTGTTCCTGATTGACAAATCAAGGCTAGATCATGTTATTGCGTAGAGCTTAAATAGGAGGCTTGCAAGCCTCACTCCTCATATTGGCCTAAAAATCACAATAGTAGTCAGAAGATATGTTTTGTGTTATGTTAATTTTGAAGTTTGGAATTGTTTGAGCTAATTGTCTGGTTAGCTATGATCATGAACTAGATCTCTTTGAAACTAGATACGCGACTCAGAACAACTTATTATTTGGTATACCCTTTTAAAATATATCTGGAAAGACTATTCTGTTGATACAAGAAACTCAGTTCCTCTTTTGGATACCCCCACACATCAATCTAATCCGATTGTGTCAAAAGTGCATATAACAAAATGCATATAAAACAATTGATACCCTAGCAGTTCCTTCTTTTTGTGGTGTGTACATATTTTGATCCACCCTCTGTAGCTGGTTGTCCTGTGCATGTATATGGCCTAAAGACAAAAGGTAACTTTCTACATAAGGTGGTACTTGATTGCAGCACCCAGTTCACTGTATAATGTCATTAGTACTTTCATCTAAAGATGTGATGCCCACATTTGCTGCTCTTCCATACATTTGATTGATTCGCCTGCCAAATTGAGATTAAAGATCCACTCTTACTTTACATTTAATTGGCATGAGATCTATGGCCAGACATTGATTGGCCATAAAAAAGTCTTTTCAAATTCCATAGGTGCGGCAAGTTCAAATGTTATTACTCAAAACTGTAAATCACAGTACTTCCTCCAACAGTGAGACCAAGGTAAAATAGACTATATATGTGGAGCCGAAGCACATAAAAAAGAATGGGAATGGGAGATTTTTTCTGAGACAAGGGACGCTTGGCCCCTCAGTACAAGACTGCATAAAAATGATGCATTAATAGTGTTCTACATTTGGCTACACTACAGGGTACAGTAATTACCAAGCAGGGCATTCAGTGAGTCCAAAAAGTGCAGGATCCTTAAAGGGGAATATTCAAAAAGGTGCGACTAGGAGTCTTTTTAACGAGTTTGGCCTATCTAAATAAGGGCATGGCATAAATCAAGTGAATTGCGAATCCTGTGCCTCACAAATTCATAAAGTCTAATTTGACAAACAATAACTGAAATTAGCCAGCAACAGCATACTTACTTATCAGAAGTAGTAAAACACATCACAAGGCACATGTAAAGTTCTGTGGAGCAAAGCAATTCATTTACGATTACTGTAATCAGCAAAAATCATAGAAATATATTTCAGAACTTAGCAAGATAAGATAATCATTGTGTCTATTTTGCTTGGGCTTCTCACAATACCATTTATCAACTGACTGTCTCCCCTTTGCTAGCCAAATCTTTACCTATGGGTTTGCTACAGGCGTTTGAACTGGGAGACGATTGAGCTTCGCAAATAACTATACCCCTACACTGCTGATGTTAATCAACATTAAATTGTGACCCCAAGTGCTCAGAGTAAGCATTACGCAATTGTTCCTCAGGATGCCTTCCACACCACAATACGAAATCCTACAAACCACTGTTTTCCAACCTTAAACAAACCCAGCTCAAGTAGCTGTTCACATAACAATGCTAGTCCAGCATGGAGTTTCTATTTAAAAGACATTGAGCAAATAGATGTTCTGGAGGGTTACAGCAAAGAACAGGACACACTTTAGAGCCTCCAAGGGTAGTAAATAATGCCAATAAAATACAATATGTTGCAATGGTTGAAAAGAGTTTTGTCAGAGAAGAGACGTTACAACTTTGGCCAACACACAATGTTCTTCTGTGTGTTTTTGCTGCCACTTGAAAAGCACTAATATTGCTGCCCTGTCTCGGCCCCTGGGCTTCTGTTCCACACATATGGCCGGGGGGGGGGGGTGTAAAACGCTTGCCATCTTCTGTTAGTGATATACTACACAATCTCTCTGAGATTCTGGACGTTGAAAGGGCACCACACTGCAGATGAGCAACTAAACACTGAATAATAGTAATGCAGCCAAGGTTCATAGGGCAGAATTAACCTTTACCTATTTTAAGAAAAAAAGTCACATTTTGCTCTTTTTTAGAATTGGTCCCAGACTTGCTGTGGAGGTTGGTTTTAGAAATAATGGAAAGAGAAAACTATGTCCACTTCCACTATGGTATTTCCATATCAGGCCCAGAGTTTCTGATCTAATGATCAGAGTTCTTCCTTTCACAAATAAATTATTTCCCTTCCTATCTCACACAGGTCTCAGAAAAGGGTAGTAGGCCCGACCAGCAGTGTAGTTTCAAAGAAATAATAAATCAGCCAAACTGCCGACAAGTTTTCCAGTGTAATGTCCATGGAGAACAAATGGTGCAAGAGCAAAAGAAGACAGGGTTTGCTAGTTTGGTGTTAGATACGGAAGATAGCACTAGTGTGACTTTAAAACAAGATCCCAGTCCCTTGCTTTCCTGTTTTCCTCTTCCGGTGCAGGTTTAACAGGTCCTGAGGAAGTGTATGATGAGCCAGCCAACCATCTCTCTTCTTATCAATCACTCAGGGAAAGATTTTGTTTGTCCCACCAGCTCAGTGAATTAAGGGGAGGAATGTAGGGCCCAAAAGGGGCCCAGAGGAATATGCTTTTATGGTCAAACCAACTAGGCAGGTTACAAAAGACATATGGGTTTGAAGCCTGCCCATTACATACCATCGGTTGGCAATATTGTCACTCATTTGCTTGCTTCTTCTTCAATGGCTTGTCTTGTCCTTCTTGTGTCTATCTCTCCCCTGGAGCATAGCTTCTTTACTTGTGTTCTTCCCCTCCTCACTTTTAGGAAACTACCTATTTCATTCTGCTTAGGACTCCACAGAAATGCATGTGTTATCCAGGGATCTCCCCCAAATGCTTCTCTCCCCCACAGATGTGCTTGTGTTGCTCACTCTCACCCATGTGCTTCACTTCCCTGCTTTCCACATTGCTCTTTCTCAACTGTGTGGTTCTTTCCCTGCCTTCCGTGTCATTTGCCCGGTCCTCAGTGTTGCTTCCATCCCCTCTCTGTTTTGCATGCCCCCACCTGCAAATGTCTCTTGACCCCACTAAACTTGAAAACTACTGCCCTATGTCCCTGCTCCCTTTCTTAAGTAAAGTTGTGGAAAAGCATGTTAGTATACTCCTAACTGAGTTTTTGCAAGGCAATCACAATTTGGACAAGTCCCAAAATGGCTTCAAGTCCAATCGCAGCTCTGAATCTATCCTCTTGACCGTGACAGAGTCTCTTTGAAGAGTAACAGATGAAGGCAGCTTCTCGCCCCCATCCTTCTGGACCTGAGTGAAAGCAGACCCACATGTGGGGACATCCCTGGTAGCAAGAGGGCCTGGAGTCTCCACCATCACCCAAATCTTTTATAAAAAATCTAGGTATCTGGCAGATGATTCCCTCGCCTATGAGACTCAAGTGAGAACTTCAGCAGGCACATGTTTTGGCCATCTGAGAGGCTTAGACCTATTATTGGCTTCTTTCAACCCCACATTCGACAGTTGATCATTCAATCTTTCATCCTGTCTCGACTCGACTACTGTAACATCCTGTATCCAGGTTGCAAAAAATCAATCTTAAAGAGGTTAGAATTAGTCCAAAGTGCTAAAGCCTGATAACTGTTCTCTCTTCCTAAGTTTTGTTCCTCCTCTGAGCTCCTTCAGAAGCTTCACTGGCTGCCCATAAAGAAGCACATTCAATTTAAAGTTCTTAGCACTGCTCACAAGATTATGAATGCTGCAGGAGCCTGCATTCTTTCAGAACTCATACTACCCTATGTTCTTGCCAGAGTACTTTGCTTGGCAGAACTAAATCTGACAGTGATCCCCTGATTCAAAAGAAAGAAACTGGGAATACGCTTATTCTAGGTTCTGGTTCTTGCCCTCTGGAACAGCATGCCCCTTGATCTAGGGAACACTCAAAGTCATCTCTATTTCAGATAAAAACATGTCTGTTTGCTACCTAGGCCTCTTTGTTGTCTCTCCTCCTCTCCTGATGTACAATGTCCGGTCTATTGTAGTCAGCGCTGGGAAGCCATGCACTTTACAAATCATATTAACATTAACATTAATGTGCATCCTTCAAGTTGCTTCGTCCACCCGTTTTGGGGGAAAATGCTTTTAAGCTACCTTTTTTTATTTACCTATCCATCTCGGATCATTAAATAAAAAGGGAAAAAATGAAACCTTGTCATTTTATAGGAACATGCCTGCATGGTGACACATGCTCTTGCCTACAAATTGATGAAGCTGCAGCGAATGCATAATGACACCCTTTCTTTACTCTTTAACCATCAGGGATGATATAAGGCATCACAAAAACCATAGCCAAAAACAATGGGCCCCAAATGCAAAACCTATTGGCTTTAGACATGCTAGTAAAGTACTGCCAGTGCCCAAACCCAGAAGAACCAAGCCCACTTAAAGGCCTCTTACTAGGTGCCATTCTACCACTACATTATTAAACATGCAAATCAGTTTTTGTTCACCAATCTCTACAGCTTTTCCTCATTCAATGCACTTTTCTCCAGATCAATTACACATTCTGTTCAGATGAAAAACGTGTTTGTGGATAAAATCTAATTATTTTACTGCAAATGGTGTAATGCCAGTACAAGCAAATCATCATCATCGTCATCAATAAACTCATAATAAGAACAAGGGTTATAGTTTTAGTGAAAATAACTTTTTGAAATAAATGAACATATAAATGTGTTGCTTGTTTAATTCTTTACTAAATAACGAATCCTATTTATAAATCAAAAAATAGCATGCAGGGTTAATAGTAAGTGCATTCTGCAATGAGCACAGGGTTCGCCCTTGCCCTCTCTCCCCCGACAAAATTCCACATAATTCCATTTGCAATTTGGAACAAACTTCCAGTTTAATTAATTGTGTGCCATGAATGTCTAATGAAATGCTGGTGTTAGACTTGGGTTTTTCAGCGCGTTTACCCCCAGACTTTTTGCTTTTTGTCCTCCTGTTTTTGTTGGTTTTAGGACTCTGGGCACTTTACCACTGCTAATCAGTGCTTAAGTGCATATGCTCTCCATGTAAATTGTATTTATGGATTGGTGTTTCCATGATTGGCTTATTTGATTTACCTTTAAGTCCCCAGTACAGTGCACTGTGTGTGCCCAGGGCCTGTAAATCAAATTCTGCTAGTGGGCTTGCAGCACTGATTGTGCCCCCCACACAAGCAGCCTTTCCAAGGGTTCTCGGACCTGCCACTGCAATGTCTGCGTGCAGTTGTGACTGTCATGTTGACTTGGCAAGTGCACCCACTTGCCAGGTCCTAACCTTCCCTTTTCTTACATGTAAGACACCCCTAAGGTAGGCCCAAGGTACCCCCGTGGGCAGGGTGCAGTGTATGTGAAAGGTAGGACATGTACTGGTGTGTGTGACATGTCCTGATAGTGAAATAAAGTGTATTTCGTTTCTCACTATTGAAAGGCTATCTGTCCCGTAGGATAGAATGGGAGGTACTTTGTAACATCTTACAAGCATAAGTTCCCATTGGGACAAGATAGAGAAATGGAGTTTAGTATGCCTGAACTCAGAATGAAAAAAATGCATCTTTTAGTAAAGATAATTTTTATGTTGTGTGTATGAAAATACACCTTTTAGAAAGTAGGTATTTTCTTGCTTGGCCATCCTGTGTGCCTCTGCTGGGTTGTAGATTGACTATCTGGCTTTAGAGTGACAGGGGCTGGGGATGTGCATTCACTGTAGACAGCCACTGGGGGGGTCAGGGTGTGTCCTGCCTTTCCTGGGTGAGTCAGGGCTGGGCTGAATAGACCTGGGCTGCATTCAGAGTGGTGGGAGGAGTTTCATTAGCACCTGAATAGGTCTGGTCTGCATTTAGAGTGGTTCGGAGGAGATTTCCCTTGCACCTGAATGGGCCTGGTCTGCCTTGGACAATGCTGTCTCCAACTCCTGCCGGGAAGCTGGTCCAGGGAGGATAGAACTGGTTTGGGCTGAGCACAGACACTCTCTGCCCAAATGAACAAAGAGAAACAGGGTATAAATATTGGGGCCCAGACCCCAGAACTTTAGATTACTGCTGAACTAAGGAACCTGTCAGGAAGAAGAGCTGGAAAAGCTGTCCGGAGGAACTGCCACTTTGCTGCGTGCTCTGCTGTGTTGGCCTGCTGCTTGCTGCTTCTGTCTTGGGCAGGGAAAGGACTGGATTGTACTTTCATCCTCCTGCTGTTAGAGTTTTCTCCAAGGTCTTGAAGTTGAGCTTGCCTCCTATTGGAAGTCTCAGGGAGATAAAAGACTTCCGAGAACTCACTTGAATCAAGGAACCTGCCAGGAAGAAGAGCTGGAAGAAATGCTAGGAGGAGTACTGCTCCGCTGCTGTGTTGTTGCTTTGTTGGGGTGGCCTGCAGTTGCTGCTTCTGCCTTGGGCAGTGAAAGGACTGGAATTAACTTTCTCAACTTGTTGCTGAGTATCTCCAAGGGCTTGAAGTAGAGCTTGACTCCTGTTTTGAAGTCTCAGGGACCGCAAAGACTTCACTGACCTCTGGGTACCACCTCTGGAACCGTGGTTTTGGTTGCCACAGAGAGGGGAAGCAACCAACTCCATCGCTGGCTCTGCGCCCTGAGGGCACCACAGAGGGCACTGCCGCATCTCCCACCACAACCCTGGTCTCACGGACGACGATGACCGCCACCTCAGCCACCGAGCCGCTGCTTCCACCATGACCTGTGTGCACTGCACGCCACACCTCCTCGCTTCACTCCACCGCCCTGGTCCCACAGACGCCGTCGCGGCCTGCTGACTTCGACACCCGTGACCGGACCGTGGTCTGGGGGCACCGCTCGTAAGTCTCACGATGCACCGCCCTGTCCCACACCGCAGTCCGGACCAACCGACGCCAGCTTCCTGCAACGGGCACTATCACCTGCACCGTGATCTGTCAGCACTGCCACGAGCACTGCCTTCACTCTGCACTGGAGCCCTGGTCTCACCGACACCGCTGGGCGACCGTCACTGAGCCGCTGCCTGAACCGTGCCTTGAGGGCACTGCATGCCGCACCGCTACGCTTCACATCGTAACTATGACAGTTGCCACAACTGGCCTTCACCAACGTGATCGGCCGCAACCAAAAGGTACTGTTTATGAGTCTGCCGACACCCCGACCGACACGGTGAGACGGAACTGTTGATATGCCCCGCTTGTCATATTGGTACTTATCAGGGTACTAGATATGGGGCCTGATGAACTTTATCGCTATTAGCCGTAGGACACCTAATTAATTGAAGACCCAGTGTGGAAGATTTTTTACCTCTGAATATATGTATGGATTAACAAGCTATATGGATTAGATATAATAAATAATCTGCATACACTGTGTGGAGCCCTGATGAAGTTCCAGGAGTTTATGGAACGAAATGCGTTGGCTGGATCTTACCATTTCTATATTGAAGATATAAAATAAAGGAACTATTTTGAAACGTATATTGCAACTGGACTTCTTACTGGTGCACCTTCTTATAGTTTGTAATCTTGGATCTGCTAGACGGAACTGTTGGATTCTGTTGTTTTCAGAACCACGGTAGCACCGGAGTGAGCTACTGACTTCAAGGAACTGGATTTTTAAGGTTATTCTTGCAAAGTGCATATTTTTAAGTACTGTATGTTGGATTTTTATCGTTTTGGTCTTGTTTTGAATATATAAAGTATTGGATAGTTTTCTAAACTGGTGTGGTGTCCTTTTGTTGTGTTTTCACTGTGTTATTGTTGGTTATGTGCAAATGCTTTACACACTGCCTCTGAGATAAGCCTGACTGCTCGTGCCAAGCTACCACGGGGGTAAGCAGAGGTTATTTCAGTAGCGTATCCCCCTTATCCTGACTAGGAAGAAGGGTACCTACTTGGACAAAGGTGCAAACCCTTGCCAACTAGAGACCCCCATTTCTAACAGCTGGCTTTCAATTGATATTTTATTTAACTAGCTCAATTGCCTTTGTTTATTATGCAGCTCTTTCATAGCACCATACCCAAAAACCCACTGTAAAGAAACCAGATCCACTAGAAAGTGTTTAATAACCAGGTGACTAAAGTTTCCACCAGAGTTTCACTCTTATGTTCATGTTGATTTAAGGGCAATGATTTCCCTGCAACAGACGTTACGTGCATGTGAGAAATACTTTTAAATGAGAAACAATTGTAGTAGCGCAATTTAGACACCATCCTTTACATGTTTTCAATGCATATTTATGCATTTATATTTGACATATTTACTGTGTACCTTAATAATATTAACGTGTGAACATTTAAATGCATTAATGAAATATAACTATTGAAAGCGTAATAATGTATGCTTTTACTCATGTTTGCACGTTTTCTTGAGTTACATATGCACAAGCATAACTATGTATTTGAAATGCACCTTTAAATGTTAAATAAAGTTAGCATGAATAAAGGCTTTAATTTTGAAATGTATTTTATTTGGTTAGTGTGTTCTTTCTTTTGCAGGTGTGTTCTCAAGGTTTCATTAGTTAGAGAAGAGGAGTATAGTTGTATGTTTTAGTTTATTGATAGCAAGGCCTGAGAAGATAAATCTTGACAGGAAATGTGAAGTATTAATGAGTAGATGAAGCCTCCTATTCATCGCATATCAGGAGCGGGGAATGCTCAAGGTTGCAGTAACTGTCCAAGTTCTGGGAGATGGGAAATTCAAATGATGTTTCAAATGCATACCACAAGAAGTGAAATGATTGGTGCCTGGTGAGGCGGGAAGAGATATGATTGTTGTTGAAGTTATATTGGTTTTAATTAGTGATCACACTGTTAGAAGTCAGAGCAGATTTCCTTAGACTTTGAGGGGTAGAGACGTCTCAACTTTCTTTATTCTTGCAAGTGTGAAGCTTCATGCTAAACACATATTCCAATTCTGGGAGACTTTTACAGGATTCTTCACTATGATGACACCTTCTTGCATTTCCGAATTTCCTTGAGACGACACTTTACAAACTATCCTTATTCTAGACTTAGAACCTTAATTAGATGACTTTAGAACTTATTTATGTTTAGGAGAGAGAATCAGAGTTTCTTTAAGGAACACCTATTTCTAATTCTCAGTTTCTGTATTGCTGTGGCTGTGATTATTTTATATCTTATCCTGCTTAGACTGACCTTTTTGTGATATTTTAACTTGCCAACAGTAATCCTGTATCTTTTTTATATTCCATTGACATGCATATATACTAAACTGATTATTAATTGGTAAACAAAACTGCTTAAATTCAACCTCTGATTCCTGATCCTTATTGTGTGGCCAAGTAGGCTTCACGAAAGTTGAATTGTTTTTTTATTGTTAACTCCCTTGGCGTCTCAGTCAACTTAAAAAGATGCACCAGATGAGAGATTGCAAACCACACACCTCTGCACCCTCTCAATTTTGCCTAAAAAGTAAATATTCCAACCCAGTATAGTATGCATTTTTTACCTAATGGGATTGGATCATTGAGCTCCTCCTTCTGCCTCCCCCGAGCACTTCCAGTGACCTACATGAGGGGCTACTTTCCAATGACAGCCTTCTCTGTCTGCTCCTGATCGTTCCCTCCTGTGTGTCACCCTCTAAAGTGTTAACGGTGTATGCAGTTCAAGATTAAACCCAGATCTATTGACTTTGCCAATGCTTGCTTATTCTAAACCATCCATTATTTTTCCCTTCTATTATGTCAGCCCTTTTATTGCCCATGCTGTGTTTGTGGTACAGAAATAAGTAAACATAGATACACATGGCAACAGAACAATGTTATGGCTAAAAGTCTAATAAACGAAGTAGTCGAACTATGAAGCCTTAGAATGTATTGGCAGATGGAATGGTTTCAAAGAGAACACAGAAAGACAGAGACATGAAAGGCAAGATGGCGTCCGCGAGTTCGGACGTGTAAGCTGACCGCTCGCCGATGCTGGAGTCCGCAAACGGTAGAGAAAGTGGTAAAGCGGCGATTATGTGCTGATTGAAGCCCGGAGTTGTGCGGGATCGCACGGAGCGGGGAAAAAAAGAACGCCGAGTTGGGGCTCACCTGTGAAGTATGTTGTGGGATGCTGACCGTTTTGGCGGTGGCCGCGGCGAGGCTCAGTAGCTTTCGGCGGAGCGGCTGGGCGGTCCCGCTCTATCGACATTGGTGTTGGGCTGCTTGTTTGTGCCCGAGGCGGTACGGAGGCTTGAGAGGGGAGTATCCCTGGTCTGTAGCAATGCCTCCCAAAGGTGCAAGGGGGAAACCGTGGCTACAGGAAGAACCACTTGGAGACGGGAACGCTGGTGGTGGAGTGAAGACGCCAGGTAATCCCCCGGCTGCTGCAAAAAATACCAAAGACGATATAAATGTTAAGGGGTCGAAAACTGACAGTCTAACTAAAAGGACTATCCCAGAACTTTTTATTGCGGGTAAGGACAAAAAAAGGGGCAAGAATGTGGACTCTTTGCAAGTCGAGGGGGTCGAGGGAGTGGGGGAGCAAGTTGGAAACGATAAAAATATGGAGGCTAGTGAGACTAATGAGCCTGCAATGACGGAAAGAAATGGAGCCCCTATATCTCCGGTCGCAGATTCAATAACTTTCCCTAATATTGATGGCTCTTCTCAGAATCAGAGGAGCAAGGAACAACACTCTCTGATAGATGGATTGGGTTTTCTCTCTGCATCCACTGCTACAGGGGAAATTCCGATTGTCGATATGGCTTCATTTGTTACCCCTGATTCAATCTCCGGTGCTAAGTCAACAACGGCAAGTGCTGTAGGAGGTCCTGAGATTGGGGCAAATTCAGATAAAAACGGTAATATCCAAGTACAAGACGCTGAATTGGGTGATTTCTTTTCATTATCTGATCAGTCCACATCATCTTGTGAAGACTTAGTGGCAATTTTCAAAGCCCAGGTGAATGGGGTCGGTGGCAGCGACCATAGCAGTGTGTACTTGGAAGATTCTGGTGAGTTCTTGGAAGGTAGCCCCAAAACTGTTCGCAAGAGACTGGATCAGAAAAATGTTAATACCGAATCTGAAAAGGAACAGCTTGGTGGCTTACAGAAAGACTTAGATTGAATTCATCCTCCAGAAGAGATATCTTTAGCTTTAATCTATCAATCAATAATGTCCCATCGCGAGGAAACAAGATTGGAAGGTCAGAGAGTCCAGAATCTTTGTCGGAAACTTCAAAATTCAGTACGTCGCATCGCTAAAACTTGTTCGGACTTTACCTCAAGATTTAATGAAGTGGAGACACGCATTTCAAATCTCGAAGATGAGCTTGTGGCGCAAAAGGCCCTGACTGAATCTTTACGTACTATGAAAGAGGATACACAGTGGAAGCTGGCCGATTTAGAGAATCGTTCACGTAGAAAAAATCTTAGAGTGTTACAGATTCCTGAGGGGCGGGAGGGGCAAGATCCCCGCAAGTTTATTGTTGATTTGTTTACTGATGCGTTTCCCGAACTAACCAGATGGGATTGGAATAGAGAGATAGAGAGAGCACACCGCTTCCCGTTTAACATTCGTTCGAGAGTGGGCCAAACTTCTGATAGGCCCAGAGCATTTTTGATCTCTTTCAATAGCTTTTTAGCTAGGGAAGATGTTTTTCAGTTAGCCCGTCCAGATAAAAAAAGGGCAGGGAAGGATTTTGAGTTTTTGTAAGGCCGGATTTTTGCCATTTTACTGTTGAGAATCGCTGGCAGTTACGACAGCTTATCCCGCTGTTTCAAGCTAAAGTGGCGCAAGTATTTTTACTGAATCCCGCTAAACTCAAAGTCATTTTCCAGGATCGTACTTGATTTTTTTCCACAGAGGTTTCTGCAAAGAGTTTTTAAAATCCCTGTTGGATTTTTCTATAGTGGTTGTATAGTTGGGGGTTGGGATAATACCATCCAACGGAGGATGTTGTATTCTTTTTTCTATGTGTGTCCTTTGCTGGTAGAATTTGGTAGAATCTTCCAAGTTGGAATGGCTTGTCCCGTCCCCTATGTAATGTAATGCTGCTTTTTCCCTCTCTCTTTTCCTGTATTACTTTTTTTTTTGCTATTTTTCTCTGCCATGAGAGGGAGGGAACATCCTTGTTTTTTCCTTATCTTTTTGGTCTTATGGCCATAAATAAGGATGTGAAGCATTGTTGAAGTATATCCAATATGGATGTGGCCTATGGTGGCCTACAGGGTGTATTTTTCTCTTTCTTCACATGGTTGGGATGGGTTTTGCGGACAACAGCACTGGGGGACTGGAAGCTTGTCATCATTAGGACCACGTGTCCTAAAGCCTCGTCGGGGGGGGGTAGGTGTTGGTGGAGGGGTTTGGGGTGGTGTGTGGGGGGTTGGGTAGGTAGGGAGTGTGGGTGGGAGGGTGTCGGGGCTCTAGAGGGTGTTTGGTGGGGTAAAATCAAAAGAATTACCACAGTATCTGTATGGAAAAAGCTTTTGAAAATCAAAGATTTATTGTAGCATGTAAAACTGTAGTAATGGTATATGTATGTGTTCTCTTCTTTTTTTTCTATGGCTAGTAGGGGATTAGAATATGTTCTTTAAATGTATGTGGCCTCAATAATTATAATAAGAGGCAAAGGGTTGCTGCTGAATTGCGTATGATTCAACCGGATCTGCTTTGCATTCAAGAGACGCATATTCCTTGGGGGAAACGTAAAATATTGACAGATCTAGGGTTTGTACTTCTGGCTGCTTCACAACAAGCGTCAATGACACGAGGTGTAGCGATACTTGCTAAATCTGCCATCCAGACCACGGGTCATTTTTTAGCTGATAAATTGGGGCGGTGGGTAATAGCGGAGTGTGGCTTGGGAAGTACTAAATTTACATTATGTACCATTTATGGGTCTAATCTCGATGATTCGTTAGTGCTGGAAGAATTAAATTTGGAATTAGCATCGTGGCCGATGCCTTTGATATTGTGTGGAGATTTTAATATAAATTTGGTTAAGAAAGAACTACAGGGTGGGCTACAAGGATATACGGGTCGGAAACCCAGGGTGTTTAAAGCACTATACAATCTGTTAAAAGATCATGGACTATTGGATGCATGGGATTGTCTTCTACCATCGGTGCCTGGGTACACGTTTTATTCTTTTCCTCATCAGAAATTAGTACGTCTAGATTATTTTTTTATATCTTCAGCATTTCTCATGGGGGCGCAGATGCACATATTCCCTAGAGTCACCTCTGATCACGCACCAATAGTTTTAGAAATTCCCGCTCTTTCAGTAGGGTATACTCCAAGAACTTTTTCATTTGACAGGAAGTTGTTGCTTGATAGTAATTTTAGAGAGCATATGCAGACATGGATCAAAGACTTTTTTGATAATAATAGACAATCTGTTCATGTAGCGGTTCTTTGGAATACTTTTAAAGCCTGTTTTAGAGGGGAAGTATTGAGTTTCGGGATACACTATCAAAAGAAAGCTAAATTAGAACTACAGGAACTTTACTCTAAATTGAGATTGGAAGAGGAAAAACTCACACAAGGAATTTCGCAACGTAAGGATATTGCAGATCTTGAAACTAATGCTGCAAGATGCCGGGCAAATATTAATATTCTTTGGAATAAGGAAAATGCTCAGAAATAACTAATCTATAAAAAGGAGTGTCATGAGTATGGGGAGGCGGTAGGTCATTGTTTAGCGCTTCGACTACGGATGAAGGAAGCTTCCCAGAGAATTGTAGGTCTTAGAGATAATTCAGGAGTAATAACTCATGACCCTCGAGGGATACTTGCAATTTTTCATCAGTTCTATACAGATTTATATACCCAGCAGAAACCACAAGACTCTACATGTAACTCAGCTAGTCTAGAGGATTTGATGCAGTTAGATCGGGTGGAGGCAGAGGTGTTAGATAGTCTTATTACTATGGAGGAGTTAGAAATGGCTATTAATAATTTGGCGACTGGTAAAGCTGCTGGCCCGGACAAGCTCCCAGGGGAGGTTTATAGGGTTTTTTTTCATGACATTAAGAGCGAGATGTTGGCAGCCATTCGAGCTGCACAAAATGGGCAAGCACCTAAGTCTTGGGACGAGGCCACTATTGTGGTATTTAAGAAGAAGGGGAAACCAGCAGATCTTCCGGGGTCTTACCGACCGATTTCATTGGTCAACTGTGACGGAAAAATCTATGCCAAAACTCTGGCAAATCGATTGGCAAAAGTTATTACACCGCTGGTCTCCCTGCATCAGCATGGCTGCATCCCTGGCCGAGGGACGGTGGCACATGTTAATAAAGTGGTGACTTTATTTGATATTGCCCAGGTGGAAGGGAGGGATCTGGGGTTAATATTACTTGACGCTGAGAAAGCGTTTGACCGCGTAGCCTGGGATTATCTATGGGACATCTTGTATTGGGCAGAATTTGGACAAGGGTTTATTCAGGCATTACAAGTATTATATAAGTCACCGATAGCTAGGATATCTTCAATGGGGATGGTATCGGAACCAGTTATAATAACTAGAGGGACGCGACAGGGGTGCCCTTGCTCCCCCCTGCTTTTTGCTTTGTATATCAACCCTTTTGTTGATATGTTGGAGAAAAGTGCTTTGGTTAAACCGTTTATCGTTCAGGAGATTCAGTATTCTGTCTTCGCTTATGCGGATGATATAGCCATTACTACTGTTGATCCAGCCATGGCTATATTGGAGGTGGAACGTTTAGCGCAAGAATTTGGCCAGATATCAGGCTATAAGTTGAACATTACAAAAACGCAAATATTATGTACAAACGATATTATGCCCGACGATTCAAGGGTAGTCAGGGAAGTGACTTATTTAGGGATTAAAATCCGAGCATCTATGAAAGATTTGGTGGAAGCTAATTGGGTAGCTATAATGACCAGTGTTAAAGAATCCTTAGAAAGGTGGGGGCGTCTTCATTTAACACTGGTGGGTAGAGGTAACATTTTAAAGATGGATATACTCCCTAGGGTTCTATATTTTTTAGATCTGTTCCTTTAGAAGTGACGCGGGTTCAACTACAACATTTACAGGCATTGTGTGCTAGATTTCTTTGGGCTCCAGGTAAAATAGACGAGCTGGAAGCTTCATGACCCTTCCAAGAGAAAGGGGTGGCTGGTCGATACCTGATTTTACATTTTATTACTATGCATGTCTTTTGTCCAAGATGCGGATATTATTGACTGGAGAAGAGGTCAGTAATATAGCAGAGGCTCCGTCAATCTATCAAATGCTTCTAGGAGCGGAGGTTAAAAATTGCTTGTTTAAAGAAGTGGACGGTAGTTATTACAAGAGGACATGTTTTAAAGTTATAGATGCTGTCTTTAAGGCGTGGAAAGCCATTTGGAAAAATTTTTCTCTGGAGGGGATAACATATTACACACCCACAAATGCTTCAAAGATACTCCCAGAGATTTTTTGGGACCATGTAGCTAGAATTTGGAGAAGTAAGGGAATTTTTCAAGTTGGTGATTTTCATGAGGCTGGAGGGCTGTACCCCACTTTTTTGGATTTTGCAAGGGAATATAATTTACCCAGGATGCAGTTTGTTAAGTTTCTCCAAAATCGGGATTTTTTGGGTAAGAAAAAAAATCTAGTCCCAGTACCACATAAACTTATTGAAGCTATTAGACGCCAGGATAAAATTGTTTTTTTTTACAAAATTCTTTTATCTTCTAGGGCGGATGATTTGGAGAAGCACAATGTTAAATGGGCTAATGTCCTGGGAGAACACGAAATTTCATTAGAGAAAGCTATTGTAGTGTCTGGGGAAACCCTTTTGTCTGCAAATCTTAAAGCCCAATTTTTTAAAACTGTTTTCAATTTATATTATACGCCTGCAAAATTGTTGAAATGGGGGGGAGGCAAGATGGTAAATGTTTCCGTTGTGGGAGTGACAATGCTGATAGTTTGCATATTTTTTATTTTTGTACCAAACTGGCTCTTTATATTAGTCATATTGAAAAGTTTCTAACAGGCGTTACTTCTGTACCTATTAAAATTACTCCAGCTATGATGTTATTAGGAATTAGTCAGGATTTAGAGCCTGGGAAACCTATGTTTAAGCATCGTTATTTATTGTTTATGGCTTTGGCTGTAGCTCGTCTTTGTGTTGCTGCCTCGTGGTTGCAGTCTGAGGCTCCTGTTTTTGAAATGTGGCGAGCTAGAATGTACAATATATATAATTTAGAATTTAGTTTATATTCAGCAAAAGGTGCAAGGAAACGAAAGATTGGCATTTATATTTGGGGGGCGTTCCATGAACATATGAATGTTTGAACTACGATGTAATTTTTTGATACTGTGGATCAATAAAATAAATTTAAAAAAAAAAGAAAGACAGAGACATGCATGGTGTAACTGTGAAGCAAATATGGGGCACAGTAACAGCACATGTGCATGCAAGCTGGCTGTGCCCCTGGTTCAGTGTGCACTTGACAACTTGATTCGGGACATACACAGCATCATTGGTGGTCAACGTGGATGGGCTTTACCACAACAATCATTTCTTTGTTTTGTATTGTGGTCAGAGCTTTAAGTGGAATTAAATAGGTTGAGGGGTGCCTCTAAAAGGGCCATGGCCAAAGAAGCATAGCTAGTTATTCTTTTCAAGAGGTGTGGTCTACGTAATTAAGGACATTGTTCAAAAGACATAAACTAAATCCTGTGCTTCCCACTGTCTGCATGCCACCAGTATTTTGGTGCCTCTATGTGAGCTTTATGTTATTGCATCTAGGCATATCTTACAATATGGGACGTGGGCTTAAAATAAATCAGACCCAATGGCTTTTCCAATGCTTGCTAACAGTATCAGCTAAATAGATAACAACATTGCTTTGGTTATGAATAGTTAGAATTGAAAGTGCTTCCATTCTGAAAATATGACACAGTAAAATCAGCATTAATATGGCCTGTGGAAGGGTTAGAGGTGTTCGGAGTATCTCAATCACTCCCATTCTCCTCTTCACAACATTTTGGCCACCAGTCTCCCTTAGGCACTTAAGCCCTTGTTCTTCCCACACCTTTCTTAAATCCTCCATCTGCACATCTCATCTCTTTTCTCTTAGGCACCCTTTTTCACTCTCCTTCTGCACGTACTTCCTTCACCACCCTTCTCACACACAATACACCCACTGTGCTCCAATCAGTGCGTTTCGTTTTACTCTCCCCTTGCTTCACTCACTTTTTCATAAAATCACAATATCATTTGAAAAGTGTGCCCATTACTCTGTGCCCACTGTACAGAGGCCAAGGAGTGTATAAGCATGCATTCTAAGTACCTTTATGACCCACTGACAGGAACTGTGAGAAACTCGCACTGCCTCTACTCCTGAACTTTCAATTCTTGGTACCATTGAGTTGGGTAACAATAAACATCTGTTATTCAGCACCAAGATGCCTACGGGTGTACGTGCGCCTTACAGATACACGTTATGTCCATTATAATCTCACAACCAACAACCTGAACCCCCCCAGACACCTAAATGCCACTCACACTTCACTGCATGCACTCTACAAAAGTCATATATTGTATGAAAAAAAATCAGAAATACATCATAAAGGAATGCAAACAACATGCAAAATGTAAATATGGACTGTATAGCTCACATGGATTCCATTTCCGATTTTACAGTTATTGTTCAGAACTCGATCAGGGTTATTGCTGATAAAGTTAGGGACATCGATATAGAGCCCGATGAGTATCCATTTCAAATTCAATTTTGAATTGCTGCTGGATCTGAGACCCAGGAGGACCCGGCTCTCTGAAAGCCCTGATTGTCGTGTTAGTCTAGTTTCACATATCCCTAACGAGGTCACCGTGTTAATTTAGGGCTAGTTTATTTGTCGTGCTCAGTTGATAGATTGTAGGGGTACAGAGTGCTACACAATGATGTGCAGACTTTTCTTGGTGTGCTTGAGGTTCAGGGGGATGATCCAGATGTGTTCTGTTAAACTTGCAGCTGTTCTTAAGCATGGGGACGGTAGAAATGGATGAAAGACACGGCATTTTGACGAGCACTTACCATCTTTGAGAAAAGAGTCTGCGCCATTTAACGTGCATAGCAGGTAGAATGTGAGCTCATAAATATATGAGAATATAGGAGCGTTTATGAAAACTGAGCAATAGAGTTCGTTTTACAGGAAAAAAAGATGACAGTTTTCTATCCATAATGCCAGCTTTGGGGTTTGAGAGAGGAGATAGAAGGATGATTTGTTCATAGGTCTTCGGAAATTGCTAGCCTTCTGTATCGTTGCTACTCTGTCGAAAAATGACCCTACTTTAAAGGCATCCTTTAGGGGAAAACTACGGGGCTTATTTACAAGCCCCTTGCGCCACTTTTGCGTCACTTTTCCCATGTTAAAAGGGACGCAAAAGTGGCGCAAGGGGCTTGTAAATCTGCCCCCTCATGTTTACCGTACAGCTGAGAGCTTATAAATAGACAGTTTGCTACAGAAGACGCGCTCTCTGTGTGGAAATGGAACATCCGCCTCTGATCCCGACGCACTTTAGTCCAGAGTTTGAAACCATTGCTTCCACAAGTGATTTAAAGCCTCATAAAAACAACAATTTGCAAAGGAGGGACTGTGGAGATGACAAAGAGAAGTACAACAAATCGATTGTCAACACCCAGCCAGTCTGGTGTGATCCAGCCCTCTAGAGCAATTTTCTGAAAAAGCACATACATTATGGAGACGTACAAAAAAAAGTTTGAAACCTGTGGTTGTGAGGGTGCATGATGTATTGCCGTTTAATACGTCCGCGCGCAGCAGGGAGCCCATGGCGAGGAGTCTATTTCAGAGCAATCATTCCCGCTTCTTTTTTTCTCCCATTTATTTCAGATTTAGCATTTCCCTTTCAAATATATCAAAATTGTCTAGTATTTCTTCCTATTATCCTGACATGCTTCAGCGCTGGTGCTTTACTGCTGGTCAGGCTGAAACACTGAGGGGGATATTCTCAAAAACGTGCGATAAACATCGCCAAAATAGGCTAACGCAATTTTTCATATCGCCGTCCATCGCGGGAAAATAACTCCGTGTCAACGTCGTATTCTCAACACGGCGGTAACATGCGATAGTTTCCCGAGAACGCCTCAAATGTCCGCGATACAACTACCGCGACGGCGATAAAAAAGGAAACCCGAACGTGAAAAAAGTTGCGATGGGCCCAAATGCGATAAAAATCCAGCGAAAAGTAGCACCAGGCCCGCAAGTCCCACAAGCAAGGCGGGAAAAATCACTATAAAAGCGGCAAAAATGAAATACAAATAAAACACAAACAACTTGGAGGTAGCCGGAGCAAGCACAGAGGACAACCCGAACCCCACAAGCCCCACGGAGGACCAGAATGGGACCTCGGGGTCAGGGAAGGGCAAGGAGAAGAAGAAGAGGAAGACGCGGTTCAGTCCGCAGGAAAACAGGATCCTGATTACGGAGGTGACAGAACACCATCAACAACTGTTCGTCACCTCCACTGTGTCATTGGCAACACAAAATGGAATATGGCAGTCCATCGTGGACAAGGTGAATGCAGTCGGAGTGCTGAGGAGGACAATGGAAGAGCTCAAGAGGCGCTGGAATGATGTGAAGCGCAAAACCAAGTTGAAACTCGCCAACAACCGCAAAGCAGCAATGCAGACTGGGGGTGGGAGTCCTGCGCCACAGGAGGAGCTGGATGAGATGGAGGAAATGGTGTCCACAGTCATCAGTGTGGAGACGGTGGCAGGAGTCGGAGGACCGGACACTGCTCAACATGATCTGACACAACAGCAACAGGGTGAGTAACCACCAGGGACTGGGGGAGATGGGCACAATGGCACACATGCACAAGTAAGTACAGCACATCTGCGGACAAACCATGCCCAAGAGTCACAACTCCGACCAAGAGCCCAATTTACCCAAGTCTGCAACAGCTCAGCACTGTATAAGCACAGAAGTGAAAGGCACACCGCCTGAAAGGGATAAGGGCCAGCCAAATCAGAGCTGAAGGGGCAAATCACCCGCAATGCAGCACACACACATAACACTCAGAGCACCTCAACATTTACAACAAAGTGGACCAAACTGCAACACTTACACAACAGAACAGAGGACACAACTGCTGCCGCTTGTGTGGAGAAAATGGCCATTCACATTTGTCATAGCAGGAAACTGTGAGATGATAATGGACAAATACAACCTCACATCTGTGATGGTGGCGAAATGCAGTAGCGGCCCGTGGTGGGAGTGCTGCCGGGCGCTGACGTGGAGCGGGGGCGATGCAGCGCGTGCAACAAAATTAGTTTTATTTATTTATATGTTTACTTACCTCTAATCGGCCGTAATCCGTAGTTTACTACCGCCCACCCTGCCCCTCCCCCGCCCCACATCAGTGCCCGGCAGCACCCCCACCATGGGCCGCTACTGGCGAAATGTCAACTGTCCAGCATTAAATAGGCATCTCCACACAAACAGTCACAATGTACATGGACATGCAGTCTGTTTGTAAACTTGGCCAATGCGTCAACACACATGTGAACACAATGTCAAACTGCATCTCCCCTTCACATTGCAGAGGAAGAATCCTCACCTCCTGCAGAGCAGACCGTACTCCTCATCACCGATGATGAAGAGGACCTACACACCATCGACCCCAATGCCCTCCAACAGCTCATGGACACCCTCAGCACCCCACCCCCAGGAGCAGGGCAGCCCAGCTGCATCGAGGAGAACTCACCCCCTGCACAGACCACACAGCAGGAAGCACCCACCACCATGGCCGTCTCCCAGGCTCCCCACGAGCAACACATGGCATTCCAACGCCGTGTGTCGCAGGGCCAGAAGGGGATGGCAGAGCAGGTGCGGGTGGGGTTCGACCTCATGGCAGCCAAACTAGATGCCATATGTGGGTGTCCAAGTCGCATCAGGGACCACCTACAGGCCCTAACGGACACCCACAGTCCGCTCCATGGTCTCCAACAATCCATGGCTGACATCGCCGGTGTCATGACTCATAGACAAGAACAACTGTCTAGTCAGAGTGGCTCCAGCGATCTCAGCCATGAGTTGGCCAACATGGGGAGGAACATGGAGAACATGGAGTGGATGCAGGTGGGAAGAAGGGCTGCCACGGCTGCACACCAGCGAGATGTAGCAGGGATCTACCATGCCCTGCAGATCCTCATCATGGCAGTGCGGCCACAAGGCCTGGCGCAGATGAATGCTGCTGCCACTACTCCCGCCACATCACCGCCCCCTGATGTGTCAGTGCCTCACAGTGCGGCTGACAATCCACCTCCGGCCCCTGATGTGTCACTGCCACACAGTGCTGCAGACAAAACACCACCACCCACATGTGAGGCACATCACACATAGGAGGACGATGATGAGGATGAACCTGCCGTTGGGCTAAGTAGGAAGCGGTAGCATTCATCTCCGCCATATGGCCTCTTTCTGCTTGGTTCTGCCCTCTGCATCATGCTCAGGAATAACACCCTCCACTGTCCCCCTTAACACTCTGCGACACTCACCTTGGCCCCCGACATGGACTGCTACATTTGTTTAGGCAATCAATGACACAGAAATCAGACTGCGGACTGAACTCCCTCTCCTACGATGTACTTTTCCCTCCCCAGAGGACCCTGGCTGGCCCTCCACGGGGCAACATTGTAAACTAGCGTGTGCATGGCCTGGTACTGGTCCACCTTCACCACTCCACCGAATGTGAATAAGACATTCAAATTCACACAGATGAGTCATGTCCATGATCAAGCAAGTATGAAAGTATGGATGTATGTAGGGGCAGTGATTCCAAACAACAGTGGTCCCTGGGAACTGATTTCAATGCGCATGTATGTCCGTGACCCAGATAGGCAGTGAGATGAATGGGAATGTGTGAACTAGCTGTGGCCTCATTGCTCCAAAACAACAATCTCGCTATTTACAAACTTATCCCCACGTCAATGTATGAAATAGGGCTGTGTGTCACAAAGGCAAAGTCACAGTTATGTGGAAGCCACAGCTTGGAGCAATGATTGGTTTGTGTGGAGTGCTTGGACTCCTGGGTTGGTTGGTGCGTAACTGTGAAGGTCATAGCATGCAAGTGAACTACGAGCAAGGACTCCTGTGTGTGGGGTGTGTATACGTTGGTCTCTGGTTAGCGCTGTGCGTAGTGTGGGAGCCGTCAGCAGCTGCTATGGTATCGCTCAGGGTGTGCCTGGCGCATGCATTCCCAAGGTCGGAGGTGCAGTGTGCCACCGCCTTCTAGTTCAGACAGAGGGGCTGTCATCCACAATGTTAGTTTGTCATCTGCTTGCATTCTGGAAATGTGATGGGAATTTGGTGGGGGGGATGTCACTGCTTCGCCTTCCGGCATGGTTGAACCCTTACCAGCCATGTACGTGCCCTCACGGTCAGTATTGCATGCTCTGATGTAGCAGTGTTGTTTTGCTGCAGTCTGACAGTGATGGGTGCAGGTAGCTGTGAGGAGGCGGTTGACCACTCACCTTGCACCTATTAGCTGGCACTGATCACTACTCTTGATGGCTGACGTCCGTGTACACATGTGACCTGTACATGGCACATTTGACCAGGGGACACCTTGGTGTGTTCCACGCAAGTTGGACCTGCTGGCTTCTAGGCTGGTGTGCATCTCCCAATGTTGCTGAGGTGTCCACTGTGCCCACATCCCCCTTACGGCCATGTTGTTCATGTTGTAGGACTCGACACACAGGATGTATATTTGCATCAGGCAGGTACATCTCTGACCACAAATGGTACCCTGTCGTCTTTTCCTGAACACCAATGACGGCCTTCATGTCATGTTCATGTACACGTGGGACGCTGATGAGTGGCATGACGTACTGCATGTGACACCCTGATATGGCATATCGAATATGTGACACCCTAAACAGCCTCTTGGTACAGAGGTGACATACACACCATCTCTTCTTGCAACATATGCAAATGTTAGCACTCAATGTTGCTCTTACACCCGTCAGAGTAATGTGATAATGCAGAGGACTGACATGCACATGGGGAATGTGTGTTGCTAAGATTTTATTTGCACATGCTGGTCATGTGGTCACCTTGTACTGTGCCATGATTGCTGTGGACAGTCACAATGTGACGTGCTCATGCGAAGAAATTGTTGATGATTGTGTTCCTGCAGGCTATTCCTGCTGTGGCTGCAGTGGGGGTGTGGTCCACCTGCATCATCTTCCTCATCATTGTCCAGTGCTTCTGGGACTTGGATCCATGGGGCATTGGTGCGTACACATAAGTTGTGCAATACACAACATGCAGTGATCATCTTGCACACTATTTCTGGGCTGTACAAGAGTCTTCCACCGGTAATGTCCAGGCACCTGAATCGTGATTTCAACACGCCAAATATGCGTTCAACAATGCCCCTAGTGCGTTTGTGGGCCACATTGTACTGCCTCTGGGCCGGGGTGTTCGGGACTCGGAGGGGTGTCATCATCCACGGGCAGAATGCATATCCTTGATCACCTGTGAGAGGTAAGTGAGATTAGTGTTAACTGGTGGTTCTGCATGCTGTGTTGGCAGACATACAAGTTTCGTGGTGTGTGATTTGTGCGACCTTGGGATTCATGTTAGCCATGTATTGCTGCTGGCAAATGTGGTAGGACAATGTGTTTTACGTAGCCTCACAGCTGCTCCTCCCTCCCACCAAGCCTATTAACTGGTGTGTGCTGCGCTGTTGCATCACTTGCACTCCTACGGCACACCATTGTCATGCCTGTCTGCGCATGTCCGCAGGACTGACAGCAAGACTGTGATGTTGGCAGTTGAAGGTGGGCGGCCACGTGTGTGTAGGCCTATGGTAAGGATAGGGTGGACACAGATGTGGAGTTCTGGCCTGGCTGAACTCGCGCTGATATTGAGGCTAGGCCTTCGGTTCAGGCTGCGGCAATGTAGATACACACACAACAGTTGCTACGTATGAGCCGAGACCCCGAGTGGTCTCGCGCTCCTTTATTAATCCATTCGGGCGAGGCCGCCCTCCTGGTGCATGCTACATTGCAACATTGTCGATTACAGGCCGGGTGGCGCAGACACTACTACGGAGACACACGCCATAGTCACTTTTGTGGCCAGGCCGGAACTGAACCATGCCCAAAGCCCATAACTGAGCCACGCCCAGAGCCCCAGGCCATTTCTCTGCACTCCTCACACGCGTGCGCTGCCGCCGCGGCGCTGGGATGTCGTGCGCTTCGGAGTACGTCTCCAGATGATCTACCCAGGCTTACCGGCGGCCTGCCTGGGACAGGGGTGGCCCCGTGACTGTGAAGGGCTCCAGTGGCATTACCGAGGACATGCTGTTGGCTACTGGAGGCGGACTTGTGGGGTAGCCCCTCGGGACAATGAATTGATATGCACTGAGTTCGGCCCACCGGAAGAGCTGAGCGGGTGTGCAGCCTGCGATGATGCAGCAGGCCTGGTGGCTGGACGGTGACTTGTGGTGCACTGAGTTAGTGGCACCTGAGGCCCTGCATCCGCACGAGCCAACCACCACGTGGCGATGACTTGTGGTGCACTGAGTTCGGCCCACCGGAAGAGCTGAGCGGGTGTGCAGCCTGCGATGATGCAGCAGGCTTGGAGGGGCGGACTGGAAAGGATGTGTCTGTTACTTGCTGTACCGCAGTGTGGTCAGAAGGCAGCAGTAGCCAACTTGCAACTCTGCGGTGCGGTGCCGCTGGGTGCGCTGGGGGTCTGTTGCGCAGAATCCAGCGATCGGCTGAGGAGGCTGCCAAGCTCGCGGAGCCCGGCCTTGGAGGTTGCCCCGGCACATGGTGGGCTCTATTGGAGAGACGCAGGTGGCAGCAGGTGAGCAGTCAGGCCTGGGTGCACAGGGGCGGGCATTTACCGCTGGGCGCAGGTCGGGTCTGGGGATCAGCGGGCTGGGGTGCAGCAGGTACACAGGATCGTGCAGGCACCACCGGTCATGACGACGGCCTCATGGCAGGGTGAGGGATGCCACCCTGGCAGACACGCCACTGCAGGTGATGACAAGATGTGCGCCGGGTGGCGTGGGACGTAGCCACCTCGTCGCCGGTGTGACTTTGCCCGTTGTAGGTGGTCGGCCACGTGTGTGTAGGCCTATGGTCAGAATATGGCAGACATAGAGCCACACGCAGTAGTTACTTCGGTGGCCGTCCCAGAAGTGAACCACTCCCTGAGCCCTGGCCTATTTAGTCACTCCCCTATGCTGGACTGGCGTGCGCCGGCCCTGCCCACTACGCTTACGCTTACAGGGGGGCTGACATGGCTACTTGTCCAAGGTGTTCCCCACTGCCTGTGATGACATGGTTGCGTCCACTGTCCACGACACTACAGACACCAGCAGTATGTGCCCACATGGACATGTCTGTGCTCTGCATACTCAAGACTGTTCAGCACATCACCGCCACACTTGGCATTGTGTACATTGTTATTCATAGGTCCATTGCCTCCTTCGCACAATCGTGGTTCCCACCTCTCCCCCACATTCTGCAAATGTGTGGCAGAGGGGCTATGCCTTAGTGTATGGTTTGTCCACATTTCTGGTCCCTCTTACCACGGTTACTTGTGTTGTCGTGTCTGGCAGGTGTGCATGTTGGTTGGCATGTTGAATGTGATTTTGTTACGTGTCCATTCCCACAGATGTGCGTTGTGTGATTGTGGAATTGAGGTGTGTGGTGTGTTCCATTGGTACTTACCAACGAGCAGTCCATTTCCATAGGTGCCATCCTGAAAGCGCTGGTTGATGATGGACTGTCGGAAGATGTATGAATCATGCACACTGCCTGGGTAGTTGGCGACGACATTGGTGAACAGTCCCCGGTGGTCCACTATTGCCTGCACATTGATGGAATGCGTGTGGTTCCTGTTGCGGTAATTGTGTGCAGTGTCGGCAGGGGGCACAAGTAGGACATGTGTGCAGCCAATTTCCCCCAACACGGCTATGGCGTAGAAGCCTTGCTTGGTCTCCAGCTGTTCCTGCGCAATGTGGGGGAAGTGCAGGTGCTGGGGTATGAAACTGATGATGGCATCCAGGACAGGTGTGATGGCCTTTGATAGGGCTGGCTGTGAGACTCCTCCGACTCTGGCAGATGTTGGTTGGAAGGTACCAGAGGCCAACAGGTGCAGCACAGCCAGCAGCTTTGTCTGCGGAGGGATGTTGGTTGTCCGCTGTGTTGGTACCGTCAGCCTGTGGGCAATGTGGGTCATGATGCGGAGGATGGTTGTCCTTTTGAGCCTGTAGTGGGCAATGACATCCTCTGGCGTTAAGTCTGTGAGGCTGATGCGTTTTCGGAAGGTCCGCTGTCTTGTTCTGCGCTGCCTCGGTGGTGGTCCGGGGGGGTGGTCCTGGGGGTGGTGGTGGTGGGTGTTGTGGCCCTCTTGGGTCTCCAAGCTGCATGATTAGTAGCTCCATGGCATCTGTTGGTCTTCAGATGTGGCTCTGGCCTGGGCTCCCTTTGTACTGCAGGTTTTCGTCCTACTTAAGACCAGTAAAAAGCAGGTGTTAAGTCCCTGCTGCTAACGCGCCTTATCGCCTGTTTTTGTCCGGCATCGCAGATCTGGGTGGTCGTTGAGAATATCGCGAAGTGGTGTTTTCGTGTGTTTTTGCACGGCAACGCCTACTCTGCATATCATTAGCGTTCATTGTCGTTCTCATCCGTGGCGATGTGTTTTGTGGCAGCTATCGCAGGAAAACTGGCGATATCGGCAGTTTGCACGAGCTTGTGAATAGGGCGATGAGTCTATCGCCACTTTTGCGGCGCTAAGGTGCCGATAAATCGTCGATAAGTCCTTGAGAATATGCCCCTGACTTTCAAAGTAGCTGAGTGTAGCGTGGTTTCATTTTTGCGTTTCTATATTCACAACTGAAGGTAAATCGTTAAAGCCGTTTTGTTCTTAAAACTTTTCTAATTAGATTTTATACGTGCGCTCAAGAAAGTATCAGCAAAACTCTTGACAATTTTCGCACTTCCCCTTCTCAACAGATCAGCGCCTTTTTGGAGTACTCACTGGTTGAAAGATTTGTGCGTTTGCTGTGCCCTATAGTTTGGTCAGTTCAATGTTTGTGCCATTGTGTGCGACTTACGCTGTAATTTCCTGGGTGTTGTAGGGAGAGATCTCCGACAGTGTAGTTGGAAGCCTCAGGGAGACCAGGGGGCTTAACATAGTACCCAAGCTCATGGTTGGCAAGCACTTGTACAAACAAAGCAGCATATTTATGAGAGCCTTGCATGACATTTGCACACACAAAGTGGTACATGCGTGATGCAAGGCTCTGAGTCATATTTATGAAGCCACGAAAAGCCACCTTGCGTGGCTTTGAGTGGCCTCATAAATCTTGGGTATGGCAAAGCAGCACAAACCGATGCGTCGCCTCACTCTGTTCAAGGGAGGCATTCCATGGGCACTGCAGTGGGTGTTTCCACCCAACACCCATGGTTTTTGACACGTTCCCAGATTTACAAGGACTTGTAAACCTGGGAATGCGTCAAAATCTTGCACCTCCTGAGGTGAGGCGTAACGAGGAGAAATATCTTTATTTCTCTTCGTTTAATTCTCTTTCTATGTGTGCTGCTTTTTGCAGAACACATAGAAAGAGAAAAACACCTCTCCAGATTGTTTCTTGGCAGGAAGGTGCCCCTTCCTGCACAAAAACAATCCTGCTGGCAACACAGGCACCCTTGCACCATGCATTGATGCTAGGCTGTTGGAAATTGCACCAGCGCAGGGTGAAAGGAAAAGAATGCACCTTATTGGATAAATACAGTGCATTACTGCCCTTTCAAGGTGACTTGTTGCGCTGCCCTACGCCAAATCCCCATGAATGATGGCCTATCGGTGTAACATGTAATGGGATTAAACTGTACATGCGGCTACTTTAAAGTACAAGGCTCCAGTCAACATTTTAAACCTTCTGGTTTGAATGTCACATTGGTGACAATGACGGGACACAAATGAAGAGCAGTCTTTTCCAGTTACAAGTAACACATATTATATACATACACAAACTCCAAGAATAATCATTGGTGTATTCTGGACAGATTTGTGGTCTCACTGATACCACCAACAGAAAGTACTGGTATACTCCGCAAAGATTGCTCATGACATCAAAGCATAGGGTGGTGCGGAGGGACACACAACGACACAGACATAGGTGGCACAGTCTGCAGAAGTCCACGCTGCTCTAGAGTTGAAAAGTGGGGCAAAAAGGACATGAAGATCACCATGCAGTTCACATTATGATAAATATTACATTTATCCAGCTTTATATTTGACAAAAGGCACCAACAATTTCTTTCTGGTAGGTCGACAACATTTTATTAGCACACCAACAGTTGTCTAGTGTGTGTTTCCAAACTGTTAAACTGTTATCAAGAACGGTGCAGTACTATTGTGTTTGGTGTCATGGCTGACTTGAAAACTTGTGGTGAGTCAGAAATAAAGGCCTGCATGAAAACGACATCTGCTAAGTTATGGCCGCTCTGTGATGCAGTATAGGTTTGGTACATCTGCATGTATGGAAAAATCTTTTCACCATAAAGGGAATACAACTTTGCTGCAGTCTCTAGTTTCCTGTGATTGTTTTAAGTGTTATTCAGATGCGAAGGAATGATACACACCTGTTCATATACTTTTACAGTGATCATCTTAGGGCACATTTACTTTTATTTCACGCAACGTGGTGCAGCAAGGATACATTGCGTGAAAGGGAGGGAGAGAAGAAATGCTCCATATTCACAAAGAGATGGGGCATTTCTGATTTCTCCTTGCGCTGGCAGACTGTGTGCTGCCTAGCACCAACGCAGGCACCCTTGCACCTTTGCGTTACAAGCACGTTTGTTTTTGTGCAGGAAGGGAAAACGTCCTACAGTGTATGTATATGTGAAAAAACCAGGATCGTTTCTCCAAATTATTCAATTTGATAAGAACATGCTGCATATCATTATAGGGTTAAATAAAGGTGTTAAAATGTTTCTTCATTTGTGAGTTAAAATGTTTCTTTATTTGTGAAAATGTCCACAGAGGATATCAAGTATTGCTGGCAGCACGAGTTCCTCTTGCACCATAATGTTGAGTTTTGTTTCACTGAGTTAACACTCACATATTAAATTCAAAGACTATCATCTTCATTGACCCAGGTGAGTGCTCTCCCCTGCAAAAAAGTCCCATGCTGTTGCCATACATTGGCAGTTTTATTAAATACATTATTTTTTTCTTATTGTTGAGGGGAATTTGGCCTTCTTTTTTTATTTTTTATAAACTGTTTTTATTTATC